>CM052708.1:31933231-32027112 GCA_028551405.1 Uromys caudimaculatus | reverse complement strand
AGTCCTTGCAGTTCAGTGAACTTTCCCACCTGAGGACAGCTTCTCAATAAATCTACCTTTAATATAATCTAATCTGGTTTAAATCTTGGCTTATTTTTGTAGCAGACTCATAACCTATCATTTTCCTCAACATCTAGATCTTAAAATTATGTCCCAATATGATATATTTTAGTATATGCTTCATTTCCTGAGATTATTTTTACAAATATGAAATCAGTATTAATTAGTAATAAGGCCAATGAATACAAATTTCAACATAGAGAATGCAGTACAATTCTAGACTCAGGAACATTTTAGTTATATTTTAATTTTCACACAGATATATAATACTATTCTGCTTTTCTATTCTCTGTGCAATTTTTCTGAGGAGATAAGGTCAAATATCTTTCCTGGAGAAAAGACAAGGAAACAAAGCTACCCTGTTGTTGAAACGACTTGATTGGGGTTACTTACAGGATCGTGGGCCACTCCTCTCCACAATGCCCATTTCAGCGTATACAGCATGACCCCTGGAATGACTTGCTCAAAGGAAGCACTATTGAAGGGCTTACTGCTCGAAACAATTGTATATTTCCCACATAACTTTTGGTACGAAGCTCATAAACCATAACTTTGTGAGTCTTAGGGGTGTTATAGTGTATATTTCCTTATTCTTGTATGATTCATTAACTGCTTGTATCTATTTTCTTAAATTTGATACTCCTTAGAGGAGGTGTTTTGTTGGCCTGCAGGCTGGGAGCTTTCCTCAGGGATCTCTGGCCCGGACAATTGCAAGGGTTCCGGCAAGGGGAGAGTGAGAGCACGGATAGTCTCCTCCACCTCGGTCTTAGCAGTTGCCTCCTCGACTGCTCCAAGATGCTGCACCCGCCACCCTGTGCTGAGTCCAGCCAGGGCTGAGCCCAGGAGAGGCCGACTAGCTGGCGAGGAGTGTGGGAAGCTTTTGGTGGCATTCAGGAGAGCAGACCTCTTCCTGAACAGCAGTGTTACAGCTCTTATGATAGAGGCTCTCAGACAATGGAGTAGTTCTCACACCTTTATTCCTTCTGGATGGGGATCTCTCCTACACAGGTTGGGACAGCTTAATATACTGTTTGGGAGGGGTCAGGGGTTTGACAACAGATACTTCCCATTGGCTTGGTCTGAGGGCTTTGGGCACCTCGTTTGCATTTGGGAGGGCTTGGCGTTGCTCCTATGTGACAAATCTCACATGACACGTGTCTTTGCAGGGATTGTGAAAGCTGTAGCTGTTTTTATAGGAGTCTTCTGGGAGTATTGGCAAAAAAATGTTTTCCAGTCCCTTGTGGATTATTCCACTGGGTCTCGCAGAATTTTCAGCCTATGCTCAACTGGGTGCCAGACTGCCTGCCACAGACCACTGCACCAAAGTGTATTATTTTATAGGAAGTAGCTTTACAAAGGTATCATAAGCAACAACCTATTTGCAATGCTTAAAATGAAGGAATTCCTTTGCTCTTGCTACATGTCAGTTTCTAACACTACGATTGGTTCTACTTAGCTCTAATAAGCTCGGTTCTACTCAGCTCCAATAAGCTCATCTTTACTCTGATACATGCAACTTTTCATTTATGAAAATTTTTGTGGTCTACTATTCACAAAGATGCTTACTCATGTTGAACAGACAATTCTATTTTTCAGAAGTATAGTATGACTTTGATTCTCATCCTTACATAAGATTATCACATCTACTGTGGTTAAAAACATTTATTACACTTCTAGAGGAAGGTAGTTTAACTACCATCATCTGCATCAGGAAACTCACAACTGTTTGTAGGTCCAGCTCCAGAATTTTGGTGTCTAAGTCTGTCCCTGAATCTGTTGCCTGTTTATGTATCCATGTCAGCTAACTGGGCCACCTTGTTTGGCCTCGTGGCAGAAGGTTCACATAGTCCTGAAGTCACTTGATGAGTCAGGAGTGGGTATGGAGGTGGGATGTGGGAGGTGCTGATACTTTGGGCTGGATCCCCCTTCTCAGAGAAGAAGTGTAGGAGACAATGGGAGGAGGATCTATATGAGGGGTTAGTGGGAGGGGAGGGAAGCTGATATTTGGAAGTAAAGCAAATAAGTATTAAAAGAAAAAGAAAAAAAGAGGGTCTCCCAATTTTCGGGAATAAATTGATCAGGTCAGTTTCAGGGACATCCTTAACTTTTTTTCCCCTGTTTTCTTTATTTAAGCATTCTTGAGATTTTTGTTTCATTTTATTTATTTTTGCTTTTTACGTTATGATTTAAGGAGCTTCCTTAAAAGATAAATTGTTTGATTCTTCAAAGAAACTCTTATACAACACAGACATACAGTACTTGTTTTATTTTTTAATTAATTTAATTTTTTACACTCCAGATTTAATCTCCCCCCACCCCGTCCACCCTCTGGCTGTTCCAGATCGCATACCTCCTACCCTTCCCCTGTCTCCACATGAATGTCTACCCCCACCCCACCTGACCTCTAAACTTCCTGGGGCATCCAGTCTCTTGAAGGTTAGGTGAATCATCTCTGATTGAACACAGACTCGGCACTTCTCTGCTGTCTATGTGTTGGGTCTTGTTTTGTATGTAATTTCTATATTGTCTTTCATTACAACTATATCATTTTTGCATTTTCAGCAGCAATGCACTTGGCTTCTAATTTTTCAACAGTCTCAAAACACTTAAAATTTTGTTTTTGTTTTTGTTTTTTAAGTATAGTTGTATTGCAGGATGTATTGTGGTAATTTCACTGTGGTTTGTATTTATGTTCTCGTAAGGATTTATGATGAGTATAATTTTTTGCACTCATCTTTAGTTACCTTCTGTAAACTTTTATATTTTTGCCTATTTTTGATTCTATTTACTGTTTTGTTTTAGGGTTCTATTTAGTGTAATACATTCTTTAAATATTTTAGATATTATACAGTTAGTTACAATATATTTACAAGCTATATATATATATATATATATACATATATATATATATATATAACTTGTAAATATTTTATCTCCTTGACTAGACTCTATTATCATTTCCCTTTGTATATACTATGAAAACATTTTAAATTTATATAGTTCAAATAATTGTTTTATTATGCAAATTAAAATTTTCATGCCTTGCCTTTAAATTTATTGTCAAATCTAGTAGTATTACATGTATTTTCTTGAACTAATTTATGTTTAATTTATTGGTATATTTTATGTGAAAGATACTCTTAAATTTTTATGTGGTGAAATATAAGTGTCCAGCTTTTTTCTATGTCTTTCACATATAGATTACACATGATTATTTGTTGACACTGTAAGATTTGATCTGATGACTGAAGGGTATGAAGAACAATACCAGCTAACCAGAACCCCTCAGAGCTCCCAGAGGTGAAGAAACCAACAAGGGAACATACACAGCTGGTATGTGGCCCCGCTACATATGTAACTGAGGACTGCCTTGTTTGGCCTCAATGGTAGAGGATGAACCTAATCTTGTAGAGACTTGATGACCAAAGGAAGGGGGATGGGGGGCTGAGGTGGGGGGTGAGGTGGGGAGCACCCTCTAATGGGCAAAGGGTAGGGGAAATGGGCTAAAGTACATTTGGAGGGGAACTTAGAAGGGGAGTAACTTTAAGACTATAAATAAAAAAAGCAATTTAAAAAATAAATAACAAAATATATTTGGTCCGATGAAACTATGGTCTAAGGAGTGCTATTAGAAAGACTTTCTTTTATTTGTCTGTAATTTTGAGTTGAAACTATGTAGAGGGTTAGAGTGTGTATCAGTACAAACATTGTTTAGAAGAAAAGAAATACCAAATTTGCTGAGGCTCATTGAATTGTGGATGGAGATTATAGAGAGATGTGGGGTATATTTTGGAGGAGATCTATATCTCCATATATATATATATATATATATATATATATATATATATACACACACACACACACACACACACACACACACACATATATATACATATATATGTATATATATATATACATACACATATATATAGTTTAATGAGGACCTTTTCTAGAAGTTGAGAAAAAGAGGAAGGCCTAAAGAGAATATCTGTTTCTAAAAACAGAAGTTGTCTGTATGGTACAGCAGATGGTGAGTAGGGAAACATAATATTTAGAAGTTTTGATTATTGCATTGAGATTGTTAAAACAGTTTCAGCTCAGAGGCATGCATTTAGAGATGTCAATGGAAAGTGACTGGTAGAATAAATATAGATTAAATGTAGAGGTGTGATTCATTTGGTTTCACTAAGCATTTAAAATGCTAGAAAGTGGCTAAGAATTTTTTGTAATAGTATTAAATGCCAAGATGCTATAGGATTAGGTGGAAAATAAATATCAAGTTAATAATGCTAAATGAAAATGGAATTGGATTAAGGACAAAATTTAGGTTTTTGTCATAAATAAATATTTCAAATTTAAACTCTCCATTATAATGAACTTTGTATTGCTTTTTAAAAATTGAAGGAAAAGGATAAATCATGATAGTAGCAGCTATAACTTTTTGTTTAACCTGAGGTTTTTGTACCTTTTTTAATTGAAGTCTCAAACCAACCATGCTAATTCTTATTAAAGATTTTAAATAGTTAAATATACAGCAACACATTGCTTATAATTACTGCAATATTTATTGTAGAAATGAAAAATCTTTTTCTTAAGTTACTAAGAATATATGTATTCTGATTGCAAAATGCCCAAAATTCAAAATACCATAATTAAATTAAAAATGGAATTTAATCTCTGCCATTACAAAAATCTTAGATGTAGTATGTTGCAAATTACAGAACTTGAATTCAAATTGCTAGTATGATTAAAAGCTTGCCTTCCTCTACTATTCTTCAGTATTCTTTCTGAAAAGCTATGCCCTTATTATATTTAATAAAATATCATATTATAATATTCAAGAAAAATTAGAACATTAGACAAATAAATTGGCATTTATGAAATGCGAGGGGTCATTTATGAAATGAGAGTAACACATCTCCTACAATGGAGAGGAGCAGAAAATTTTTGAAAGATATTTCTTAAATATAGAGGTGATGGTGGTGAAACCATATGAATTAATAATTGCTAGAATTGTGTTGGTTATCATTGTACTGGTATGACAAAATACAAATGAAAAGGATTTCTTTAGGCTCATCATAGTCAACCATATTGGTAATGCAAGATAACTAAAGTTCTCTGAAGACTATTTTAGTTTACAATCTAAATACCTCATATCCTGGCAGATCAAGATAGAGACAACTTGGTAAGAAATGAGTTGCTCAGGACGTCGGCTTAGCATCCTTTATCAGTTAACTCAGTTCTGTGTCCATCTATCCAACATCTTCCAAAGAGATACCCAAGAAATGTTCCTGAGGTGTATGAATATGACATTCCATGTTCAGTGCATCACAGAATTCTACTATAATTTTATGTATGCATACATAAATTTACATATGTACACATAGCCCACACACACACACACACACACACACACACACACACACACAAAGATAGAACTAATAGGAGATAAAAAGACAGTTTCAGTGGTTAAGTGGACTGGATACTCATGCAGAAAAACACAATTTTATTCCTAGCACCCAAATGGCAGTTGGAACCTGCTTGTCACCACAATTCCAGGGAAATCATTTCATTTATCTAGCCTTTCAGGGCACCACACATACACATGGTGTGTGAAAGTATGCAGACAAAAAAACCCCAACTAAAAATTAAAACAAACACAAGAATTTAAAATTTATATCACAGAGATATCACCAAGATTGTTTTGAAATTGTCATAAATTCTGTTGTGTTTATTTCTGAGATTGTATTTAAATACATTTCCTGTTCTCATTTCAAATCTTGCCCTATATCTCTTCTCATTCTCTTTCAATTTCATGGCCGCTTTTTCATCAATTGTTTTTTACGCATATATGTATTTAGATATACACACATACACCTAAACATAGCCCATTGAGTACAGATAACTAATTTTTCATGTTTTCAGGATTGAACATTGGGTGCTATATACCCATTTGGTGTGTTTTTTCTTGGGGTGTGTGGGGGAATCTCTCCTGTTTCCAGCTTTCCTCAGTTGTCTGAAGTTCTTTGCATAGGATTGAGACCTTCTCAGTAATTCCCCACACACTTTAGAATGTTTATTAGTGTCCTGATAATTCAGTGCAAGTGTTGGTGGTCATATTTTATGAGTAGTATAGCTTCTCATGTTACTAGGACAGACATTCTGGAAGCAAAGTCCCTGATCTTCCATATAGTATGCCCCTGAGGCATGGGATTGTTTTGTAGCTGTATCTATTGGTATTGGACTTCAAAAGTCAGCATTTTGGTTGGCGGTGGTTTTCTCTAGTGCTCTTTCTCTGTTGGAAAGAGAAAATTACTTGATGAGGAGTGAAAACTGCACTTACCTTTGGGTTTATGGTAAATGTCTATAGATATCTGTGTAAAGATTATTCTGGTTTAGTTAATTATTGGTTGTAGTATTTCTTTCAATAACCATGATTTATCTAGCACTGATTTATTAGCTAGGTATCCAGTCCAGAGCATGGGATCACACTTGTTGTTGCCTTTTAGTACCATTAAAATATTTCTGTGGGTGCTATCATATAGGTCAGCTCCAGCTCAATGGCTTCTGGGTTCTGTTTCTGATGTACATTGTATCTTTAGCAATATGGATTTATCTTCCACTTCTTGGGAGTGACCAAAGAAACAAACAACAGGCTGTACATTTAGAGACTTTCTTAGATATCTAAGGCAAACACCTCAAAAGGGAATTCTCATTCTGATATCAAAATTTTGGTATGTGGTCTTCGGCTCTCAGAGTAAGAAGTACCATCAACCCACATGAGAAATGTTTATTAAAACTCTATATGCATAATTATATACTGAATTACATTCATTATAGATATTTTTAAGTAGCTAATAGTATTTGGGGGGGACTTTTAACTCGTTTGCTTTATCTTACAACCCCCCTCCAGTGCCTGCCTCCACTCATCATCTCTTTGCTAACTCATTCATCATTTCTTCTTTTGAATCACTTGTATCCTGCTATTTTCTTTTTACATTCCTCCTATCTTCTGTATTTACTCTTCATCCCTGTCCACAAGGAGATTCCATGTATTATCATGTGTTCTTTAAATTTAGTTATCCTAATATTGCTGTAGAACAAAAGTAAAATTAGTGTAACTGTACCTTATTAATTAACTTTATGGAATAATATGTATTTCATTTAATTTTTCTCTAATGCTCTGATTCTGAGAAAAATGATGCTTACTTTTTAGTTTTTTCTTAATTTATAATGCTTGCTAACAATGGATGCAATTTACTTACATAGTCATTTATGGAGGAAGACACTAAGAGTTTTATATATTGTAATGTTTTCTGTACATAGTAGGGCATTTACCAATTTGAATATACAGCAGCAGTTAAAAATGCATACAAAAGACATGCTCACACTTAAGCCAGAGGGTAAAATAATTCCAGCATGGAACTGAGGAGCTAAGGGTAGTTTATAGTTTCTAGGGATATTAGTTTTTTAAAAGGTGTATGGCATAGTAGATAGAATACCTTACACTGATGAAATTTTAGATATGATTATTATAAAAAAGCCCAGTTTGAGAATTATAATTAAAAAAAAATGGAGTAAGTAAAGAACTAAGCCATATAGAAATTGAGAGTGAAAGAGTAGGGGACCTCTCCAATAAAGGTTATAGGAACTCTGTCCAGGAGCTCTAATATCATTTAAATCAAATACTGAAAAGAAAATACACTAATATAGTGCATTTTAATGGATGACATAGAAGAAGAAAAAAGAAATACCCCTTGGTCCAGTAAGAATTAGAAGAACCTCTGCATAGTAAATTAGTAGATAGTATTATTTTAACTGATCTTGTAAATAACGTTCAGGGTAAAACTTCAAAATACATTTTGGAAATATTGGTTTTGTTTAATGCCACATTTTGAACAGAAATTGTCAACAGGGCTATTTAGTGTGATAATTGCTTAAATTTTAGTTACAACTCCAATAAGATGACAGTTTAGATTTGTCAGTTGGTCAAAGAAATTAATAAGGTCCTTGGAGCCCCATGAGATTCATTTAAATCAATAAAATTAGGTGGATAAAATTATGGCTTAGTGTTATTAATTTACATTTGAGAGAGAAGTAGGCAAGGCTAAAGTTTATTAGAAGCGCTGTTTCTATCCTGCATTTCCTACTCTGAGACTGAGGCAGATTAGCAAATGTTTAATAGAATACCATCCCAAAGAAATTGTGCCCGCTGTCTTGCTCATCAAGAGCATTTTGATTTGATAATGTAGAGGTTCTGTCCACATACCAGAAACTAAACAAGCTCAAAAAGGAATTGGCATTATATCTCCACATAGAAGCTGGCAATATATTATCAAATATTCAATCAAATTACTTGTTCAGAGTAATTTTGATATTTTAAGAAGACTCATATGAAATAAAGCTGCCTGATTGAAGGTCAAATGTCTAATCTATTACAGGATTTTTTTTTCTTTTTAACAGTTTTACTGACCAGGAATAGCTCACAAATCTGGTGGGAGAAGAATAGTTTTGAAGAAAAATATTAAGAAAAGAAGAGGTCATTTCTGTTCTTCATTTCCTCTCAAAGAAATAGATTTATATTTCAACTAATTAGTTCATTATGTGAGTGGACATGCTGAATACAAGTTAACTGCTATTTAAACTGGAGTAGATGAGTCAAGATTTTTGGAATTGTGTCATTTAGGTTTCAGAAGTAGAGGCTATTTATAGTGATGTCCTCAAATCAGTAAATCCGAGCTCTGCTCTTGGTTTTCACATCATATGAAATGAAAGTTCTGAAGCTTGGAGGAGTTTATAAGGCCTTTGAAAACTCATGAGGTGGGTGCTGGGAGCCTATAAATATTCTTAGTTAACTAAGCCAGATTCTGGCTACAGTGTTCTAACATCACCACTAAATTTGCCTGTTCACTCTTAGGCATTGCATTGAGACTAATAGTTCATACTAATTAATTGTGAAAATTTCCACGCAATTTCTTTTAATGTATTAACCTATGAAAAAAAAAGGTCATGCTTGTTTGAAAGTCTTTCAAAAATATGCATTTTGTGATATCATTAGTTTTATTTTTTCCCTTGGGGGGAATATATACATATGGACCATATTAAGGAGAAAATTCTACCAAGCAATCTACAATCTTTGAAATGCTAAATATTAAATGTTAACATATTTGAGTCAAAAAAACAACCAAAGATAGTTTCTTTTTAAATTACTGAAGCTCTTACGCAAGAATACTGAGTAACTTTAGATATACTAATCACTTCATAGGAAAGAGAACAAGAGAATGCAATTACACGAAGAAAATGATGAATATATACTTTTAATAAATACTGAAGTGTATATTTAAATTGAAAAATATTTTTGTTTCATTTGTATTTATTTTTGTTCTTTCTGTATAGATTTTACTTTTTCCTCTTATTGAAAGTGGATATTTCTGCCACACAATGTATCCTGATTATGGTTCCCCCTTTTCTACACCTCCCGTTTCACCTTCTGTCTCTCATTATAAAACATACAGGTTTCTAAGGGAATATAATAAGTATGATATGATAATATAATACAAACCAATACATCAGAATTGGACAAAACAAGCAAAAAGGAAGGAAAATAGCCCAAGACAAGGCACACATATCAGACATCACTTCACATACTTAGGAATCTCATAAAAAAATAAAATGGAAGAGATAGTATATATGTGAAAAACCTCTTGCAAAGCCATAGAGGCCCCATGAATGCTGCCTAAGTCTCTGTGAGTTCATATGAGCTTTGCGCTTGTCTATTTAGAGAACCTCGTTTTCCTGGAATCTTTCTTTCCCTTTGGCTCTTACACTCTTTCTGCCTCCATGAGGCTTCCTGGTTCCTAAGGAGAGTGCTTTGATGGAGACAAACCATTTAGGGCTGAGTGTTCCAAAGCCTCTCCCTCTTTAACTATTGTCTTGCTGTGTTTCTCTGGATTTTTTCCCATTTGCTGCAGGAGGAAAGATCTGTAATGATAGCTGAGAAAGGCACTGATCTATGAGGACAGCTAAAAGTCATCAGGAGTCATTTTACTCAAAATCATAAAAAATGAATTAGTTTGTGGGTGGAAAGGGGCCATTAGTTAGAAAAGGCAATGTTCCAAATAAATACTTCCATTTCTTCTTGCCTCATGACTGCAACTGCACACTAACTATAATTATTCATTCTGCCCAAAACTTTGTGTAAGAAATTTTGTGCTCAATACATTTTCATGGGGTCATTTATTTTTCTAGATTTTCTTAATTTTAACATTTAGCTTTGTGTTTTCTAGTCATGCAAAATAATCCTGAACAAGGTGCCATCTGTTAAGGAGGTAAGAAGTAATATGAAAATGAATTCTTATATATAAACTGACAAAGCCAAGACCTCAATAAACCATCAAAGCTGTATTTGTGTTCAACATCTTAGAGGTTAGATGGATTGTGAGCTACTAAAGAATAAGATCTTTGCATTTTACATTAACCTATCATAGGTACCAAATCTAATAGAGATTAAAATTAAGGGATTAAGACAGGAATAGAAGCCACTTTACACTTAATGTTTAAGACTCTTCTTGTTCAGACAATCAATTAATTGTTTGAACATTAATCATATATTTAAAATAATAGCCTCAGCAAAAATATATTAAACTTCATTTTATCATGGTAAGCTTAAAAATTTCAATAAATTTTGAAAAAACAAATTAAAAATTTACAGTTCCATGAAAATGTTCAAATCACAAATACAATTTTGGTCTATTTTGTATAATAGTTCAAATATCTATCCTAAATATCGACTACTTGAGTTACATTTTGGGTATGTAAGCACAAATACATACATTATCATGACACATTAGATAAATACCATAATTTACATTGTACCCCTGTATGTTTAACAATCAAGATAATTTTAAGATAATTTAGTAGAGTAATCATAGGATACTATATTAGAAGTATAGTTGAAGTAAGAAATTTATTTGTTCTTAAAAGGAGAGGTAAAAAGAATGGGGTGGGAATTCAGTAGAAGAACTAGCAGTGTGAATCAGCTTTAATGTTTAAGGGATAGATCTATACCGCATTGTACAAAACAATGAACTATGAAGTCTGAAAATGATACCTCTCATCCTCCATTGTCCTATTCTGTGGTGAGATATAGATGAACCCTCAATAAAAGAAAGTGTTAAACCTTCATCCTCACTGGATGTGTGTTTAGACTAGAGAGGCTGGGAGGACAAAAGAATGAGAGAGAGAGAGAAAGAGAAACTCTCTCAGCCATGTATTATATTTCTAAAGATACATTTTTAAAGGGATGGTTTTGTACAATCGCTTTCAGTGAATCACAAAATAGAATCACCAATATGAAGCAATCCATTGGTGAACAGCCCCTGAAATATCATGCCTCATTGTGTGTTAGAAAAGATCATTGCTAGATACATGTGTTTACAGTTTGTTCAAATACTCAAAATTTGTGCGATGGCATGTAAAGGATTTGACTAACATAATAAAATAGGAATTTAAAAGATTGAGAATCAGAACATAGCCTGGATTACAAAGACTGATTTCTTGACTCATAGAGAAAATGTGTCAGATTATTAGGATGACAATGTTGCATGCAGTTGCTATGTAGATAATTCAGTTGATTATTCTGGCACTCATATGAAGAAAAAATTTAAAAATATCATTGTTTATTATTCACATTTCATTGATAGTAACTGACATTGTGTTTGTTCCATGAGTGGAGTACATTTTTCTTTCTCATGAAACCATAAAATTTAATATTTTTCTCTAGTTCTTTTCTCTGTAATAAATACTACTAACTACTACTAGTACTACTACTAGTAGTACATTTACTACTACTACCACTACTAGTATATGTTAAATCTTTTATTTCACATTTTTAGCAAATCTTTTATCATATCTTACTTCCTGTTAGTGTGTTATCATCTTGATATTTTCCTGAAAAATCAATTTAGACAAATTTATTGAATTAAATATAGGATTTCTTGGTTAAATATTTAGCAATGTTAACAATTTCTTAATTTGGTGTATGTGCTATCCTCAGCAGGGAGTATCAGCTGATGCCTCTTTTTCTCCAGCCTCCTGTTTAGCCCCAACCAGTACTGTGAATTCTAAATAAAAGGAGGGAACACTCAGTTAAGTTCGTGCTTGATTTGTGTATGGATGCTAATGTGAGTGTTGTCATACACAATAATGTATGACTGTCCAAGTCTGATGTGTCACTGGGAAAATTGGCAACATCCTTGATTTGGCAGCTTCTGGGGAATTACTGATGAACAACTCATAGACATAACCTGCACCTGTCATTAGGAGTTTTGTAAATTGTCTGATAAAATCTATGTCTCACATGTTTCAAGGGGTAGCTTACTACTGATTGTATATAAAATGGACATATAGTACAAATAGTTATGTCCATATGCTTGGAACAGCATTGCTCTTAGCCTTGTTAAGAGAAGCTTTCTTTTTGAAGTAGTTGAGAAACTCTTAAATGGTCAAATTGCCAATAACAACTGACAGATGAATACTAGCTTCTAAGAGACATATCCAGATTACCCTCTCCAAGGTTCAATGCATAAGAATGGGCAGCAGACAATGATACAAATTGTTAACTGCTAGATTTAACATGGCTGACACAATCGTTAACAAACAGCAGCTACACATAACATTCAGTATGAGATACCAAAATAAGAAAAATAAGACACCAGAAAAAGAGAAAGACAAGTTAAGTAGTGTCTAGCAAGAGTTAGAAGGGTGCAAGACGTGATAGTGGAATGAATGTGTATACAATATATTGCACACAATCTCAAACTATCAACACTTAAATTTAAAATGCTTGAAAGAATTAACAAGTAAATTAAAATTAAGTGAGAAAAAATAATTGGTCAATTTCTACAAAGATTGATTCGTCATAGGAGCTTATGAGGAGAGGAATAGTTCTTTCTACTTTTATTTACTAGATAGACTACATGCCTGCTCATTGGCAATTGGATTACAACATTGTTTAAGGAAAAGACCTCAGAAAAAACATTGAGAACTTCTTAAGTTTTATGCAGAGCAAGAAGTAGACTTGTTCATTGTTTTTTAATCTTAGGATTTAAGAGGATAGATTCTCAGGACTAAAAGCTAATAATTTTTGTGTACAATGATTCGTAAGTAATAAAAATGTTTTTATTTATAATAAGCAAATGAAAAGGAAAACAAGAAGACATTTCAAACCAATTTAGTCTCTAATTGTATATACTATATAGCTGATAATTAGTGAATACTCTTAATTCAGGGAAAAATTCCTTCAAGAAATCAATATAATATTTTGCTTTGTAGTATAGATTATATCACACCTACTGAGCAACTTTCCTATGAGTCTTCTTCAGTATAAATCAATATAATATTTTAGGCTGTTAAAGTGGCCTTAACAATAAAAATATTAAAATGAGAAATGGTGGAAAAGCAAGTAGGAAAAAGGAATAAATTTATTATCAATATTTAGTTAATATTGAAATAATTATTTAGTATTGTGTGACTGATATTTAATATTAGTATTATAAAATGATTCTAATGCTACACAATGAACCAAACTACCAATTAAAGCATCTACGCTTTGGTTTACCTTCTTTATACGCTGCATATATTTTGTGGACTGCATTATGTATATTCTGAGTGTTTGGACTCAAATCCACTTATCAGTGAGTACTTAACCGTATGTGTTCTTTTTTTGTGTCTGGCCTACCTCACTCAGGATGATATTTTTCAGTTCCATTCATTTTCCTGCAAATTTCATTAAGTCATTGTTTTTAATATCTGAGTGGTATTCCATTGTGTAAATGTACCACATTTTCTGTATCCATTCCTCTGATGAGGGACATCTGGGTTGTTTCCAGATTCTGGCTATTATAAATAAGGGTGCTATGAACATAGTGGAGCATGTGTCCTTATTACATGTTGGAGTGTCTTCTGAGTATATGCCCAGGAGTGGTATAACTGGGTCCTCATGTAGTATTATGTTCAATTTTCTAAGGGTCCACCAAACCGATTTCCAGAGAGGTTGTACCAGCTTGCAATAGCATCAGCAATGGAGGATTTTTCCTCTTTCTCCACATCCTCGCCAGCATCTGCTGTCACCTGAGTTATTGATCTTAGCCATTCTGACTGGTGTGAGGTGGAATCTCAGACTTGTTTTGATTTGCATTTCCCTGATGACTAAGGATGTTGAATATTTCTTTAGGTGCTTCTCAGCTCTACGAATTTCCTCAGCTGAGAATTCTCTGTTTAGCTCTGTTCCCCATTTTTTGATAGGGTTATTTGGTTCTGGGAGTCTAACTTCTTAAGTTCTTTGTATATATTGGATAATAGTCCTCTATCGGACGTAGGATTGGTAAAGATCTTTTCCCAATTTGTTGGTTGCCGTTTTGTCCTATAGACAGTGTCCTTTGCCTTACAGAAGCTTTGCAATTTTATGTGGTCCCATTTTTCAGTTGCGGATCTTAGAGTGTGAGCGATTGGTGTTCTGTTCAGGAAACTTTTCCCTGTGCCAATGTATTTGAGGTTCTTTCCCACTTTCTTTCTAGTACATTCAGTGTATCTGGTTTTATATGGAGGTCCTTGATCCACTTGAGGTTTATAAGAGAAGACAAGAATGGATCAATTTGCATTCTTCTACATGCTGAATCCAGTTGAACCAGAACCATTTGTTGAAAATGCTGTCTTTTATCCACTGGATGTTTCTAGCTCATTTGTTAAAGATCAAGTGACAATCGGTTTATGGGTTAATATTTGGGTCTTTAGTTCTATTCCATTGATCTACCTGACTGTGTCTGTACCAATACCATGTAGTTATTTATTACTTTTCTTCTGTAAAATGGCTTGAGGTCAGATTTACACCAGACTTCTCAACAGAGACTTTAAAGCTCAGAGGATCTTGGGCATGTTTTCAATCAAATACTATTAAAAAAATTCTGATGCTAACCAATATTTTCCATATACATTAGGGAAAATATTTTATTTATAATTCCAAATGGCCGATGTACTTTTAAAAAATTCTCTTTCCTATATACCAATTTATTATAGTGAACATATTTTTAGGTTAAATATAACAATAATTTCTGTAAAAACTCATCCCAAATTTCGTGATGTTCTATTGACTTCATGTCAAGTTGTTCTACTTTCTGCACCTAATCGCATGTGTAACAAGGATTCTGCTGAGCATTCTCATGGACTGCTTCTTTACAAATCCTATTTTCTTTTACTGAAATATAGCTTCTAACATAAAACAAATTAGTTTCAACAAAAATTATTAGTCAGAATTTTTAAATGTCTTATTCATCAAAATTTGTTTTAATCATGGAAGATTCTTATGTCCACCCATGTTTGCATATTTTCATGTTATACAGCTTTTACTACAGGAACAAAGTTGTAAACACTTTCTATGTAATTAGATATATAATGTATTTCTTCCTCATTATAATATGCCTCACGAGAATAATGAGTATTCTCCAATTCACTAGAGTATACTTGGTGCTTAGCAAATTATATTTTAATGTAATATCCTCTTAGTATCACTATCGGCCTTTTAATAATTCTAATTTTTTGTTGTTTCTTTAAAAGAATAATCTCTGCTGCTTACTCTCTCATACTTTCTGTTTTACACACACACACACACACACACACACACACACACACACACATACACACTTACACCATACAAAATCCATAAATATATAATGACAACTAGCTGTCTGAAATGTACATAAGTTCCTCAAATAAGTCAACTGTAGATTTCTGTGATTGTAAATTGCCAGACTTTCCAAAATGAAAGATTTTTTAAATGCAATCAATCATGAAAGAGCATAACATATACTGTGAAATAAATTAGGACTCTTGAAGAAATTCTAAGTTGAGTTCGTAGTTTGTTTTGTAAGCCAGAGAAGTAATGAATCTTTGAAAGGGAAGTTAGGAATATAAACACTGTTTCATCTAACTTTTTATTCTTTTGTTTACTCATATAAACAATGAATATCACCTGAACATATTTTATATTAGTAATCATATAAAAGTTATAAAACCAGAGAAAATAAGAAATTCATTTAGGGAATGTATTATATTTTCAAAAATTGATGTTTATCTTCCAAAAGCATATGTTTTTGACTTCTCTAGTACCGAAGTACTCTACATCCTTATTTCAGCTATTGGCCACTCTATTTTTAGCAATGCATATAGCACATCATTCATAATATTTAACAACCAGAGACTATGATAGAATGAAGAAATTAGATTCGCAATGCAAACAAAGATTTTTTTTATGAATTTTGAGATTGAAATCTGGTTATTGAAAAAATTATCTATTATACAGCTACTCATGTACTAATTTGGAATCTAAAATGGCCAATTGATGATATAGTGTGCACAATCCAGTGTCTGAAATGAATCATAATTGCATAATATATGAAGGAATACAGCTATCAACTCAGTTCTTCATGATAATTGGTGAATATTATTTGAGACATTTACTTACATTTCTATTAATATCATAAGACACCATGACTGAAGCAACTGCATGAAAGGACAAGTTGAATGGCTTGTTGCTCTGTTTGTTTCAGAGAATGAATCCCTGGCCATCAAGGAACATAACAGCAGTTAACGTGGTCATGGCATGTTGCTGGGCAGGAGGTGAGATTTTCATCCTGATTCACATGAGTTAGGCAGAAAAAAATGAATGAAAGAAAGAAATTAAGAAAGAAAGAAAAAAGAAAGAAAGAAAGAAAGAAAGAAAGAAAGAAAGAAAGAAAGAAAGAAAGAAAGAAAGATGGAAAAAAGTAAGAAAAAAAAGAAAGAATCAAAGGACTTGGAATAGGGTAGTTTTTTTTTAAATCACACGGCCTGACCCCAGTGGCCGTATTCCAATAGAACAACATATCCTTATTTTTTTCCAAACAGTTCTAGTAGCTAGGATCCAAGAATTCAAATGTATGAGCCTATAGGTACCAGTGTCATGCAAACCATTACGTGAGTCTATTAATACCATTGGAGCACAGTGTTTAAAACTATATCATTCTAAGACTTCTACATTTCTGCTTTTAGTCATCAACTGGAGATGGACTATGTGACCCTACTAGTATCATAGGACTCATAGGGCATAAGCTTCCAAGTAAAGTTTGTAATGGCCTAATGGTATTTTCAGTGTGAATAAAATTTCATTTTCCTTGGAAACCTACTTGGTAGGAAAAATCAAGTTCAAGATTAAGAAAATTACATTCTATGTCGTGAAAAAGACTAAAAGAAAGCAATACTGCAAACTAGGGAGAGCTCCACCAAGCCAGCAAAGCAGTGATGTCTTAAACTGAACAAACGCAATAGTTTCCATTCACCTTGCCAGCACTTTAAAGATTGATAGCTTACAGTCCTTTCTCCAGGATTACTATAAATTAAGTCCAACATCAACAACTATAACAATTAATATACTGTAGTTTATGTTTATAGTAACAGAAGAAGGAAACAACTGCACCACTGATAAAAAGCACCAGAGATATTTTCAGTCAAAAGAGATCAAGGAGATGCAATTGCTTCTTTATTCATGTTAAGTGAAATATTTTTGCTGTATATTGTAAAATATGGAGACATTTATTTTTTCTCACATTTTTCAGAACCTTTAACCAACAAAAACAATTCTGCTGTTAAAAAACAAAACTTTACTACTATTTATACAATGGCAATTTTTTATATTCAATGACATCAAGAAATCTAATGCCATCACTAAAAGGATATAATTCAATTCAAAGCTATAGATCAGGACTTGTTGAGTGACTGAGAGTTTGATTAAGTATGATCCCCATAGGCACATGTGTTTAAATTCCTAGTGTATAGGGTGGCATTATTAAGAGATATGGCCTTGCTGGAGCAGGAGTGATTTTGTTAGAGGAACTGTGTCACTGTGGAGATGGGATTTAAGATCATGTGTACTCAAGTAATGCCAAGTGTGGCATTTAGTCCCCTTCTGCTGCCTGTAGATCAAGATGGAGAACGCTCAGCTCTTTCTTAAGCACCATATCTGCCTGGACACTGCAATGATTCCCACCATGATGCTAATGGACTAAACCTCTGAAACTGTAAGCCAGCTCCAATGAAATGTTTTTTCTTTATTTCGTTTTAATACTTATCTTGGTCATGGTGTCTCTTTACAACAATATAATTTTAACTAAGAAAGTTGTCTCTGTATAGACGGTTTTGCAATTCTTGCAGAGGGTGAGCACTTACATTGGACTGCTTACAACTACTTGTAATTGATGTTTCTGGAAATCCTGTTTTTCTGGCAGAAACTCAGATATACACATCTCCAGATAGACATACATATGAATAGAAACTACATCTTAAAATAAACTATATGTAAGTGGTACTAGAAAGAAAACAGAGGAGCCAATCTTGGGATGGCTACAATTGGTACTACCTATATTTTCTCTGAACCTAATCTTATTTTTTAATGAAAACTATATATATTTAACTTATAGAGGAAAATTTAAGCCCCATTCATTAATAGGTCGCTTCTATTTGTTTGCCTTTCCTTGATGACAGTGGAGATTTGCTATCTATGTAGATTGTTGCAGGAAATATTAAAAAAGAAGGAATATTGCAGCATGTTCCCGTGCTACACCCTGGTTCTTTCATCCCGGCAGGCTGGCCAGTCATGCACTGGCAGGCAATGGCCAACCTGCTTTCCATCTTGTGGAGACTCTGACTCAGAGCTCCATTATCTCTCCACTGGCAAGTCGCTACCACACCAGCCCCAAGCTTCAATACCCCCACTGCCTTAGTGGTGCACATCAAGCAAACTCACACTTTGCTGCTGTACCTTTCTCTCTGGAACTCAGACAAGCTGCCGTCTGAAGGAAAACACAACACAAAATTAGCTCAGAAACAATAGTAACTCAATCTCTGGGAGCAACAACTAAAACCTAATCTTGTAAACATTATCAAAGTCTGATTCCTCTGGTGGCGAATCCTTGCAGATCTGCCATACCAGGAGACTCTAGTAGCTACATCTTACCTACATGCTGTCTCCATTCTAAAAGGACCCCATCCCTCTCTCTCTCCTGCTCCTCTCTTCTCTCTGAAGTCCCTCTTATGTGCCCAGTGATTGGCTCTTTTATTCATTAAGGGATTGGTTCACAAGAAGTCACGGGTATAACTCACTCCTTGCCTGAATCCCTTCCCCGGAGGGCAGAATTAGAATACAAAATGCCCCAGGGCTAGCCACAACAGGAGATTATGATTATTATTTTTGATTGCATAAAACATTTATTGAACTTCAATTATTAGAAAGAATAAGTAATTTTTTTTTGTTTTTATATTTTCCTTGGAAATTTTTTCTTTTCTGTGATGCTGCTCTTTCTTTGTGTTTCCTAATTGGCATTGCATTTTATGAGTCTCCCACATAAAGTTTTTAAATCAATTTAGTCTTCAATTTCTGGTTGTGTTCTTACTAGCTAGTGAATATGCTTACTTTTAATTGAGATAATTATAGATTTTAAGTATGCAGAAGTCATTTTCCTTTCAATTATAACCTAAACAACAACCAAAAAACAATAACCAAAGAGTCGGACTTGGTTAGTAGAAACACAATTATTTAGCCATTTCACTTAGTGATTCAATTACAAAGTATTGATTGAATCCTAAAATATAACAATCATTTCTTTAAAAACTTGACTGAAATAGGAAGACAACCCAGGCTAGATTATCAAGTCCTTTTAATATAACTAGAAAGAAGAACAGAAAATATAAGGTATATTTATGCAGACTATTTTGGTAGTATCTTGGAAATAATATTATAATGTGCATTTGGATATCCTAGGACATGAAAGAGTTCGTTTCTCCTTTATGGACCTGGAGTAGGAGATACACCTCAGATTGTCAGGCTTAGTAGGATGTACCTTTATCCATTGAGTCATCCAGTATCTGTACACAAGAAATTTAAAGAACAGTACTGGAAAATTTAAAGAACAGTACTGGAAAAAGAAAAGAAACTTATTTTAATGAGTGTTATAACATTTCAAGATGTCAAAAAATCAGCTCTTCAGTAAATATATCTTTTTAGTATTATTTATTTATTATTATTTATATGAATACACTGTAGCTGTCTTCTGACACACACCAGAAGAATGGATCAGATCCCATTACAGATGGTTGCAAGCTCCCATGTGGTTGTTGGGAATTGAACTCAAGACCTCTGGAAGAACAGCCAGCGCTCTTAACTGCTGAGCCATCTCTCCAGTCCAGTAAGTATATCTTAATGGCATACAATATACCCAACTCTTGTGGCTTAGGTTAGAATGACCTCATAGGCTCACATACTGGAAAATTTGGTTCCCAGTTAATGAACAGTTAATGAAGCATCAGAAAGTGTTAATTACTTATTGAGAAGATATGTCACTTCATATATGTTCGGGGTGTACTAAGTACACACTAGGCAAACACTCATGTCTCTCCACCTCCTTCCTTGTAGGACAGTATGCAAACTCATAGGTTCGGATCTTGTGTCATGCCTGCTTTCTGCCAGCACATTCCCTATCAGGATGGTCATGGATTAAGCCTCTGGGTTCTGGCTATATAGAGAAAGGATCTTGGGTAAAGGATTGCTTAAGACTCCTCCTTAACTTAATGAAAGGTTGTGAGGCCAAGGTTGTATCAGAGGAATTCTGCATGGCCTTCAAAGAGGCTTGCCTGGAGCTGTGAATGAGAAAGTTGAACTACCTTGGAGAACAAAAGGTGTTGGAGATACCAGAGTCCTGAGATACATTCCAAGAAGAGCTGCAGACAAGGCATAGAACCAACCGAAATGGGAGAAATATGCTGCAGGAAAAAGTGTTGGAGTGAGTTGGAATATCTGATGAGCCATGTCATTTGCCTTTTACACTGTATATACTGCCACAGTTCTGGAACTATTCCTGCTTTGATTTGGTCATACTTCAGTACAGTGTTTCCTTTTTATGCTCCTTCTTCCCCAACTCCATTTGGAATGGTAGTATATATGCTATGTCATTGTATGTTGGAACTATGCAATATGCTTTTTGATTTTATAGGGGTTATATTTAAGAGATTGGTTTGAGTCTCTGAAAAGTCTCTGGGTTTATAATCTGTACTGAAACTGTGTAAGATTGTAGAGACCTTTGAGGTTGTGATAAATGCATTTTTTTGCATTATGACATGGCTAGATATGGGGGCTAGGGAGTGATATGTCGTGGTTTTAATGATCACAACCCCATGGTAGTATGGTTGAATGATTAGTTCCCAGTTGCTGGACAGTTTAGGATGGATTAGCAAATGTATCCTTGTTAAAGGGGTATGTCACGAAAGGTCAGGCTTTGCAGTTTCAAAAGCACATGCTGAGACCTAGTCTCAGCTTCGCTTTACCTTCTGCATGGGGAATGTAATTTCTAAGTTACTGCTTTCTGCTTAGTCTGTCCTGCTAACTGCTCCGCTCCCTACCGTGATGGGTGTTGATTCACCCTCTGAAATGGTAAGTAAGCATACAATTTAATGCTTTCTTTATAAGTGATAATGCACCTAGAAAGAAGTACAGATGGCCATTGTGTCATAAGAGCAGAATAGTATTATACTTATGTAGCTTAAAATTCAATATTACTCTATTTTTGACATTAAATTTCAGTCACATCATTTTTCTTTCCCTTTCTTCCTTCTAACCCTTCTTGCACCTTTCCCCCCTTTTTATTTGCAAATTCCATTTTAAGTACATGAGAAACAATGTTTCTAAAGAGCTTTTAAGCTAACACTTTTGTCTAAAGGGAAACCAAAAAAAGAAAAGAAAGAAAGAAAAAGTGAGTCAGGAGGGTGAAAATAGTTAATGGATCAAAATCAAATTCATTTCATTGAGAGATATTTCAGAATGAGAATGGATATTTGAGAACAGAATTAGACTTAGTTTCTACAGCATGGGAAAGTAGAAAGTTAGAGTCCACTAAATGTACACAGATGTGTAGATGAAAAATATCTATATATAAACATTAACGGTAAGGGAAGATTTTGTTTCATCCAAGATTTTTGATTGTGATACCATCCATAGTCATTTAATGTGATGGAATGAGATGAGGAACTTGTCAGGTTGAGGTTGATGAGATAAAAATATTAGTAGACTTAGGTTGAATACTGCAGATGATCACAGATGAAAGTAGAAAAAAAGATCCAAAATCTGATTAAGTATTATTTAAAAATATTTAATTTAAAAGAAATAGCCTATATTGTTTAGTGAGTCTCTTGAATTCTGTTAAACAATGCAAAAGGAGGATTGGTTTTCTTCTTTTGTTTTGTTTTGTTTTTTTGCCTAGTGCTAGAGTTGTTCTTCAGTGGTTTATGGCTCTGAGAAAGAGCAATGCTCTTGGTATTATCAACCAAATGGTGTATTTCAGTTAACACATACACACACACACACACACACACACACACACACACGCCATACACCACAGTATTTTTTACTACTTTTTCAAAATACTTAGTGTTATTTATGATTTTTCTCTTCTCTTCTTCAGGTGTATGCCACCCTAACCTTTCTTCAGTTAAAGTCCACCCTTCTCTTTTTGCCATTTCACATTTAATATCAGTCAGATCAATAAGCAAAAAGAAAATGAGATACAATCACCAGAATGTTTGAAAGAATTTGGATGAAGAAGAATAACTATAACAAAAAAATATTCTTTAGATAGCTCAGATTGGACTTTGAATATATATATATTTGAATATATTATATAATTCTACAAATATTGGAATTATTAGAGAGACCACCATACTGTATAATAACTCTTTAAAAACACAAAAAATTCAATGAGACAAGTTTAATAACATTTTTACTTTTTCTTAGAAAGTTCTTTTTAAGGAATAAATAATAAAAGGAGGATAATATTTTTTCAGTAGTTGATAAGCAAAAATAAGTTCTTTACAGTATGATATACTAGAAGGAAAGGTAGCTGTTTGTATGACATACCAAGCCTTGTTCATCCTAAATAAGGAATTAGTAATATAAAATTACATGTACTAAATAGAAAGAAAAAGTATTCTGATATTCAAGTGCCCAGGTATATTTGCAGATTACAGAATTAATTTAATGCAGTTATACATTATAATACTATTTTAGAATCTCTTTAAACTATATTTTGTTAGATAACTTTATAAAGCTAATTTTATAAAAATCCATAAATAATTATGTCCGAATTTTAAAGCATAAATATAACAACAGAGTTCACACACTTAAAAAGACAATATAGCTTTTTGATATTCATGAAATTGTCTTAAAATATTTTGTAGAATGGAATATACAGGAAAGATGTAGACAGAATCCTTATCTTATAAGTCACTTAAAGACAACTCACAGAATCTCCATTCCAATATACTTGGGGAATACTCCTATATTGAATTTGTCAATTTCATTTTGCATTCATGTTGCTTGACTAATGCTTTCACAAAATTTGTTTGGGGTTGCTTTGCACCCAGACAATTTCTCTTGGAGCTCTTCATTCAAATCGCTGTGGGAATTATATTTAACCTGTCAAAATATTATTGCAGCCTAGTGAATTACATTTGCACTCCTCAATTATTTTGTCTCCTAAACTCATTTCTGCACTGAATTAGGCTGCTGTAAAAACAACACAAAGAATATTGTCAACTTAAACTTAAATATTCCTACATAATTTTGTTAAAATGCTGTAATCATATTCAGACAATCACCTTTTAGTAGTCCCCAAAGTTGGCTACATGACTGGATACTTTCTCTATGACCTACCATCTATCCAATTATTCAATTTCCCCTGTTGCTCCAATCGAATTTGTGCTCTGACTTCCAGAGCAATTTTCACAATTGTTAAAAGACCCTATAAGTAGAAATAGATAGTACTTTCTTTGAAAATAAACTGTTAATTTTCTAATGAGTTCTCTTCTAAAGACATCTGCTAATTTGTTTTGGAGTTTTATGAGTTATCATTTATTTGGGCTTAATTTCTTTTGCTTAGTGTATTTTCAGCTGACTGACCTCACTAGGGAAATTTAAAATACTACATATCCCATGAAATTACAACTATTCTGCTGAGTAGCAAACAATATTCTCAGCTTATTGTTTGTCAACACTGTGCAAAATTTAGGACATAATAATCATTGAAATGAAAGTACAAAGGCATAAAATTCATTCAAAATTTGGTGGGCTAGGCCAGATGCAGTGATGCATGCCTGTAATCCTTGCCTATGGATGTAATTAACTGGAAGCAGGAGTTGAAGGTTATCTTTGGCTATATAGCGAGTTCATGATCAGGTTGTGATACATAATGCCCTGCCTGGGAATCAATAATACTTTCGAGAAGTGTATGCAGTATTGAAGTATTGCTTGCAAAAAATATGGTATATATTTAAGAAAATGACATTATCTCAAGTTCTCTCCATGTTGTCTTATTAAAGGCAACTTGAAATATCATATGGAAGAATATTACTTTAGATGATTCCTAAAATAAAGCCATAAAAACAGAGTTTAAGTATAATTAACTTATAATAGGGAAACGTGCCCTATTATATACTGCAAGCAAAACAAATAAAGTGGCTGGTACTAACAAGAAGGTAACTCTCTTAAAATTATTTTTATGTGAGGTCTCATAACAACCAAACATTATAGGCCATTGCCAATATTCTCAGGAACCTGCCAGAAATTTTTAAGAATATATTGCTAAAGAAACCAGGTACTCAAATTTTAAAACATGGAGAAATCAAGCTAGTGCTTATAAGGAAGTTTGATCTCTCTTATGTTGCTAAACAGACATATTAAACACTCCCCTCATTTAATATCATTATACTCAAGGGAGTGATTTGCCTTTCAACCATCATCTTAGAAATTTATGTTTATAGAAGATCATAATTTACAAAAAGGGCCAGAACTTGTTAATATGTAGAGAATAAGAGACAGCAGGATGTTCCATGCTAAGATGGACATCTCTACCTCTCTGTCACATGTCTAAGGATCATGGAGGCAGTGAGGCTAAAGCCCTTGTAAAATCCAAAGGTGTAGATGGGCACAAGGAAATATGTTTTCTACAAAAAAAAAAAAAAAAAAAAAAAAAAGCAGAGTAGTTGCACGTATGCATTCTCAACAACAGAGAAAGCATTTCAAGTCATAGATAGACTTGTCCAAGATAAAATTCTAGTATATAAAGTGAAGTAGGGACTGCAGGACTAAAACTAGTTACAGAACTACTGGCAGGTGATTATTACTGTGAGAGGAGTAGTCAGTTTTGTATAAGATTTGGCCCCTGATGAGTCGAACACTCTCCAGTAAAGGTCACATATCAAAGATTATATAAGGGCGATAAATTTGAGTTGAAGGACTTAAAAACCCAGAGGATGCAAAGTTTGATGGGTAAGGAAGGGAGCATTGATATGGAAAGAGGGTTGGGATAGCTGAGCATGCTTTTCCAGAACTAATAACAATGAGGAAATATCATTCAAATTAGCAAAGGAAACTATGTGGAAGTAGAAAAAATAGAAATACTCATATCAAATATGCATTTAATATCATGGATTTTACAGAGGTTTTGGAAAGGAATGGGGATACTTGGAATAGAGCTTTCGCTATGGAGAGGGAGGAAGTGTAATAAATGGCTAGAGGGCAGGAAGAAAGAGAAATAGCACTGATGTGTGAGAAGCCTTGGGACATATTTTTAATATACATATATAGAGTTATAATTTATGGATTGATGGTACTGACTGAAGAGCTTTTGTATTTAACAAAATCTCTAGTGTTAGGCACACAAAGTCTTCTTTTGGTTCGATTGCCTTGAAAATACAAATATATTGCAAATTCTTTGGTTGCTTTTCAGAACGTGAAGCGTAGATTATTGTTTCAATCATAATACACTTTGGACACTGGATTTGGAAGATCTGAACTGTCATTGAAGCATCCTATGCAAGGACAAATTCTTAGTAGCACCAGATGCTTCAGAAACTAACAAAGGAAAGAAGGCATCAAATGTTGTACATTACCCTAAGCCAAAGTGACATAACAATGACTGAAGTAACAAAATATCCACAATGGTGCAGAAATTGCACTTTTAACTTTGATATAACCAACAGTTTTCTAGTGGGATTTAATGTACACTTGATGGTAGTGAATTCATGCCTGATCCTGTAAACTTATCTAATTACCCATGACTGGAGTGGTTGAAGATCAAAAGGGAAATCTACTACTGCCACTATCTCAAATCAACATAATTACTAGCTCTACAATGAATAGCCTACTCTCATAAAAGAATTTTCAACTTGCCACCCACTGTTGGAGAGATCTACAACTCCTTAGAGGCAAAGAATTAGTAACTGTTTCTTTTCAAACCCAGGTTTACATGTGCAACAGAATCCTATGCCTTAGAGTCAGGTAAAAGTAGCAGAAGAGAAGATTAGAAGATTGAAAGTTTCAGAGTCCCAAATATCTACTGTTAGGGCATGGAGTGATTTGATAAGAAAAATGCAAGTATGAACTCTTAGTAATATTAATATGGCTGCCTGAACTAGATAAGCCAGATAAAATCTCCTTTTAACATGCCAGAGTGAAGGGAAATGATCTTCCCGCTAAATGAAGAGGATAACTTATCAATGGATGGTGAAGAACAAAAACTCTCTTTCCTCCCTGAATAAGCTCCTGCCTAGGATTGCCTAGGTTGTCCATTACCAGCTGGTGAGATTAGGAAGTATTTAAATTGGAGCAAAATTAAATGGACTCATTATATGTATATATGGATAATATATACACGTGATAATTTTAATTTTGTTTCTGCATTTTGAAGGTCTGGGGTGGTAAGATTTGAGGTAGCAAGGGGAGAATGTAATGTAGGCAAATTGGTCATGCCTAAAGTTCTCATAAAAAAATTAATTTCTCTAGCAGAAGGAATTGGATATGTGTGAAATAATTATGTATTATTACATGATTATATGAATGGATCAAGTTCAACCCAGTCTATCCAACATATTTTCATTTGTTAAATACTATAATTTCTCAATGTAACACAGGTATGTAAAATGAGTGGATAGTGTTTTTAAACAAATAATTTCAATGATTTCACTTATGGTATTTATCACACATCATCACTTTTCTACTACACAGAAAACTATGAACAAGAAAGGTTCAGAACCTTCATGTGCTCAGGAATATGGAAACAGGGTGAGTAGATACTTTTCTGAGGAACTCCAATACTTTTTGTTAGTTCACGAGCCATATATCTGAAGTTAGGCTGAATCACAGTCACTAGCCTAGCAAGATATGCTCATTTAGAGAATAGTGACCTTATCCTAGGATGGAAAAGAGCTCTTTCATTAGAGCCTATTTCATTTATAGCCTATTCACTACAGCATTCATGCCTGCTACTGTAAACCTAGCCAATTATCTGTTATTTGTATGGTTGTACTTTTTAGAAGAAAACCTAATAATGTCACTATCCTAAGGAAGTGTAATTTTAAGATTGCTCAAAGGATGTATCCTTATAATGGCTGGGAATGGAAATAACCAAAACAAATCAACTACATTAAAAAACTGACCCTTGGATACCCAAATGATTCAAGTATTATAACTAAGACTCAGGGAACATTACAGAAGTAGGGTCAGAATGATTTTAAGAGCCAGATAATCAAGGCATCTGCTAAGACCTTGTCAAAATGATAGGAAATCTCTACCTCTGAAATCTCAATATTATGGCTGTATAAATAAGGTAAAAGTATGAAAGTACAAAGCGCAAATTTACATGGCAACAGAAGAAGAAAAGTTTCCAAATGTCCTGTCTGTATCTGAGGATATAAAGTACTATAGGCAAACAATAGCATCTGAGAGATGAAAAAAGAAAAAAATAAATAAAAAGCACTCTGATTCTGGCTGAGACAACAAAACAATTCCAGTGGTCATTGTTAAATACATATACATATATACATATAACAATTGTTACAAAGTCTCAATAGATTCAAGTATATATATATATATATATATATATATATATATATATATATATATATATATATATATATATATAATGCTTACACACACAAAGAAGGTACTGGTAGAAGAAAATTTTGACATTTCAAATTTCATTAAGTGAATGAAATTTCATGGATGAAATTTGCATAAAGATTTAATGAAAACATTGCGTTTAGAAGAGATCAATTCAAATAGATAATTATTGGAGTACATGTGAATGAGTGAACAAGGATTTTGAATATTTGAACCATTGATCAAGGAACACTTGGATTCTTCACATAGTAACAATATATTTTGGATGATTTTATTTTAAAGACACTTAAAACATGAGATATAAATATGTCATTTAAAAACACTTCAAAGGAAAGCTTTCTAAGATATAATCTTTGAAATGTCAGTAAATTTATCTCCAGAAATATATTTAAATTGTTTTCTCTCTTAGTACAATCCAAAAGTTTTTCAAATCTTTATTAAAAAGTAATTACACTGAGAGATGTTGTACTCTTTCTTTAGATGTTTTGAAAACCATAAATTATTCTCACACAGCAAATATAACATCGAAGCCAGTTTTAACTCAAACTCAGAAGTTCTATGAGGTTACAGGTTTGAAAGGAGTACTTTGAAATCAAATGCATTGAACACATTGCTTAAACTAAAGTAATTTAATTTAAAAAATAGCCAGAGAAAATACCATAATAAACTTATAATCAAATATATATTTATGTATGTATATACATGTATACACACTCATACACACATACACACACACACACACACACACACACACACACATATATATATATATATATATATATATATATATTACACACAAATATATATTATGTATATATTTAGTAATGGCAGACTTAAAATTGGGCAGTGCTGTCTATATGCAAGTGAGGGCTGGCACTAGTTAAGGCTAGAGCCTGTGACTGAGCAGTGGATTCCAAAGCATGCTGAGAGTTTTAGAGATTGGAGAGATAGGAAGACAGAGGAAGAAGGAAGTAAGATAGAGGAAGAGAAAGCAGATTATGCATGGCTTTAACTAATCGCTATGAATAAGCTATGAATATTTTATAAGGGATGGATAGTTACAGGACAATTTGACTTATGTAGGTGGGCAGTTTATATCAATATCAGTTGGTTCTGAGTTCATTGTGTGGGCAGTTTGTGGGTTGAGAATTTACTGATTTAAATCTGACTGATAAATTGCAAACCTCTAGAATTTTGATTTTACTGACTTACTGGGATTTGTGACAGCTAACCACAGGAGGTAGATGGCTGGGAATGTGAGCAGGATCTGCCATGGGAGAACAGCAAGTTGGGGGGTCATCACATGGAGCCCCGAGTGGCAGGGAAACCACATTACTAGAAATAAGCTGGCTATAGCTACCATGGGTGCATTTTGTATATTTTTCCTACCATATAAACTTACATGTTTTATTGTTTGGATACGAAAATACCCCCCCCCCCATAGATGCCTAACTTTCATATCGTGATGGTTACATTGTGTAGCCCTGGCTGTCCTGGAACTCACTCTGTAGACCAGGCTGGCCTCGAACTCAGAAATCCTCCTACCTCTGCCTCCCAAGTGCTGGGATTAAAAACGTGCGCCATAAGAAATAGAGCTTGGAAAAGATATTGGATCATAGACTATAATCTAATTCTTGTACCGTTCTAACCATGTGCTCACAATTAGATTGAATTATTGAGAGGTGTTATGCTTAAGAGGAAACCACTGACTGAGCAAAGTGAAGCATGGCATTGCTCCATTAAGGACTTACTTTGTCATCACCCCCTCTCCTCTCCTCCACTTCCTGCTCTTTCCTCCCCTTGCCTTCTCTGCTCTCCTTCCCTCGCCACTTTTTATTCCCCTTTATTCTCTTCCTTCCTCTCATTTTTCCAGCCTTCTTCTCTCTCCTCCTCTCATCCTCCAATTCTTTTCTCTTTCCTTTTCTTCTTCCTGGATGTCCTGAGGTGAATAGCTCTTTCTTGGAAATATTATTAAATATTAAAAATAATATTAAAATTTATATTTCTGCTCAATCATTACTTCATCTATTTGCTATTACATAACACTTCTTTTTCATTTAAACAAATATTTTCCATCATTTTTGTTAGATTATTTAAGAGCATTGACAGCTTCCCAGCTTCATTTTTAAATCAGTGTAATGGTTCTCATAGCATCTCTCCAAAAAGCTATATCAGAGTATGAAAATAAATGCCAAAGTAACTTTTCCTAAATATTTTTGCTTATATTTATTCATATACAGTCAATATACATGAATTTATGTAATCAAAATATCTATAAATTACTATGTATTTGTACATATGTATATCTAAATACATATTTTCTAATTATATGTGCATATAAATATTTGCAATAACTTTTTCAATTACAAATCATTGTCAAAAGCATCATATTTTTTAGTAAAAGAAAAAAAAGCTTAGAAGATGAAGTCAAATTAGAGAAAAAATCATTGATTTATCCAAAAATCATAAAAGAAACAAACTTTAAATTTAAGGTTTCTATGTATTATGCAGATATAATAACATTGAAAAGAAGAAATCAATGTTCTTGTTTTAAAACATAATTGGGTTAATTGGATGCACAGCACAAAAATCAAAGAATTTAAGAAACAAATTTAAAAACCAATTCATACACCTACATTATTCTAGACTAAAATTATGTGTGGGAAGGTGTGTGTGTGTGTGTGTGTGTGTGATAATAACTACTAGTATTTTATTATTTACATGGTTAATTCAATGTGTAATTTCATATTTATGTAACTTAAGATACAACACAGTTTAAAATGCTTCTTAAATTATTATTTTATTTAATTTTATGTGTATGAGTATTTTGCATGCTTGTATGTAATTGCACCGTGTGGAACTAGAAGATTGTGTAAGATCTCCTGAAACTGGAGTTACAGGAAGTATTGAGATGTCCAGTGTATGTTGTGAATCTAACATGAGTGAAAAAGCAGACTTATAATGTGTTGTGTCATATTGACAATGAGCTCCTAAGAAAACTTTCCAGCTCCAAATAATTTAAGATTGAAACATGATTTTGCAAGTATAACTTTAAATGCTGATATTATCAACATTATTGGTTTTAAATGATTCCTGGAAAGGTTTATTCTGTACAATACTCATACTTCCAATCATAGAAAGTATTTAATAATTGAGAAAATCAGTTTTGACTATGCCATCTATGACAGCCTTTAATGCAGGAGCCAGACAGTCAGTCAACGTGAGAAGCATGACTGGGAAAGTGAGAATGATTATAGAAATAAGATGCAAGAGACAAGTATGAGAGGGTTACTGGATTATTACCATGCCAGTGAGCAAGTGTATTTTTCTCCGTGTCTTTTTAAGGCAAACAACACAAAGCATTATCAATTCCAGGAAGATAAACAATGACAACAAATCCTTACACAGCAAATTTATGGTACACAGTAACTATGTTTGACTTCAGCCATTTCCTTCAGGCTAGAGCAGTCTCTCAAGGACATATATGTAAGCAGAGGAACTTGGCAGGGTATAACGCACTTCTTAATTAAAACCAAAGACAGATGTAGACAGACTCATTAATGATAAGTCACAAGCAAGAAATCAGTCATAGTTAACTCCAATAGTGCTCCATACATTTTTCCCTCTTTTAATCTAAATATGACAAAGCTGTCTCAGCTATAGGCACAGAAATACTTATGTGTCCTCTCAAAAGATATGGACCTTACCCACCATCAGTAAATGAATCCTAACATTCATTCCCTGTGTTAGGTTGTTCCACCTCTAAGAGAATCTTACTTGTCTTTTTTATGTACAAGAGGAACTTTATCAGTCACAAAACACAAAATTGTGCCTGTTTTAGGTTGCCATTTGAAAACATAGCTCTTACCTGTCATTGGCATTTGAATAATCTTGTATTCATAGCCTGTCTTAGGTTTTCAAGATGATCTACCAACTTCTCCTAGGGAAGATGTTGGAGCTTGAATTTATGTAACTCTGCTTTGACATCTATAAAAGCTCTGATGATTCCTCTCAAAAGAACAGGCAATAAATATGCCATTAAAACAGATCATAATGCCAAGTCCTGATATATCCAATCAAAGACATGTAAATGAGGACCATGAAGGAAAAATGGCCTGTAACATTTTTTAGAATAACATTTGCAATGCTAGCAGTGTCAAAAGACAAAGGCTTTGAAATTTTAAGCTTACAACCTCCTTAGTCAGGGCTAACAAATCCAAAGGAGTATTAACATTATGCCGTATACCTTGAAGGTGCCTTTTCACTTTGGTCCAATTAGACGGGCTATCATACATTTTTTAAGGTACACAAATCCATAGATATCTAGCACAACATTTTCAAATGACTTCTAATTTTCATCCCTTCTACCTCATCTCCCATGATTTGAACTATATTATATAATTCATCAATTCTTTGTTCTATCCATCTGGCCTAACCCTCTTGTATGCTCAGCTATTGATTACATTTTCAGCAAGATGACTAATGAATCTAGCTGTCTGAACCTCTTATGCTAAAGCTAATGCAGATGTAGTAGTACTGGTTATAAGTGTTATGAAAGCAACATCAGCAATGATCAGCCAACAATACATTTGTTCCTTTCCAGAGTCTGATCTAATTCTTCCAATATTTGTAAGTCTTTTTCAGAACACTTGGATCCATATAAATTTACAGGAAATATAATAAAAGCTTGTTGATACACTACTATTCCTGATAGACCATCATACATCATAGAAACACACTTGGACAAAAGACAATTAAACAAGAAACATTGAACTCATTATTAGAGACAATAACAAAGGTAACATTCCCAATTAGTAAAAGATTAGGTGAGATAATGCAGGATGTTATATTTACCTTAACCCCAGAACCATTCCATTTTTTCCACAACAAACATAATAAAAGCCAGCTGCCAATTTCCAAATATGTCTCTGAAAATGTACAGAACCAGCCTTCCAAATGCCCACTCTCATTTCCTCTTGTTCAATATTGAATTGGTTTCTAGACCAGTCTATAATTGAGTCGGAATAACCAGTCACAATAAAGGAAAGAGGATGGTCATTATAACAACTTCTCCATGTAAATGATTTTTTGAAGGCAGGTTCCCCAGTCTCTGTGTTCTCTGTCCTGCAAGACCTAAAAGCCTGAGGCAAGGCAGCTAGTCCAGTCTGGGATGTAGGCATTCCCATCTTAATGCTTTGCACTACAGTCTTTGAGATATTTTTTTCTTCTAAGTCTTAGGATGCACATAAACACATCCAGCAATGGTCCTATTTCTAGTCAAATAGGTAGGCCCTAACCTATAGCAATGTAATTCACCAGTCTAGAATATTTTTACTCCAAGACTAAGGGAATTGAACAGCTGAATATTATTAGAAGTCACAAGCATGTCTGCCCGTGACCAAACAGAAGGATATAGCAAAGGTGACTCAGGAACATATGCCCAATGCAGCTTTCCTGTCACTACCATCAGGGAACTCAGAGATATCACATTCTGCACCATTCTTTGTCCTAACATCAGCACGTCTTTCCAATCTTTCTGCTACTCATCATGTTCCTTTAGCATCCTGTGGAAAGACAGAAACATGTCCTTTCCCCCCTGTTAATATTGGATCAGGACCAATGCATACACCTACCTTATTTTATACTAAAATATGTGTGGGGGGAGACATTTGTGTGTGTGTGTGTGTGTGTGTGTGTGTGTGTGTGTGTCTATGTGTCTGTGCATATGTATATATGTATGTATGTGTATGTGTGTGTGATAGGTTCTACTAATATCTCAGTATTTACATGTTAAATTCAATTTACATAATTTCATATTTATGTAACTTAGGATATAACACAGTTTAAAATGTTTCTTAATTATTATTATATTTAATATTATGTTCTTTGGTATTTTGCATGCCTGTGTGTCATTGTGCCATGTTTGTGCCCTGAGTACATGGAACCAGAAGATTCTCAGTGTCTTTTAAAGGCAAGTCACACAAAGCATGACCAATTCCAGGAAGATAAACAATGACCACAGTTACTCATGGTGCAAGTTTATGATACATAGTATCTATGTTAAACTAAGGCCCTTTTCTTCCGGCTAGGACTGTCTTGCAAGAATGTATGTATAAGCAGAGGAACTTGGCAGGTATAATGTACCTGTTAATTAAAAACAAAGACAAGTATCATTCATAATTAGTCACAAGCATGAAGTCAGTCGAAGTTAACTCTGGAAGTGCTCTCCACACTTTAATATACAATATCTTTATTCATAAATTTTCAAAAAGCAATATAGACTAGAAGTAGTATGAATTTTTAAGTCCCATCTATTTCTATGATGCTGCAAAGCTATGGATGAGTTGTAAATGACATTGAATCTTTGATAGATTAGCATAAGGAATAATACTCTTAAAAAGGAAACAATTTGGTATTGTAACCTAAATTCAATATAATTAGAGGAAGGCCACTAGTTTTATATTTTCGAATATCAGATCTATGTATATATAGTAGTTATAGATCAGTCTTGGAAAGTTAACTGAAATCACATACACACACACACACACACACACACACACACACACACACAAACACAAACACACACCTTTCATATCTAAAGTAACTATTCACACTGTGAGAGTTACAAAAACTTGGCCAGTAGTAAAGATGCTATGCTGAACGCTTATTACCATCTTTGGTTTTCCTATCTGCATTCAGTACAAAAAAAAAAAAATTAACAAACAACAAAGAAAATCATTTTCATCTGCTCCCGTGGAGATACTGAAATTCAAGAATATCAAACAACTTTGTAAATGATATGATTCAATTTTTTCAAGTCGGTCACTGCACGTGTTTTCTTTCTAACATCCTGTAATATGAACAGGACAAGAGTCAAAACTGAGGCAACCTGCTGGGGAATCAGATGGTATATTGCTGCTAATGACCGCATCATTAGTATAATGGACCTGGGTAAGCATCATGATCCCAAGAAATACATCCATAGCCCAAGTTTTGTTCATTTGTGGTTCAGACACATTGCTGCAGTCCCTAAGCAGTGGGGATTAAAATATTTCTTACTCGGCCACCACAACTAAATGTGAGGAATTTTCAACATGAGTGGATTTACTTCTGTGTCTATCTGCAATGGACAGAAGAATTGTAATACTCACTTGCCAAAGAATGCTGTCTAATACATTTAATTCATGACAAATACAGTTTTATAATTTTGTGGAACCAGAAAGGAAAACTATCATATAATTCGCCTTACTGTTATTGCAAGCCATACCTGACAAGTTCAATAATATTTTAAATTATTAAGTGTACGGCAATGAAAACTGTACTTAAGAACACCAATTTTTGTTTGAGTGTTATCCATTTGATAACACAAAACATAGCATTTGGTGGAAGAGATTACATGATAATCTAGCTATTTTCTTTGTATATTCATTCCAGATATTTTGTTTGATTCCTACTAATGAAATAATTTTTAAATATACGTAGGAAAACCTAAAATGTTCTCTCTCTCTCTCTCTCTCTCTCTCTCTCACTCTCTCTTTCTTGTCTTTCACATATGTATGTTGATTTTGTTGGTATTGTTCTTTTCAAATGTTGGAGATTGAATGTATGATATACTGTTAAGCTATATTTTTAGTACTTAATATGGACTTTACTTTTTATGCATATCAGTTAAATAAAATACATCTATATGAAGTGGTAAATCTTGTCATTTTAATAAAACATTTCATAAAACCAAGAAACCAAATTTTTCATGTGAGTTTTTCTGACAATTCCTTTCTACAAATAGTTAGACAAGAACTTTACAATACTTAAAAATAACTTAAATATAAAATATATACAAGGATTAAATAACAAAATATTTGTGGAAACCTGAGTGCATGATATGAGTTAGGTTATCAAAATGAATGCATGTGGAACACACACACATACTCACACCACACACACACACACACACACACACACACACACAGAATGTATATGAATATTAAAATTTAGAAGCAGAACTGTTGGATCAGTCCACATTATATTCTTGAAATCAAAGCTCTCCAGGTTTTTCTTTTGTTTTCAGTCCCCCATTCTATTGTTATCTATTTTCAGTCTCTTTACTCTGTATCTCCCGTTATACTTGTCTGGTGATCCATGTAATAAGCCAGAATGTTCCTAGAGTGTTCTTTCACAGTATTTAGCTTAAAATTTCATTGTGAGATCTTTTTGGACTTTTTTTTTTTAAATTAAGGTAAAGGGAGAAAACAGAATTTAACAATAAATGTCTTGTCATTGTAATTATCAACACACTATGTTAATTGGAGCTTTTGTTGATCTTTATTATCCTGAATCCCACTAAAATATGACATTACTACTACGAACAATATTTGCTTCAACACCCATACATTATAATTTAATTCCCTAAGCATTTTCCATTGTCTAACAACTATAATCCCGTATTTTAGCAAAACATAAAAATGCAGAATTTTCCTTCAGTTTTTCTTCATCTATGATCATCTTTCCTTATCTCCAATGTGTCCTGCTACATAGTATGTAAATACTACAATGACGTTCTTTTCTTTCATACAAGCCTATACTTTCCTTTCTTTACTTTTGAACTATGTAATACTTACACCTTGGCCTAACTCATCATCATTCTCCAAAACTAACTGCAGTACTCATGTATAAGTCTCCATGGCAAATTCTATTCCATTAGGCAATTAATTTTTATAGCCCATGAAAAATTTGAGAGAGAAGAAATGTACTTTGAATAAGTAGTATAAACATTGCCATAAAGTAGGAAAATAATTTTATACCAATTCTTAAAATTCTAAGGCTTATTAACCGCAGAAATCTCAAATTTTTTATCATTCTTGCAATAATAATTCAATCTAATGTTAATATGTGAATTCCTTATGAATGTTACACAAAAAATGAACACAGAATTCTCGGACAAATTTGAGTTGCCTATGATATTCCCACTAGATTTGATTTTTATGTGCTGACAACTACATCAATAATTTGTTTGTAAATCCTTCATAGTTTTGAGATGATTTTACAATAGGTCTAAAAAGAAATGTTATAGTACCTTTTAGTCAACTTTTAGGCTCTTTCAAAATATTTGATTGAGTACTATGATTTTGTTTTGTTTTTCAATGTCTGATATTTTTGTGTGAAATTTTACCATTTTATTTTCTAACAACATTGTACACATTTTATTATATAAATACATTTTATTATCATAAGCCTGGATATAAATGTGTATATTAGAAAAGCTGGGGTTTTTGTTTTGTTTCGTTTTTAATATAAAATAGAGTTTATTCATGGCATGGGGAGGGGAGTTAAGAGGGTAGTAGAGGCAGAGAAAGACAGAGAAAAGGAAGTATAGGAGAAGAGGAGTAGAGAAATAGAGGTTGGCCATGAGCACATGGAAAGAGAAGGGGGAAGGGAATGGGAAGAGGGGGGAGAAGGAGTGAGGGGGCAGAGTGAGAGCAAGAAGGTCAGAGCAAGAGCGGAAAAGTTGTTTTTTAAACATAGCATTTTATGGATTCTTTGAAAATTTCACAAAGATCACATTCACTCTCAGTCCTCCCAGTTCCAAACATCTCCCTTGTGACCTCCCCCAAAATATAAGAAGAAGAAATATATACAGGCCAATTTATCTTGTCTATATACCCATTGGAACATGGTCAAACTCCAGGTGGACATCTGAACCATGGCAGATCCATCATCTGTGATGAGCTACATTTCTGCATCCTTATCACAATTTTTAAGAGTTTTCTTCACAGGCTTCTTATCTAGCATGTTCTAGATTCTTTTGCGGTGCTATCAATGACTGCAGACTTGCAGTCATGAATGAGAAACAGGAGGATTCGAGACAACTTCTTCCTCCAACACACCTCCTAAAATAAACAGGTTTTAAATATTTTCTTCTCTTAAACATTAAATCCAGACCATAGCTTATCATCTTTTCACTCCATTCAATAAGCCCCAATGCTCCTCTCCTTCAGATAAATTTCTCCTCCATTTTGCTTCAGAAAAGAGCATATCTCCCAGGGATAACAACCAAACCCTGCATAAAAAGTTACAATAAGACTAGGCACATACTCTCATCTTGACAAGGCAACCTAGTCAGAGGAAAAGGGTCCCAAGATCAGGCAGCAGAGTCAGAGATCCACCCATTCCAACAGCTAGGAGCACCACAAGAATAACAAGCTACACAATCATAATATATGGGCAGAGGACCTAGCTTAGACCCATACAGACTCTGATTATCAGTTCAGTCTGTAAACCCAGTGAGCCCTGCTTGGTTGATTCTGTGTTCCACGTTCTCTCATGATGTACTCAAATTTTCTGAGTCCTACAATCTTTCCTCTTCATCTTCTGAAGGGTTTCCTGAGTTCCACATAATATTTGATTATGGTTCTCCTACTCTCAATGTTTGTGGGTCAATGTGTGATTTAACCTTTAGTAATGTTTCTTTTAAAAACCTGGATGTCCTTGCATTCAAGCTATAGATATTAAGACTGAAGCATCATCTTTGTTTACTTTAACTTTAATGGGTGTAATATTTCTTTCCATGTCTCTTTTAATTGATTTTAGTTTGAAGACTATTTTTACTAAATATTAGGATGGTTAAACCACCTACTTTTTAGCTCCATTTGCTTGGGACATCAACCCATCCACAAAACCTTCAGCTTACAATTTGTCCTGCCTGAAAACTATGATAACGCAATGGTGGCACAAAACCTGTAGGAGTGACCAATCAACGACTGGTCCAAACTGAGACATGTGCCGAGAGAAGGAAGCTACCTACCCCTGAAACTGACTAAATGGCTCATGGCAAACACCAAGCCCTGACACTATTAATGATACTCTGTTTTGCTTGGAGACAGGAGAGATCCACCCAGCAGCTGACTCAGACAAATACAGAAAACCACAGTCAAACAAACACTGGGTGGAGCTTGGGGACCCTTATGGAACAATAGGAGGAAGAATTGTGGGCCCTGAAAGAGATAGGAACTCCACAGGAAAACCAACAGAGTAAACTAACCCGGACCTTTGAGGTTCCCAGAGTCTGAACCAGCAACCAAAGAACATACAATAGTTGGACCTAGGCCTCCCTGTACATGTGTAGCAGATGTACAGGTTGGTCTTCATGTGGGTCCCAGACAACTGGGGCACAGGCAATCCCAAAAGCAATTGCCTGCCTTTGGGATATAGTCTTGAAGCTGCGTTGTCTTGTCTGGCTTCAGGGGGAGGGGAAGTGACTAGCTTTGTAAAGAATTGAAGTGTCAGGATGGGGAAGGGAATATGGGGGGGCACCTACTCAGAGAAAAAGGAGAGGCAGGGATGGGGGAAGGATTATGGAATGAGGTGATCAGGAGGCAGGGAGTGAGCAGGATAAAAATTAAGTGAAATGAAAGAAAGGAAGAAAACTCAGAATAAAGTGATGCCTCTGTCTTTTTACATGAATCTAATCCACTCCACATGAGCTTCTACAGATATACTGTTATAGCTCAGAGATTAGAATTGCTTGTAGACCACAACAAACTGCAGAGTACTTGAGAAAAATAGAAATTTGCATTATTAAGCTTCCAAAGATTCAGGCAAACAGAAAGGTGAAACAAATTATGCCTTTTATGTCTCATTGTATGCTGAAACGATTTCAAATCCTTAATTACATCTAATTTCCAGGAAAATGGAGCTTATCTGTGTTATAGTAAAGAAGGAAAAGAGACAACTCTTTAAGGATCTCTTTGTCTTTGTGTTTTAGATTTTTTAAATAAGAATATGTGATATGCCGCCCTTTTCTGAAGTTATATCTGTCAATTAACAGTATTGAGGCAGCCCTAACCAAAATCTTGCTTGAAGATAGCCATGTAAAATTCGTTTAACTTCATCTACCCAATTTTTTCTATTTTGTTTCTTTAAAGTTTATATAGTTTAGCTTTCGGCACCAGTATTTTAATTATATAGATTATGCTTGCTAGTAAAGAACATATCCTGATAAACTAAAAGGTAATTTAAGGGGATTACATAACACATTATTCATGCAGAGAGCTAGAACATGTAGAAGACCCAGTCCATCCATATTGAGTGTGTGTGCTATCAGTCATGTAGAATGGAAATCATACTTTAGAAACTTTTAAACTTCATGACTAGGAGATCGTTAGTCTCACAAGCTATTACACCATAATGAGACTAATTCTCTGCTTGTTTGTGCTTGATGGTAAGCTTTGCTCTCACTTAGGATGATAAAGGAACTCTAATAGCATTACTTTGATTAGATAGAATATATTGTGAACTTGGATGGGAACTTACCAAATTAATCACCAATCCAGTATACAACTGTCCTTCAGTTATACTGAGGAATTTCATCCAAATTTAACATTTGAATAGTACTCCTTGTCATATATTTTTACTAGAATAGTTTTATGAGGAGACTTTTGCATGAGGTAAGTTGGTTTAGGAAAAAAATAATAAAGTTAATTTAAATATCTCATTTAAAAATATTAATAACACAAAATGCCATTTTAACTATATATAAGTATATATCACATCTAGGATACTGAGTATAGGTGTCCATAGGCTAGAGTATTTCATGTCTTCAATATCTTTAATAATGTTCTGAATATTTACTATAAAAATTAATGGTTAGTATTGTCAGCAAGCTTTTATAATGGAGAAACAAAATAATGCATGCTAATTAAAGAAAGTTTAAAATACGATTTTTTCTCATACATGGTATTTTATAATTAAAGTTACTTTAATATTTGAGAAATAAACATTTGGTATAAATTATAAATTTTACGTTACTGTTGTCAAACTGTTAGTATTCATTATAATTGAGCAATATTTTCAACATCTGTAACTATTAAAGCCTTGCCCTTTAAAATAGTTGCTGCCTTTATCTAGTTTCTGAACAATGCCCCTGTCACTATTAACTTGAATCTCTGATTATACTTTGAACTATTAACAAAAGTATATGTAGATGCCCATTTTCATGTTTACATTTCAAGCAGAATTATGTTTTAGTAACAATTGCTCAATCAGTTTTTTATTACCTTAGCATAAATCAATAAACCACCACTCAATATCTCATAATAATAACTCCAAGAGGAAATAAGAGTTGTGACTGGAACTTACAGTAAACAGAGAACAGGTTTTTGTGTCACAAACTGGTATTTCTATTGAATACTGAGTAAAGTATTATAATATTTTACTAACTCATTATTTTTTCTATGAATGGGTTGACAATTTTTAAAACGGCTGAGCCATCATACATGGGAATGGGAATGATCACTTCAAAATAATAAGGTCATAAAAATATCCTTTTATTTAACAATGACCATTCATAGTAAGCAGAAATTTCAAAGGTTGGACTGATGTTATCTCAGAATCAGCCAGCCAGGTTCTCCAGCCATTAGGCCTGGTGCCTACCACCATGATTGAACAGCAGAAATGAATCCACCTGCTGTCAACCTGCTGTTACTAGAGTGAATGCATTTCTCCCTACCTGAAGCCATGTCCTCCATCTGTTCTTCAGAACCAATTCTTTACACATTTCCTAGAAACGTTCCTAAGTATATTTCCTCAGGTACTCCCTCACACTAGCTTTACAAAAAACTAAAGTCATGAATTTTTTTCTAATTATATGAAAAAAAAAAACAAACAAACAGTAAAACTAAAACCATGGTATAACACAGGAAGAGAGAACTCTAAGGTTATCTGAGCTTTGAGGAAGATTTATTCATAGACTCTTCTTCCGTACACTCTCTTCCTAGACAAGCTTACTTTCTGGAGCTCAAATATTCCATATTCTCTCCTACCAAAGAATTTTTTCTTTCAGAAGTCCATTCCTTTGTGACACTTCTGTATACATTCTCTGCATAGGAAACCCCTTGAGGCTGTTTATCTTTTAACTGAAGCACTACTTCTTCAGTATCATTTAATGTTTAATTTTTAATAGTATCATGTCATGTTATATTATTTTAAAAACATCTCTGCCTCTCTCTGTGTGTCATCTAAAACAAAATCAGTATGATATTTCTATTATGGTCTATTTTATTAATAGGAGTAAGCCCATAATTCAGTGGAGCATGGTCAGAGTGATGACAGAAATCTGTAAACCCAGATCCTGGAGGCTTAGAATATATGGATGCTGATTCTATTTTAGCCAGATTACATTGTGATGCTAGCTCAAAACAACAGTAAAATGATACTGTTATCTTTTTTTCACTGTTGTCATTGTCACTGGGAGGAATAACTGAAGCAAAATTAACACGTAAAAAGAGTTTAAGAGTTATCATTCTGGCTCTCTGAGTGAGGGCTGAGTAACGGTGATCATTTATGTGAACGTAGTTTCTCTCAGGAATGAATCAACAAAACATGAAGATTTCACACGTGCAATTTTTAAAGCAGTGTAAAAAATGCAAGGGGTATTATTAATCTCAAACCAAACATCTTCAGTGCACTTTGGGGAATGATAAAACACACCAAAAAAGAAAACCTCTTAAAATTTTATTGGAATAGCATGCATTTTTAATGCATAGGTTTTGTTCATCCTTGAAAATAGAAATACACTATGTATTAGGTATCTAAAAACTTTAATTTGTACATTATTAAAACCTGCAAGGTTTTTTTCTAAACTATCTTGCAATGGGAAGGCATGATATGTCTTAAAGTGGTGTTCTAAGAGCCACTTTAATTATACAAATTTTTCAATGAGGGATCATGTTTTTATAATTTATAAGACGTAATTTTACTGAGATTTTAACATTTTTCTAATATTTCACACAACACTGTATTAATCTAAAACATTCAAAATAGTCACACATATAAAATTCTCTATATAATATTTGGTAAATCATATAAACTTGCAACGTATCGTATAAATTTTGAATGGAAAATATTTAAAATTTTTGGCTATTGTTTAGTATAATTAAAATGAGAAATATAAATACAAAATAATATTCATAAGGCTAGATGATACACTTTTATGTTAAAAGTCCTTCAGTAATTTAAAAATAACGATACCTCCAACTGATAGAGTTTATATTAGCATATGACTTGGAAATGAACACTGAAATAATAAATACAAGGTAGCCAGTTCTTTGATAGCAAATGCTGAACAGATTCTGAAATGTCACTGAACTAATAGGTTTTCTATTTGCATTCTGTATTTGAACGTTTTTCCAATCTTATTTGCCACACTGTTTCTTTTATCACTGTGATATCTTTCAGTTAAACATATTTTCTTTGGGCACTGTTCCAGACTATGACTAAGTCACAATGCCAGAGACCGCTAAGGACATCATGCTTAGTATTCATTGTTACCCTTGCAGAAGGAGACACTATGAGAAAGCGAAATGGGAGTGATGGCACTGAACCTTAAATGAGCTCTATCAAGCTATTGTTTTCCAGCAGACACTTCAGAGCACATCTTGTTATAATATTCCTGATGAAATATCCCAGCGTATTAGACAGCCAACTGTTACAGTGGTAATGTGGCTTCATTTAACAATATTATACCCAAATGACTATCAATGTTCAGTGCTCCTCTTTGTCACAGCAATAACCTTTATTTCACATTTTCTCAGTAGCAATGGCCTAAATAATTGATCTAGCATTTCTCTGATAATATACAAAGTTAAACACTGCACTTTTACACATTGAAATACAACAAACTTACGATCATTAAGATCTCCTTTTAGAAAAAGTGCTGAAGTATCATGTAATATAAATTAACCTACCTACTTATGATTTCCAAATTTTAATATCAAATTTATCTTGGCATTGAACAGGATTTTTTAAAAAATATAAATTTCAGGAAATAAAAACAATGCACTTAGATTATCTTAACATATATTTGTGGTGCATTAAAATAAAAGAAAAATATCAAAATGTAAAACTATAGAATACAAGGCATTTTATAATGAGAAAAAATTATTGAAGTCAATGTATCTAAGATGAAGCCATAATATTATGTATATATATTGCCTAATATCTTCTTAATGAATGGTTAGTAGTGAGAAGTTATATTCTTGTCATTAGACTTAGGTAATTATAATTTTCATTTCAGTATTTAAATTTCATTCAGCATCTACTAATGATTTACAACCTTTGACAGGGATATGAATATGTAATTCTAACTGTCCTTTATTGATGAAATAAATTATTAACAGTATACTTTAATAAAAACAATCTGACATCCATAATGTTTGAGAACTAAGTATAGCATAGGAATTATGTTCAGTTAAAATGAAGATTTTAAGGTTTGTCTTGAAAAATCATGACACTGCTGGGTGGTGATGATATCATCTTTAATCCCAGCACTTGGGAAACAGAGGCATATGGATCTCTCCTAGTTCAAAGCCAGCCTGATCTACAGGCTGTCCCAGGACAGCTTTTGGTCTCTGCTCTAACCCTGCATTTCTTTTAGACAGGAGAAGTTTTGGGCCAAAAGTTTTGTGGGTGGGATGGTGTCCTTATCCCTCTTCTGGTCATTCTGTCTGACTTCAGGAGGTGACCTCTTCAGATTCCATGTCCTGATACTTCAGCTAAGGTCACCAGTGTTGAATAATGGGAACTTTCCCTTTCCTGGTCTCTGGGATGTCCCAGATCTGCCCCCTACTCCCAAGCAGCAGCTAATTTCCATTCGTTAGCCTGGCCCTCTGACCTCTCTCCTGTCTCTCCCAGCACCTGCTCCTGCCTTACCATTTCCCTTCCCCTCCCTTTTCCCACCCATCACTCTCTCTCTCTTTTATTTTTCCTTTTATTGGATATTTTCTTTATTTACATTTCAAGTGTCATCTCCTTTCCAGGTCTCCCCTCCGGGAACTCTATCCCATCGCCTCTCCCCCTGCCTCTATGAGGGTGCTCCCCTACTTTTTCTTGTCTTTCCAACCTGGCATCCCCCTAGACGGGGGCATCGAACCCCCACAGGACCAAGGGCCTCTCCTCCCACAGATGTCCTACTAGGCCATCCTCTGCCACCTATGTGGCCAGAGACATGGGTCCCTCCATGTGTACTGTGGTTGATTGTCTAGTCTCCAGGAGTTCTGGGGGATCCTGGCTGACTGACACTTTTGCTCCATCCACACGGCTGCAAATCCCCTTAGCTCCTTCAGTCCCTTCTCAACTCCTCCATTTGGAACTCTGCTCTCAGTCTTATGGTTGGCTTGCAAGCTTCTGCCTCTATATTTGTAAGACTCTGACAGAACCTGTCAGGAGACAGCTATATCAGGGTACTGTCAGCAAGCACTTCTTGGCATCCACAATAGCATCTGGGTTTGGTGACTATATATGGGATGGATTCTCAGTTGGGTCAGTCTCTGGATGGCCTTTCCTTCAGTCCCTGCTCCAAAATTTGTCCCCCTATTTCCTCCTGTGAGTATTTTGCTCTCTCTTCTAAGAAGCACTGAAGCATCCACACTTTGGTCTTCCTCCTTCCTGAACTTCATGTGGTCTGTGAATTGTACCTTGGGTATTCTGAACTTTTGGACTAATATCCGCTTACAAGTAAGAGTATACCATATGTGTTCTTTTATGACTGGGGTACCTCACCAGGATGATATTTTCTAGTTCTATCCATTTGCCTAAGAATTTCATGAAGTCATTATTTTCATTTCCCTCCCTCCCTCCCTCCCTCTGCCTCCTCTCATCAATTTTTTTTTGTTTTTGTTTTTGTTTTGTTGTTTTTGATTTTTTTTTTGTTTTTGTTTTTTGTTTCTGTTTTTGTTTTTCAAGACAGGGTTTCTCTATACAGCCCTGGCTGTCCTGGAACTCACTCTGTAGACCAGGCTGGCCTCAAACTCAGAAATCCACCTGTCTCTGCCTCCCAAGTGCTGGGATTAAAGGCGTGTGCCACCACTGCCTGGCTTCATCATTTTGTTTCCCCTTCTAAGTGTTATTCAAACATTCTTATTGGGCCTTCTTTCTTGTTTAACATCCTTGGGTCTATGGGGTATATCATGGCTATTCTGTATATTTTGGTTGATATTCCCTTATCAGTGAGCATGTATCATACATGATCTTTGGGTCTGGGTTTCTTCATTAAGGATGGTACTTTCTAGTTCCATCCATTTGTCTACAAAATCCAAGATGTCCTTGCTTTTAATTAGCTGAATCGTATTTCATTGTGTAAATCTACCATATTTTCTGTATCCATTTTTTGGTTGTGAGACATCTGGATTGCTTCTAGTTTCTGGCTATTATGAATAAAGTTGCTACAAATATTGAAGATAGGAACTTAGCATAACTCTCCTCTGAAAGGCTACACCCTACAGTGGATTGAAGTAGATAAAGATTTCCATAAAACCTTAAACAGAAATCAGGGACACCTATGGAAGAGAAGAGGGAAGGGTCAAAGGCCCTGAAGGAGATGGGAACTCCAGAGGAAAACCAAAAGAGTCAACAAACATGGACTCCTGGAAGCTCTCATTGTCTGAGTCACCAACCAAAGAACACATTGGCTAGAATGAGCCCCTCCTGGCCTCCTTATTCCTAGCACATACTTAGCAGTCAGGCAGTTCATTTTCATGACTGCCTTGTCTGGCCTCAGTGGGAGAGGATGTGCCAAAGCATGCTGAGACTTGATGTGTGAGGGTGGATTAATACAGTGAGGGGGCAGGGCGAGCAGGGTAGGACCTACCCTCTCAGAGGAGACAGGGAGGAGTGGATGGTGGGTGAAGAAATCTGTGAGACAGGGACCAGGAGGGGGGACAGTATTTGGAGTGTAAATTAATTAACTCATTAAAATAAAATAAAAATAGAAAAGAAAAGCTTATTTGCTTTGATGATAATGGTAGAATAGGGGAGGCAAAATATCTTATCAGACCTAGATAAGGTTTTCTGCTTTATTATTTTGACCTAAAGAAACTATTATTATTTATATCAGACACTTCTAAAAGTCTAGAGAGTTTAATTGAGTGGATGACTTTCCCAGGAATAGATGTATGCTTACCTAAATCATATCACTAATATCAAATTTTTTCTCAGTTATACTATGCAGCAATAGAATGATCCAGCAGAGAAGATTTTTGTGTTTGTTTTCACTTCCTAAAGCTATCCTTCACTAAATCTTTTACTTAGGGAGAAGTTGCGCTACAAATTATATTTTTCGTGTAATATTGTCTAAGGGGTTTGATATCAAGACAGAATTAACCTATTCAAGAGGAGCAAGGAGATGAGCCATGACTTTTCCCACATAGACTTCTGTGAATCATTCATTTAGTCTATATTGACTAAGAAAGAGTTATTATTATTCCCAAGCACACAAGAATCACATGAAAGCATTATTTTATAAAATTGGTGGTTATTTCTAATAAAATGAATTAAATGCTTGTCTCCTTTATCTGATAATGTTAAAGAAAATCTCAACAAAACAAAATATGTACAAAACCCAATTTTGGAGACACTTCATTAGATATTTAACAGAGCATTGCATTTTTGCTAGTTTGTTTGTTTGCTTCTTTGCTTTTTTGATTCTTTGAGTCATTATCTTGAGATATAGCCCAGGCTGGCCTTGAGTTCCCTACGTTGTCCAGGCTATCTTTTGACAGATGTTACTAGAGGTATGAACAACTATGCTGGACTTAACAAAGAATGTTTTAATTTGAAAAGAATTAGACAAAAACAGCTATAGTAATGGCTGCTAGCAACCATACCACTGAAGAATTGTTAAAATTTTAATCAATCAAGGTGAAATCAGAAAGTATTTACTAAAATGTCCTTAGTTTTTTTTCATATACCTCTTCTCACAATTTAGAAGTCAACTTTGGGTTCATACTGGAAAAAATTTTACATGTAATATAGCACATATTTTACTATAGCTAAATTAACATGAAATTATATAAAAATCTATCGATTCTATGATTTCATAGTATCAACATAAAGTTGCAGAACATTTGATAATATCTATTTCATTGTCTATTCCATTTTTCCTGTGTAAATGTAAGAGAAAAGATAAATGAGAAATTTGTAAAATTAATTGGTAGATAAACACCAGTTAACTTCAAAATTTGAGAGAATTAAAAGGTACTAATAAATTTTGAATGATCTTTACTTCAGAAAAATAATGGTTGATTTGCCTTGCTAAGCTATATACATTAAGCATTAAATATTGATATCAAGGCTATTCACAGAAAATAGATTTTTATCCTCATACTTAAAAATGTACTGTGCCTATTATATTCATTAACCCAAGTATAACAATGGCAAAGAAGTTGATCTGTGCATTAAAATTGTAGATTATTTTTATTGCCACCAGAACCATTTCCAAGGGCCAGAGGATAGGGAGATATGCACCATAGAGGAGGCTACTGGGAATAACAAATGTTTAGTCATGAACTCACTGTAATGGCAGTTATGTGACCAGGACATTTCATTCTGGATGGGCAGGGGTAAAATGAGACAATTAAAGATTTTGAGAGAGGGATACTGTTTTCTTCAGCAGGACAATGCAAGAAATTCTAATTAAACTCAGTGGGTAATACACCAGAAGAAGTAATGGAATAGGAAGAGAACTTGGGAAGAAATGTTGCAAAGGAGGAAAAGGATGATGCAATAGGTAAATGGGGGGAAAACACTATAATTTATTATATAAATGTAAGAAGCTGTCAAACAATAATTAAAAGAATGTTAGGGGTTATGTACTTTTTTTTCAATAAGGCATTCTTCGAAAGTAATTAGTAGATTTGTTAATGATTTGTTTTTGCCAAGTGCACATTCTGTGTTACTCTTGTTTTGGAACTGAACACAGTCATAAATGATGATTGGAATCCTTATCCAAAAGATAGATTATCCCATACCCAACTGGTAATTAAGCATCTTTTCAGCATTTTATTGTTTTGAAGTTCCTGTACTGGCCTCTTATGACTAATTTAAAAAATAAACTCGTTGAAATTCAACTTTTCTCCAACTCTCTTAAGTATAATCTGTTTCATCGGGCTTTGATATTATTGACAATGTAATTATGAAAGTTAGCAGATCCATGTGAACTGTGAATTTGTGATTCAATGTATGACTAGGAGAAGAAGTATTTCATTTAGAAATAAGGACTATATACGTATATACAAATACATATATGCATGCAAGAACAAGAAATGAAGGAAGAAGCCATGAATTTGAAGAAAAGGAGGGAAACAGGATATAAGATATTTTGGAGGGAGGAGAAAGAATGGAGGAATATTGTAATTAAAATATCCCAAAACTAAATAACAACTATAACAAAAGAAATATAAGTTCAATGGAACTCATGTGCCATTTAATGTGATTTATATTTGGGAAATTATGTTAAGATACAATGTTCAGATAAGCACACATTTTGTCCACTGTATTTTTTATATACTTATCTTACAGCAAACTAAAAATCAAATATTACTTTACTTATTTTATGGTGTTTCAGCTTCCTATCTCAATAATTATTATAGCCAAAATAATTTAAAAAGTTTTCTACAAAAGCTTTGTCATTGATTAAGACTGCTAATATTAAATATAATTTTAGTGTCTTTATCTGATTATTAGCTTATAGAAAAGGTGCATAATTCCCCCAAAATAAATCACCTTTTACGTTTTTCTCAAGTATATATACCTGGGTTCCATTAATATGTCTTAATTTAATACATTGCCAGTCATGAATAAAATGACAGTGAAACAAATATTTGAACATCAAACTTTCTATTGACCAAAGATAGGGATAATCTCTACACAGAATAATTTTTTGTTTTTTTTTATGTGTATATATAATTTAACGAGAAACATTCTTTTGTAGCACAGATAACATTAGGATTACAGGTACTCATGATTTTCAAGGTGTCCTGAATTCACACCTAGAAATGTAAGGAAAGATCGGCACATTAGTATGCCTCCTTCTTTCTCTATGCTGTCTTTATGTTTTCCTGCAGATGGGTCATAGAATCTGCAGCTTAAATTCCATCTCCCAAATAAGCATGTAAAGGCCACACTGCGATCCAGCGATGCTTAGGCAAGATGAGATTTTCACTTTTCAGAATGGTAGTTCATGATGGTAGATCCTCTAGGTGAGGAGGAACATGTTGTTACATTGTGACATAATTACCTGATGGTGTGTACAGACTAAAGGAGACCACAGTCAAGCTCACAGAATAACTTTTAACAGACTAGAGAACTATAATGCAAAAAAATGACAAGTAAAGTTTCCCAGGACAGAATAAAGCTAGGCTCTTCTACTGTATGCATTCATATTTATGGAATACAAATCAAATTTGATAGAATATCTTCAAAGTTCGGTCATATGTTACCTGTATTAAATGTTACAACAGTGTGGGCCGTTACCTGTGACTCAAGAATAGTAGCTCTTATACTCTGGAAAGAATAAGAAACGTGAGTAGGGACTATTTTGTTTACACCTTTTCAAGATGAATATTTTTAGTAGCTTAATTTACAATGAATCATACACTTATTTGCCAATTGAACATCAAAAATATTTCCAGAAGATTAAAAAAAAAAAGTTATTTTTGGACCTTTAGCAAAACAAGCCTTTTCCTCTACTTGTGATCACCATGTAATTAATTGGTTACATATAATAACTTTCACGCTTCTATCAAATACTTCCTTTAAAACAGACATTTTATTGGTTATGTTCATTAAAATTTTGAGTCAATGTCTTTTCATCGCTTTTTATTTTATGTACTTGATGTTCTCAAACTATTGAAATGTGAATGAAAGAATTCACCAAAATGTCACCCAGTACAAGAATTAATCCAGCACGTTTCTCTCGGAAACAAATGTGTTTCCTAGTGTTTCTCCACCACTCTGCCAAAATGAACTATGACATAGCCAATTCATTCTTCTCGGCTGTCTTGCTGATCAATCCTCTGCTCAGGCTCAGCAAAACTTGGAAGGTTTTTTTTTTTGATTGTTTGTTTTGTTTTTTGCTTTTGTTTTTGTTTTAGTTTGTGTTTTGTTTTTTTAACCTACTAAAGTTTGATTATTTGAGTAGCTCACATAAAGTTACCTGTTTATTGACTTAGTTAAATGACATGCTTGCCTATATGAGACGAATGATAAGCCCTCTTCTTCACACTGAAACACAAACCTGAATAAATCTGTCAGCCACAAGATCTAAAGGATTTCATTTTGTCCTTTCCACTTAACTAGGAAAACACATCAGCAGAAATAAGGATATCTCTGCTTTCAGAAGTTGAATATGTTATCAATTCAGGTATTATTCAGAATTAAGATGATATATCACCTTGTTTCAATTGAAAGAAAGAAACAAAAGTAAAAGTGCCACAGGCCAAAATAGTTTTAATTAGTGTGTGTGTGTGTGTGTGTGTGTGTGTGTGTGTGTGTGTGTGCATGTGTGTGTGTATCTGTGTCTGTGTGTGTATATATATATATATATATACTCAATGTAAGTTGCATTTTATGCATATCATATATTTTGTAACTTGTATATTTTATAATTTTGTATTATGCCTATTTGTGTACATTGCATATATATATATATATATATATATATATATATATATATATATATATATTTTTTTTTTTTACCATACATTTTGCACTGTATGTTTTAATGGTATACAACTTAATTAAATGTATCCTTTTAGCAGACCTGCAAACATACTCTTATTTTGTTATTGAAGGCTTTAATAACTCAGAATTATCACTTCAGTTATATTTTCTGAGGCTTCAACCTGATTCTTGATCCTATAACATAATATAACACTTTGTCTCCGTATTTCCTCCTTCGAGTTTTTTGTTCCCTCTTCAAAGAAAGACTGAAGCATCCATACTTTGGTCTTCCTTCTTCTTGAACTTTATGTGGTCTGTGAATTGTATCTTGGGTATTCTAAGCTTTGGGGCAAACATCCACTTATCAGTGAGTGCATACTATGTGTGTTCTTTTGTGATTTGGTTACCTCACTCAGGATGATATTTTCTAGTTCCATACATTTGCCTAAGAATTTCATGAAGTCATTATTTTAATAGCTGAGTAGTACTGCATTGTGTAACTGTACAACATTTTCTGTATCCATTTGTCTGCTGAAGAACATCTGGGTTCTTTCTAGCTTCTAAGTATTATAAATAAGGCTCCTATGATCATAGTGGAGCATGTCTCCTTGTTCTATATTGGAGCATCTTTTGGGTATATGCCCAGGAGTCGTATAGCTGCATCCTCACCTGACATAGATTTACCTTTATAGAAATCCTATTCTTGTAATTAAAACATAGAAACAAAAATAGAGTTAACCAGTTGAATTTGAATTGTGTTACTGTTGTTTCAATTTGAGATGATTTTCTTTTTTCTGTCATTTAAAATGCCCTATTTTCACATTTAGTACACATGAATTCATGTTTTAATATATTACAGATATAACACTCCAAGATATATCTTTAATCTTATTCCTTCATCCTCTTTCATATTTCCTGTTTAAACTTGTTAAGATCAGTTCTTAAAATATGTTTCTGTTAACAATAGCATAACGATTTACTTTATTTTAGTTTTCACTGAAGAAAAGGGTTCTCACTAAGGAAGCATTGGAGTTATTTTCTTCATACCTTTATTCTATTGATATCTACATCATTTTATTAAATATTGATAGGTCAATTATTCTTGTGGACTGTATTATCTCTGGACAATAAGCATATGTGTGGTCATATATGCTGACGAAAGGCTCATACGCATATAATATTGTTTAATATTAAAAACTGAATAGAATTGTTATTAAAGCCTATAAATATGGAGGAAATCTTGGATATCAAATGATAATACTCTCTACCTGAATATGTTCTCTGATTCTTTAAGGTTACATTGGAGAGGTTCTATGCATGTATGTCTACATATCTTGTTTTTCCCTTTGTCTTTCATGTTACAGAACTGCAGAGTAGATTGAGTAATATTTAAGACCAAATATCCTGCAAACAATATAGTGCTTCCATAAGTTTTGCCTGACTTTTTAAATACCCAATGTGTTTTGAGCAAAGATGCTTTAGTGCTTATGCAGGACTTAGACATCACTCTCGTTCATACCGCCAAATGCTTTAGTATAAAAGCTTCTATCACCAAATCTGAAATCATGAAATTTCTCACTATGTGATCCTAGTTACTAGTTATTTCCTTATAAGTTCCACAAATCCCTTGACACTGACATCACTAGCACCTAATAATAAGCTTAAATACAGGAAAAAATTATTTCAAAGATCTTAAGTAAACATTGAAGCACAAATCAAGGAACATCAAAATGGGAGTTGCTTGTGACCTCCACTTAGAAAATCAGAAAGGAAGAATAATGGAGGTTAATCCACAGGTAAAACCAAGAGAAGACTTTATTGCTTTGTTATCCAGTTGCTTCATTACGTATGTTCAGCAGAAATCCCTTGATGATACATCTTATAAGTAGTTAAAAATATCTAAAGATAAACGTTTCTTTCAACTGTCCTTTAAAATAAATGTTATATATACTTATCTATAAATAGCAAGCAATATTATCAGGATGCATTTTGTCAAACAGGCCCACACTGCTTAGAGATTTCTCAAACCTTGTTTCCATTTTACTGCAGCATGAAAAACAGTGAAATCCACAAAATCACAGTCAAAGCTCTAGCAGCCTATCAATCACAATACATTTATATTTCCCCCTGTAGTGTCCTCCGACAGAAAACATTTTGCTCTTATTGAAAAATGTTAAGTATTGAGCACAACCTAACATTTTAAGTATTCATTTGGGCATTTTCAGTTTTTCTTTCTTCTCTAACCAGTGCAGCTTCTCTATTTTATTATTGAAATGCTATCACAAAAAAATCTGTAACTTGGGTAGTAAAATGATCTACTATGTTAGGGCGACAATCCTGGTGCCCTAATTTTAATCACCCACATAAAGGTGCAAAGAAAAAAAAAGATGCCACAAAGTTGTTTTCTGATTTCTAGTCATGTATCAGTGTGTGAAAAGCACACACACACACACACACACACATCCACACACACACAATACCAATACAAATAAACACCCCATGCTTTCCTCATGTATATGAACAAAATATCATCCTATTTCTGTATGTTATTTATTGATAAAATAGCACAACCTTGGTGATGAAGTGACAGTACATTATGCATTGTTAAGTCATGTGTGTTCTTAGAGATCAACAATTAGGAGCAGTCATGGTAAGCATTCCTTTTTCCTTTTTAATTCTACAATACTTTTGTCTTTGTTGCCGATTTCTACAGCCTTTACCTTGGGAATCTAGAGACATGTGTCTATTCACCTCTTATTTCCTATTAACTTGTTTACTTAGGTTACACCTCAATTGCAGCTTTCCCTTCCTCCACCCCACACAGTCTTCTCTCCCTCCCTTTCTCCCTCTGTCTCTTCACCCTTTCTCTCTCTCTCTCTCTCTCTCTCTCCTCTTCCTCCTCCTCCTCCATCATCCCCTCCCACACAAACCTCTTCTACTCTTCTCTTCAAAAAAGGGAAGAACTCCCATGAATATCAACCAGCCATAACGTATCACGTTGCAATAAGACTAGGCACATTTTCTTCTATTGAGACTGAACTAGGAAGAACAATTACAAGACAGGGATCCAGAGGTAGGCAGCAGAGTCAGAGAAAGCCCCTGATCCTGCTTTAGGATTTTCACTTGAAGATGCTGTTGAACAGCTGTTACATATGAGCAGAGGGTCTACCTAAATCCTATGATTGCTCTTTGGTTGGTAGTCCAGTCTCTGTGATCCACCATGGGCTCAGATGAATTGATTCTGTAGGTTTTCTTGTGGTGTCCTTGTGGTGTCCTTGATCTCTTTTTCTGACCCTCTTACACGGAATTCCCCAAACTTATTGTTTGGCTGTGGGTCTCTACATCAGTTTCCATCAGTTGCTGGTTGAAGTCTCTCTGATGACAATTATGCTAGACTCCTGTCCGTAAGTACAGTATAATACCATTAATAGTGTCTATGTGTGGGCCATTCTGACTCATATCAGAAGAATCTCAGAGTTGTCTTTCCCAACTAAGCAAAGAACTAAGGACATTGAACATTTCTTCACATGTTTTTTGGCAATTAGAAAGTCCTCTGTTGAGAGTTTTCTGTTTAGATCTGCAATCCATTATTTAATTGGGTTATTTGGGTTGCTGGTGTTTAATTCCTTGAATTTTTTTTTTTTTTTTTTTTTTTGTATTTTGGATATTAGGCCTCTACCAGATGTGTAGTTTGTGAAAATCTTTTCCCATTCTGGAGGCTGTTGTTTTATCTTTTTGATAGTGTCCTTTGTCTTAGAGAAGACTTGAAATCTAGGATGATGATACCTCTAACAGTTGTTTTATTGTATAAAATTGTATTAGCTATCCTGGACTTCTGTGTTTCCATATGAAATTGCATAATGTTGTTTTAAGCTCTATAAATGTTTGTGCTTGAATTTTGATGAGAATTGCATTGAATCTGTAGATTGCTTTTGGAGGGAGGGACACTATTGCTATGTTAAACCTACCAAGAGATGATCATAGGGGATTCTTCTAGCTTCTGATATTTTCTTCAACTTTCTTCACACACTTGAAGTTGTTGTGATACAGGTCTTTCATATGGTTGATTAAGGTATATAAAATATTTTATAGTATTTGTGACTGTTGTGAAGGGTGTTATTTTCCTAATATCTTTTCAGCCTCTTAATCAATTGTATATAGGAGGGCTACTGATTTGTTTTTGTTGTTGTTAATTTTAAATCCAGCAACTTCCTGAATGTGTTAATGATAGTTCCCTAGAAGAATTGTTGGGGTTACTTTCAAATACTTACGATCATATCTGCGAAAAGTGATACTTTGACTTCTACATTTCAATTTGTATCTCCTCAATCTCTTTTAGTTGTATTATAGGTCTAGCTAAAACTTTAAGTACTATATTAAATAGATATGGAGACAGTTTTCTTGTCCCTGATTTTATTGAAATTATTTTCTCTCCATTTAATATTGGACACATGCTTATATATCGCCTTTATTGTGATTAGGTTTGAACTTTGTATTTCTGATCTCCAAGACCTTTTATCATGAAGAGGTGTCGGATTTTGTCAAAGGATTTTTCACCCCCTAATGAAATGACCACCCATAATTTTTTCTTTCAGTTTTTATATGGTAAATTGCATTGTCCAGTTTTTGTATGTTCAATCATTCCTGTATTTCTGGGATGAAGCCTACTTGATCATGGTGGAAGTTGTTTTTATGTGTTCTTGGAATTGATTTCCAAGTATTTTATTGAGTATTTTTACAAAATGTCCATAGCACAGATTAGTCTGAAATTCGTGTTCTTGTTTGAATCTTTGTGTGGTTTATATATCAAGGTGACTATGGCGGCATCATCAAATTAATTTGACAATGTCTTTTGTTTATTGAAACAGTCTCTAGTTTCATATGTGCATTAGTCCTGTTGTGCCCTGATAATGCCATTTCCTTTAAGTCATCAACCACCTTTAACTCTGAAATTTACTGAATTGTGGAGCACATCTATTTTGGAACTTGTTGTCACCTTTTTGGAAGATAATAAAGGCATACTCACTCAATGCATAGTATAGATCTCATTTAAATGATTTGAACTTAACATAATTCCTTTACATTTTCTATTTTGCTTTTTAAATATAATCATTAATGTTTGTATTTAACTCTATTTTAAAGTAAAACCAAGTTTAGAATAAAACTTCATTCCATGTAAGCATTGCTTTGTCTTTTCCATGTCTTCATTAAATATATCACTTGCTTGTTTTGTTTCATCATCAATTTTATTTCAAGCCACACTATGTACACATTCTTTTCTTCCCCCATGCAGACCTCCATTTATGAGTCCAATGAAAATGTGTTTCTTTACTTCTTATTATTTGTACTAATTGTCATGACTATCTTCCATTGAGAAAGTACTACCCTATATTAGACCCCATGATAGTCTGTTTATAGCATTTCCTTACGTTTCTGAAGTGCTCATATGCTTTTAAAATCCCTATCTAACATAAAAATATTTCAAACTTTCTATTCTTACTTCTTTTATCAAAGTGAATCCATATATAAACATTGAATGACATCTCAAAGTTAACCATGTCCAAAGATTATATACAAAAAACAAATAAACAAACAAAAAACAAAAACAAAAAAACTCTCTTCTCAGTCTCCAAATTATATATTCAGTTATTTATTTAGTCTCATAATTATTTACCAAACTTCTGAAATGTAAGCAAAAATAAATTTTGGTTTTGTCCACACCTATTTACCTGTTTTCAGCCTTAATTAAGTCATCAAAACATTTACAAATTTAATTCAGTAGAAAAGAGCTTGTCTACTCACACAAGGTCCTGGGATTAATCCCTAGTATCTAGAGTTAGAAAAAGACAAAATTCAAAGTTAATGAGAATCTAAACTCCTTAAACCCTGAGCTCTTTAATTAATTCATTTCAATTTCATTTCTTATTCATCAATCATGTATATAGGTTCCTCTCCTGATATGATCACAAATCAATCTACTTTCTGCACTGATAGCACTCCATCCAGGTTGTTGGATCATGTCTAGACATCTTCCCTATATTCTATCAGATATTCACCTCAGCCTGTTCTTTCTCTAAGACACATAAGGATTTCTTACTTTTTAAAAATTATGTATATTTGTGGTATGTGAGTTTTTGTGTTTCTTCCTTCGACCATGTGGGCCTTGAATAGGAACTTATTCTTGGCAATAAGCAGCTTGATACACTAAGTCATCTTTTTAGTGATCAACCTTATGATCTTACAAATTAGCAAAATAACTCAGACTGTTCTCTTAAATATTCAATAATAGATTTGCATTAAACTAAAGATAAAGAGCATTCTCTTATTAGACACATAATCCTATCCATAATCTGAGTTTGATATTTGTCTTAAAAGCTTATGTTAAGTAGACTTCCCCTTTCATTACAGTTCTTTCATCCAGAAGTGGACAATTTGAGACTTGTGGATGTTTGAGCCGCACTTGTATTTGTCTACATTTCCACATGTCTGACAAACACGAGCCCCTCTCTCTTCATATTTTCACTATTGATATTTTCAAGTATATCTGCATACTTCTTCATTTTGGGACAATGTATCCTTACAACTTAAGGGTAAGCTAAAAGCAGAGAAGAATGTTATCTTTGAAACTATTAAAATATCATGCCTGTCTTCCATTTATTACCCAACACTGAATTGGCCAAATTGAGGTTTCTACTTCCATAATGCAAAGCATACTGCTGAAGTTTCAGTATTAAAGTTTATTGAAAACTCAATAAAGTGCTCACTATAGAGAGTATCTTACTCTCTATAGAGTTCTGAACTAGAGGCATTGTTCTGTGTAATAACTACTATTTTCTCTTAATAAAGATGTGTGCTTTTATTGAAAAATAAGAGGATTACATGTAACCATCTAAATCTCAGTTCGTACTGAGAAATCTTAACCTCTACCAATCAGAACCTTTCTTTGTTCAGGAAAACATCTCTTGGGATAAATATTGACTCTTGTCTTCATGTGAGATGTACACTGTAAATTCATCAGAGAGCTCTTACCATATTTTTATCTTGATAGGGAAATCTGCTGTCATTTGTCATTTATCACTAAGCTTGCTCTGCTGTTTACAGTATTGCAAAGGTGAGGAGGAAAACAAAAGACACACTCAAGGGACTTGTCTGCATTATAAAAATAGGGCAGAGAATATTTATTTCTGTAAATGAAAAATATTCCTGTGTGTTTAATATACAATCAGAGTGTCCCTGTGGGAAGAATATAATTATGAAGCCATTAATATGCAAACAAAGTATGTGTGTGTGTATGTATATATATATATATAATAACTCAAAGCAGCACCCCCAGTCTGCTGAACTCGATTGGTTACTGACTGTCCACAAAAAGCACTGGAGTCACAATTTGTGCTTTTGGGAGAATGCCTTCCATTCAGCTCCTAAAATGAAGGACTGTCCGACTTGGTGCCCTTTCATGCTTTTCTATTTGCCAAGAATGCATTTTCTTGGGACCTTTATGAAGCCTGCTTCATTTCATTCTCCAAATCTCAGTTTAAATATCATCATCTCGGATAGGACTTCTCTAAACACATTTTTAATTAGACATTTCTTTGCCAGTTTCTATTACAGACCATTTTAATGATTTAGATTACACCTTTGTGCATTTCTTCATTCATAATGATTTGTGTCCATGCTTAATGTCATTACTAAATTATAAGACTTTCGATCAGTGAAGAGCCTCTATATTTATATGATGAGTGCATAGGAAAGCTTTTAATCATTGCCACCAAGTACTTGATGAATATGAAAAGTGGTCTAAAGTATTCTTGCAGGGAGCCATGGAGTAGGTATGACTTACCTGCTTTCAGAGACATATGTCTTAAATTTTTCATAATATAGTCCATGGATCCTGGAGCACAATGTTCCTTCCTGTTCTGAAGAGACCGATACACTCCCTCAGGCAGTGAAGTATTCATGCCTCTTTGTGTTTCTCTCTATATTTCCTTAGTGGTCAAGGAAGTATGAAATCTTGACAGGTCAATTGGTCTCAGACATTAATCTTATGTACTCTGTATACCTTGCAAACATCATTGTTTCCTAGCAATGTCTACTGTATTGAACCTGGCAATTGCCATTATATTCTGTTTCTGACAAAGGTAGAAAAAGTCTGATTGTTCTCAATAAAATTGACACAGCTTCAATCTTGCTGCAGCCCCTCCAAACAGAGACTGGTTTCATTCCTTGCTGCCATATGAGGTGACTTTGACCTGGTAAGTAAACACAGTTGCCTACATATACTTTTGAATGGTACTATAACATCTAATTCTATCAGTTGAAACAAAGATATTAAGGTAAAGATTAGAGATTATTTACCTCTAAGAAGTTCACTACAAAGTAAGAAAAAAGATTTCAGAGAATTGGCACCACAATAGCATCAACAAAATATGATTCTTTCAGTTTCTTTTAAAACTGAAAGTCAGTAGTCTGTGCCCAGAGCTCCATAGCCAAATAACACTGGGAGAAAGCTACATTCCAGGAGTGTGGAGAAAGCCTTTGAGTGGAGGTAAGCCAGCACCACTGGTCAGAGGGATCTACCCAGAATCCACAGGACACAGGGACCAAGAAACAGCCTGGGAAAAGAGCCTTCCAGTTTATGCCTATGGTCTGTGCCACGCTGTGGCTCCATACCCAAATAGCACAGGGAAAGAGTTATCGTCCCAGGAGGGTGGACAAACTTGTGATTGGGGGGAAGGCCAGTACCTCTGCTCAGAATGACTTGCCTGGAACCCCCAAGACACAGGGACTTACGAGCAGCCTGGGACAGGAGACTTCCAATTTCCTTCTGCAGCCAGGGACCTCTGTCTGTGCCACAGAGCTCCATAGCCAAATAACACCTGGAGAAAGCTAGCATCCCAGGAGTGTGGACAAGCCCCTGAGTGGAGGTAAGACAAGCACCACTGCTTAGTGGGATCAGCCCAGAATCCGCAGGACACAGGGACCAAGGAACAGCCTGGGACAAGAGCCTTCTAATTTACACCTGTGGTCTGTGCCACAGTGCTCCATACCCAAATAGCAGTGCAGGGAAAGAGCTACCCTCCCAGGAGTGTAAATCAGCCTGTGGGGGGGGGGTAAAGCCAGCACTTCTGTTCAGCAGGACCCACCCAGAACCCTCAGGACACAGGGACTGAGGAGTGGCCTTCTGGTTTCTTTCTGCTGCCAAGGAGCTGATCCTGTGACACAGGGCTTCATACTCAGTGCCAGGAAAGAGCTGGTCTCCTAGGAGTGCCAACATACCTTCGAGCACAGAAAGACCACAACTTCTGTTCAAATTCCTCAATAAGAGGTACCAACCCAGAACCATCCAGACACAGGAATCAAGGAACAGCTAGGGACAGGATACTTCTGGTTTCTGCCTGCCCCCAGAGCTAACCTTGTACCATAACTTTCCAAATCCAAATTCCTCTCAGAGAGAGCTGGTCTCCAATCAGTACTGACACAAAGGCTTGCAGGAGGGACAAGCCACAGTCAGAGATAGCAAGACCTGCTAACACCAGAGATAATCAGATAGAGAAAGGCAAGGGCAAGAACATAAGGAACAGAAACCAAGACAACTTGGCATTATCAAAGCCCAGCTATCCCACCACAACGAGCCATGGATACCCCAACACACCAGAAAAGCAAGACTCAGATTTAAAATCACTTTTCATGATGATGATAGAAGACTTTAGGAAGGAAATAAATAACTCCCTTAAAGAAACACAAGAGAACACATATAAATAGCTAGAAGCCCTTAAAGAGGAAATACAGGAAAACACAATCAAACAGGTAAAGGAAACAAACAAAATGTCCAAGATCTAAAAATGGAAAAAGAAACAATAAAGAAATCACAAAGGGAGACAACCCTGGAGATAGAAACCCTAGGACATAGATCAGGAGTCATAGATGCAAGCATCACCAACAGAATACAAGAGATAGAAGAGAAAATCTCAGGTGCAGAAGATACCATAGAAAACATTGACACAACAGTCAAAGAAAATGCTAAATGCAAAAAGCTCCTAACCCAAAATATCTGGGAAATCCAGAACACAATGAGAAGACTAAACCTAAGGATAATAGGTATAGAAGAGAGTAAAGATTCCCAACTTAAAGGGCCAGTAAATATCTTCAATAAAATCATGGGAGAAAACTTCCCTAACCTAAAGAAAGCAATGAGCATAAACATTCAAGAAGCCTACAGGACTCCAAATAAATTGGACCAGAAAAAAAATTCCTGCAGTCACATAATAGTCAAAACAAAAAATGCACAAAACAAGGAAGGAATATTAAAAGCAGTAAGGGAAAAAGGTCAAGTCACACATAAAGGCAGACCTATGAGAATTACGCCAGACTTCTCACCAGAGACTATGAAAGCTAGAAGATCCTGGACAGACCTCATACAGACCCTAAGAGAACACAAGTGTTAGCCCAGGCTGCTATACCCAGAAAAACTCTCAATTACCATAGATGGTGAAACCAAGATATTCCATGACAAAAGCAAATTTATAAAATATCTTTCCACAAACCCAGCCCTAGAAAGGATAATAGATGGAAAACACCAACACAAGGAGGGAAACTACACCCTAGACAAAGCAAGAAAGTAACCTTTCATCAAACCCAAAAGAAGATAGTCATACAAACATAAAAATAACATGAAAAATAACAGGAAGCAAAAATAACTATTCCTTAATATCTCTTAATATCAATGGATTCAATTCCCCTTTAAAAAGACATAGGCTAACAGACTGGATACATAAACAGGACCCAGGATTATACTGCATACATGAAATGCACCTCAGTGTTAAAGACAAACACTACCTCAGAGTAAAGGGCTGGAAAACAATTTTCCAGGCAAATGGTCCCAAGAAACAGGCAGGAGTAGCCATTCTAATATAGGATAAAATGGACTTTCAACCAAAAGTCATCAAAAAAGATAAAGAAGAACACTTCATCCTCATCAAAAGAAAAATATACCAAGAAGAACTCTCCATTCTGATCATCTATGCTCCAAATGCAAGGGTACCCACATTCATAAAAGAAACTTTCTTAAGCTCAATGCACACATTGTAACTTGCACAATAATAGTGGGAGACTTCATCACCCCACTCTCATCAATGGACAGATCTTGGAAACACTAACTAAACATAGACACAGTGAAACTAACAGAAGTTATGGATCAAATGGATTTAACAGATATCTATAGAACATTTCATCCTAAATCAAAAGAATATACCTTCTTCTCAGCACCTCATGGTACTTTCTCCAAAACTGACCATGTAATTGGTCACTAAGCAAATCTCAACGGATATAAGAAGATTGAAATAATCCCATGCCACCTATCAGGTCACTATGAATTAATATTGGTCTTCAATGGCAACAAAAACAACAGAAAGCCCACATACACATGGAAGCTGAACAATGCTCTTCTCAATGATAACTTGGTCAAGGAAAAAACAAAGAAAGAAATTAAAAACTTCCTAGAATTTAATGAAAATGAAAGTACAACATACTCAAACTTATGGGACACAATGTTATAAGTGTTAAGAGGAAAACTCATAGCTCTGAGTGCCTCCAAAAAGAAACTAAAGTGAGCATACACTAGCTGAAAGCTCTAGGACAAAAAGAACCTAATACAACCAAGAAGAGTAGAAGGCAAGAAATAATCAAATTAAGGGCTGAAATCAACCAAGTAGAAACAAAAAGAACTATACAAAGAAACAAAAAAACCCAGGAGCTGGTTCTTGGAGAAAATCAACAAGATAAATAAACCCTTAGCCAGACTAACCAATGGGCACAGAGACAGTATCCAAATTAACAAAATCAGAAATGAAAAGGGAGATATAACAACAGAATCTGAGGAAATTCAAAAAAATCGTCAGATCCTACTACAAAAGCATATACACAACAAAATTGGAAAATCTGGATGAAATGGACAAGTTTCTAGATAGATACTAAATACCAAAATTAAGACAAGATCAGATAAACCATCTAAACAGTCCCATAACCCCTAAAGAAATAGAAGCAGTCATTAAAAGTCTCCCAACCAAAAAAGACCCATGACAAGATGACTTTAGTGCAGAATTCTATCAAATATTCAAAGAAGACATAATGCCAATATTCTTCAAACTATTCCACAAAATAGAAAGAGAAGAAACACTACCCAATTCATTCTCTGTGGCCACAATTACATTGATACCAAAACCTCACAAAGACCCATCAAGAAAGAAAATTTCAGACCAGTTTCCCTTATGAATATCGATGCAAAAATACTCCATAAAATTCTTGCAAACTGAATCCAAGAACACATCAAAACAAACATTCATCACAATCAAGTAGGTATCCTCAGGGATGCAGGGATGGTTCAATAAATGGAAATCCATCAATGAATCCACTACATAAACAAACTCAAAAAGAAAAACCACATGGTCATTTCATTAGATGCTGAAAAAGCATTTGACAAAATTCAAAATCCTTTCATGATAAAAGTCTTGGAAAGATCAGGAATTCAATCCCATCCTAAATATAATAAAAACAATATACAGCAAACCAGTAGCCAATATCAAACTAAATGGAGAGAAACTTCAAGCATTCCCACTAAAACCTGGGACTAGACAAGGCGGTCCACTCTCTCCCTATCTATTCAATATAGTACTTGAAGTTCTAGCTAGAGCAATTAAACAACTAAAGGAGGTCAAAGGGATACAAACTGGAAAGGAAGAAATCAAAATATCACTATTTGCAGATGATACAATCGTATACTTAAGTGGCCCAAAAAATTCCACCAGAGAACTGCTACAGCTGATAAACAACTTCAGCAAAGTGGCCAGATATAAAATTAACTCAAACAAATCAGTAGCCTTCCTATACTCGAAGGATAAACAGGCTGAGAAAGAAATTAGGGAAATGACACTCTTCACAATAGTCACAAACAATATAAAGTATTTTGGTGTTACTCTAACCAAACAAGTGAAAGATCTGTATGAGAAGAACTTTAAGTCTCTGAAGAAAGAAATCAAAGAAGATCTCAGAAGATGGAAAGATCTCCCATGCTCATGGATTGGCATGAGTAACATAGTAAAAATGGCCATCTTGCCGAAAACAATTTACAGATTCAGTGAAATCCCCATCAAAGGTTCAGTTCAAATCTTCATAGACATAGAAAGAGAATTTTCAATTTCATTTGGAATAATAAAATAACAAGGATAGCAAAAACTACTCTCAACAATAAAAGAACTTCTAGGGAAATCAGCATCCCTAACCTCAAGCTGTACTACAAAGCAGTAGTGATAAAAACTGAATGGTATTGGTACAGTGACAGGCAGGTAGATCAATGAAATAAAATTGAAGACCCAGAAATGAACCCACACACAAATGGGACCTCATGAAATTGCAAAGCTTCTGTAAGGCAAAGGACATTGTCAATAGGACAAAATGGCAACCAACAGATTGGGAAAAGAAATTAACCAATCCTACGTCCGATAGAGGGCTAATATACAACATATACAAAGAACTCCAGAAGTTAGACTCCAGAAAACCAAATAACCCCATCAAAAAATGGGGAACAGTGCTAAACAGATAATTCTCAACTGAGGAAATTTGTAGGGCTGAGAAGCACCTAAAGAAATGTTCAACATCCTTAGTCATCAGGGAAATGCAAATCAAAATAATCCTGAGATACCACCTCACACCAGTCAGAATGGCTAAGATCAAAAACTCAGGTGACAGCAGATGCTAGCTAGGATGTGGAGAAAGGAACACTCTTCCATTGCTGGTGGGATTGCAAGCTGATACAACCACTCTGGAAATCAGTTTGGCAGACCCTCAGAAAATTGGACAGATTACTACCTGAGGACCCAGCTATACCACTCCTGCGCATGTACCCAAAAGATTCTCCAATATATAATAAAACACATGCTCCAAAATGTTCATAGCAGCCGTATTTATAATAGTCAGAAGCTGGCAATAATCCAGATGTCCCTCAGCAGAGGAATGAACACAGAATATGTGGTACATTTACACAATGGAATACTACTCAGCTATTAAAAACAATGACTTCATGAAATGTGCAGGCGAGTGGATGGAACTTGAAAATATCATCCTGAGTGAGGTAACTCAGTCACAAAAGAACAAACATGGTATGTACTCATTGATAAGCAGACATTAGACCAAAATTTCGAAACACCCATGATTCTATTCACAGCAACTGTTGGACTGAGCATGGGTTTCCAGGTGGAGGAGTTGGTGAAGGGACTGAAGGAGCTGAGGGAGTTTGCAGCCCAAGGGGAAGGAGCAACAGTATCAACTGGTCAGGCCCCCAGGTGCTCCCAGAGACTGGACCAACCAACCGAAGAATGCATATGGAGGGACCCTTGGTGCTGGCCACATATGTGGCAGAGGAGGGCTTTGTTGGCCATCAGTGGGAGGAGAGGTCCTTGGGTCTGAGAGTGTTAGATGCCCCAGTATAGAAGAATGCCACGAGGGAAGATGGGAGTGGGTGGGTGGGTGGGTGGGGGAATACCCTCATAGAGGCAGGGGGAGGTGAGATAGGATAGGGGGTTTCCAAATGGGAGATATGGAAAAGGTAAAACATTTGAAATGTAAATAAAGTATAAAAAAATAAAAATAAAAAACCTTAAAGATAGGCTAGTTCTTCATAAATTCTAGGTGGGAATGTGTAGGTCGAGGTGTCATTTCCATAATTGGTTCTTGATTGGACCAATAAAGACAGCTGAAGCTAATCTCTGGGCGAAGAGAAAAAGAGATTTCTGGGTCCCAGGAGGAAGAGGATGGGATGCATAGAGTGAGAGAGGCGCAGACACTGGAGCAGAGGGAGCGGCAGACATGTAGACCTCCGGATACACACAGTTTATAGCCTTCACAGGCAGTGGCGGCTAATGAAGTTAGGGTAGGATATTTTTCATCTAGCCATTGACTTATCTGGAAAATTTTAAAATATTAAGGCTGTCTGGTGTTTTCAATCAGCATCTAAGGTAGGTAGTAGGAGAAAGCAGACAGCCGGAGGTACAGGCACAGAGGAATGGTGGCTTTCTAAGGAAAAACAAGCTGGTGGCTTGGCGGAGATGAGTGACAAAGGGGTGGATTGGAGAAGCCAGGTATGGGGGCTAAGTTGTCTGTCGCATAGCACAGGCCACGGCACTGGGCAAGGAGCAGGCATAGATTTTTTAAAATTATACTCCACAGAAATATTTTTAGTATTACATAAAGAAAATCGACTAAAAATATTTCCATCTAGAATTTATTAATTTTCTTTTCGTTCTGAAATAAAACCATACAGCTTAGATGAATTATAGAGTGAATTTGCATGCATTTTCTTGTATATATGTGTGAATATGTATGTATATTTCTATATTTTACACATTTATTGTAGTTTTTAACCTTATTAAGAGTTATTAAAATTTATGAAAAAGAATGTATTAACATAATACATAGAGTGTCATAATATTAATTTAATATAAAATTCATTCACTTGTTTTATATTAGTATTAAAATTTGAAGTTTTAAATTCTTGCTTAGGTTGCTTTATTTGCCTTTTTCTAATTATATATTTCTTTTATGAAATTTCATCCATGTACTAGACACAAATGATGGTAGAATTTCTAAATCTTGAACAATTACTCTCATGATATAAATGAACTAGAATTTGAACATTATCAATTGTATTTTGATCTTATTTTTAGACAAAATTCTTCACTCTAAAGAATGTTATTATAGCTAAATCATAACTTTGGAAAGACACAATAGTATTGCATGTTGGATGTTTATTAGAGAATATACAAACAAGCAAGAGGTAGTGAGAACACAGGATGTGAAAATTCCTTTTGCTTCTGTACATAGTTTTATATTTATACATACATAAATGTCTCTAGGACAATTTTTGCACTTTTTGCTGTAACTAAATAAAAGAGAAAAACTAGCCAAAATCATTACAAAAACCTACAACTACTTCTGTCAGTTTTATTTATTTATTTATTGCTGTCAAAATCCATGACTATAATCTTCATAGTTAATACTTTGACTGGTTTGGATGACTCAGCTACTGAGTGATCAGGGTAGACATCATTGTGTTAACTAGACACTTGGTACCTTTGTTCTTTTACTCTAAGTACATTTGCTTTGAAATTGGTAAAAGTGTCAAGGTTTGTCCTAATGATCACTCCAGTTCCAAACACATTCTTCTTTGATCACATTAGATAATGGAGTTTTATCTTAATTCTTCCCACCGGGATAATCTCATGTAACGTATCTATTGCTCTGATATTATAGAGGTCTCAAAATTACTCTAACCACTACAAGAAGAAACTTCAGAAGAAATTTTGCTTCTGGGATGAATGACATATAGATATGCAGAGTCTAAAATTTCAGAGACATGTGGACTTTATATTTCAAAGAAAACATCTTATGAGCACACTCTAAATCCCCTGTTAAAACTAATCTGGTTCCAGGCATAGAAAAGATCTCAAGCTGGGCTTACAAGTGTCTCTCTATGAATTTAGAATTGGTTTTTACCCCTTTTAAGTAGGAACTCAGACATCCTAAAAGAAGAAATATCCTAGAATAAAGGGCTGAGAGGGACAGGTGACATTTGAAAACAGAAAAAGCAGACACATTAAGAAACAGATTTATTTTTTTCTTTTTCTTTTTTTTAATTCATTTATTTTTGAAACAGTTCTCAACAAACGCCCTAGTTATTCCAGAATGCAGAGATCAACTTTGTTCTGTCTACAAATTTTGGAACTAAAAGCATGTGATACCAGCCACTATAGTACCATGGAAAGAGAGAGAGAAAGTGTGTGTGTGAGAGAGAGAGAGAGAGAGAGAGAGAGAGAGAGAGAGAGAGGCAGAGAGATGGAGACAGACAGAGACAGACAGAGAGATACAGAGAGAAACAGAGAGAGGCAGATGAAGAGAATGTAAAATGTGAAAGGGAGGAGAGTCCTGTGAGGGCACAAAAGGTAATATATAATATAAGTATATAATATAAGTATATAAGTATATAATATAAGTATTTAATATAAGTATATAATATAAGTATATAATATAAGTATATAAGTATATAATATAAGTATTTAATATAAGTATATAATATAAGTATATAATATAAGTATATAATATAAGTATTATAAGGGAGGGAGTGGGATGTTTAAGAAATTACATCACACGCATGCATAAAATTCGCATCAATTTAAACCAAAGAACAGCAAGAGAGCTGAGGCACAAGACAATAATAATCCCTGTCCCACTGGCTCTGTTTCTTGTACAGGCATTTCCAGAGGTCCACCCTGATTCAACTTCATTGGCCATGAGGTCAACTATCTCAACTCCTCTTGACAAATTTCCCTTGTGCTGAAACTTATTCAACTATTGTTTTCTGACAAATTAACAGGTTTCCCATAGCAACCTGTCTTTTCACCTTTAAGTTACTGGGACATGGGACTAAGCATCCAAGCCACTTTGAAAAATTCAAATTAATATTGAAATAGACATTCAATATGACCAGTGAGCCTTATATAAATGCATATCACAGGTAAATCTCCTGTTACTAATATGGTGACCTCAAGAAAAAGAAACAACATTTGAGAAAAATTTTGGCTTATAAATGTAACAGAAACATCAATGATAACACATAAAAGAGACACTCCTTTTTTTAAACTTAGTTTCCCTTTTTACTTATTATTGTATGTAGCTTTTGTAAAATCACAGAGAAATACATACTAGCTTCAGATGATAATAAAATAATTCAATTATGATTTACACAGTCTGTTTTAGAAGAATGTTAAGTGAAACATTCCATTTCCTAGTACTAATTTTTCTTCACCAAATAGTGTTTAGGTTAAGAGTCTATAATTTAAGCCAAGCCTGCTCCTTACTTACTATTTTGCAAGGGTCTTGACTGCACTTATAAAACCTTGCTCTATTCAGAATGCTAGGTCAGAGTGTAGGTGGCAAGATTGCTGTAAAACACGGAGTCATTATTGCACTTTTAGTTTTGTACTTCCCTTTAAATATGTGATTTCATTACTATATAATTTATTTGAATAATGTTTTAAGTGGAAAAGACTCAGTAATAACATTGTAGGTTTACCCGGGAGCTTGCTCTGTAACAAAGTGGCACATATTTGTTCTGCATTGCTCAGAACTGTGATGGATGGTGGCAATTACTGGAAAGAACAATATTAGTTTTACAGTTATTGTTATTAACTTAAAGTGCTAAGAATAAAATCTCATATTTCACAAGGCACTCCAATCACCACCAAAATATGTGACAGAGGAACATTTTATAATCCCTGTTTTCACACTGGCTGCACAACTAGATACTGGCAGAGTCAAATCATTTATATCTCCTATTACCAGCTTGCAAAAGCCATTGAAAATATGGAGCAAGTGATGGATATTTTCGTGGCAGATGTTGCTTGATTCTCTTCCACAGTATTAAATTTGCCATACATTGGCTCTGTTGCAGTTTATTAAAGTTTCATAAAGAGATTAACAGTAGAATAACAAGGCATACAACTTGCTTACCCTTGCTCTCCACTGACAAAATTCATTTTTTTATTCATACATCATGAAAATCATAAATAAGGAATGTACATGTATTCAGTAAATATTTAAGGAGGTGGTATGACTATTTTACAAAATTTAAGAATTTTAGACAAACTCTTAGAGAGTCTTCCATCTTCTCCAAGTAAGATAAACATCTACTGTGGTCTTTTCTGTGTATACCAAAATGTTAATTCCTGAGGGGTTGGGATTAAGAGATGGAGCTTTAGGGAGGCATGAATCGTGAAGATGGTGCTCTCAATATTGTTTAAAAAGCTTCAGGTCATCCTTCATACCTTCAACCATAAAAATTGCATGCAGAGCAATGGGCCATGGTAGAAAATCCTTCACCATCAAACCTGTGATACCTTAATCTTGGACTTTCAAACATACAAAAAGGTGAGCCATACATTCGTTGTTTTATGAAGTCTATGTATAATATGTCCTGTTACAGTAGTGAGCCAGGACTAGAGTAACATTTGAATAAAAATGGTTTTGACACATTTAAATATAATCTATTCTTTTTTATAAAACATGTTATATTACATTTTTGAGCTAAGAAGATTTAAAAAAAAAAAACCCTCCAGAATTAGATAGCTTGGGAAACATGTCAGTTTCCTGATGTACAGCTACTTTCCTGAACTTTGAAAATTCAACAAATGTCATTGACTAATGCATGTGAAAAATATGAGACATAGTGTTTGCCCAGGTTTGCTGAGTGAGAAAATACGCATCTGTGTTCTAAGTGCTTGAGAAGCTGAGGCAGCAGGGTCCTGATTTCCAACTGTAGAAGGAGCTGAACTGTCACACACTTGTCTCTTAAGATCCAGATTGTAAGTTTAGTACCCACATTGAAAAACAGCAGAAACAACAATGAAACACATACTTTTGTTTCATTTATTGAAGCCAATTATATTAACATACATGTTTTCATGCATATATGTGGTACCTAACACATGTATATACCAACTCCTTTTTAAATTACTTTTTATTTTATTATTATTATAATCTGTTTTTTTTGTTTTGTTTTTTTTGTTTGTTTGTTTGTTTTTTTTTTTACAGTCCAGTTGTTATCCCTGTCCCTGTCTGCCCTCCAACTTTTCCTGATCCCATTTCACCTCCCCCTGTCTGGAAGAGGATGTCTTCAGTCACTCACCCCAACCCCACCAGAGTTCCCCACTCCCTGGGGCATCAAGTCGCTAGGGGATTAGGTGCATCTTTTCTCACTGAAGCCAGACCAGGCAGTCTTCTGCTGTATATGTGTCAGGGGCCTCATGTCAGCTAGTGTATGCTGTCTGGTTGGTGGCTCAGTCTGGGAGATCTCAGGGGTCCAGGTTAGTTGAGACTGCTGGTCTTCCTATGGGGTTGTCCTCTTCCTCAGCTTCTTCCAACTTTCCCCCAGTTCAACCACAGGGGTCCCCTGCTTCTGTCAATTAGTGTGTATCTTGATCTGTTTCTTTCAGCTGCTTGTTGGGACTCTGGGAGGGCATCCATGATAGGCTTTTGTCTGTAAGCACACCATAGCATCAGTAACAGTGTCAGGCCTTGGAGAATCCCCTTGAACTCGATTCCAGTTTGGGCCAGTCATTGAACAACCTTTCCCTCAGTGTCTTCTCCACTTTTGTCCCTGCATTTACTTTAGACAGGGACAATTCTGGGTCAGAGTTTCTGACTGTGGGATGGCAACCCCATCTTTCCACTTGAAGCCCTGTCTTTCTACTTGAGGTGGACTCTACAATTTCCCTCTCCACACTGTTGGGCATTTCATCTAAGGTCCCTCCCTTTGAATCCTGAGTGTCTCTTACCTCCCAGGTCTCTGGTACATTCTAGATGTCTCCCCCAACAATATTTATGAGAAAATATTGCAAATCAATTTAAGGTATCACTAGTTGTATTTATATTTACATCTACAATGACCAAGAGAAAATGTCCAGTAGTAAATAACAACAATGAAAATCAAAAAAGAAAGCCTAGGATCAAAATGACAAATGCTAGGATTGACATCATTTTATGAAGTATCTTCCCAAATAGTACTTTAAAAAATGTTTCTCTGTGTGTGTGTGTGTGTGTGTGTGTTAGTGTATGTTTTTTCTTGAGTCTATTTTAAGCAAATTAATCATAAAATGGAATCTAACTTCAAACTCAATGAAAATTACCCCTTTCTTCATTTTAATTATGCTCCAGGGGGACATGTGCTCCACTATGTTCATAGAGACAATTTTTGTAATAGCCAGAAGCTAGAAACAACCCAGATGTACCAAAACAGAAGAGTGGATACAGAAAAGGTGGTTCATTTACACAATGGAATACTATTCAGCTATTAAAAGTGAAGGCATCATGAATTTTGCAAGCAAATGGATGGAAATAGAAAATAACATCCTGAGTGAGGTAATCTAGACCCAAAAGAACATGCATGGTATGTGCTCACTAATAAATGGATATTAGCCAAAAAGTACAGAATACCTAGGTTCCAACCCAAAGAATTTAAGAACTTTAACAAGCAGAAAGGTCAAGTGTGGATGCTTCAATCCCACTTTGAAGGGGGAAGAAAATAATCATAAAAAACAGAGGGAAGGAAGGATTTTGGCAGGAGAGGGGTGGGCGAAGGAAAAGGGAAACAGTATCAGGTATGAGGTGGGGCGAGGACAGGAGAGAAGCTTAGAGAGCTAGCATAATGAATGGAAATATGCAGCCTTAGAACGTGAGAGATAAGGAGAAACTCTAGAAAGTTCCAGAGACCTGGGAGGTGAGCGACTCTCAGGATTCAATGGGAGTAACCTTAGATGAAATGTTCAACAATGGGAAAGGGAATTCTCAAAGAGTCTACTTCCAGTAGATAGACAGGGCCTCAAGAAGAGGGATGGTGTTACCAATCAACAGTCAAAATTTCTGACCCAGAAGTGTTCTTGTCTGAAAGAACTACAAAACTACAAAAATGGAGAAGTGACTGGCTCAACCGGGGATCCACCCCAGGGAGGGATTCCAAGCCTGACACTATTACTGATGCTATGGTGTGCTTACAGACAGGAGTCTAGCATGGCTGTCTCTGAGAGGCACAACCAGCAAATGACTAAGACAGATGCAGATACTTACATCTAACCATTGGACAGAAGTCTGGGACTCCTATGGTTGAAAAAGGGCAAAGATGGAAAATGCAAATACAAAGACCAGCAGTCTCAACTAACGCGAACACCTGGGAGGTCCCAGACACTGAGCGACCAACCAGGTAGCTAGCATACACAGTTCCAAGGCCCCTGATATATATATAAACTGCCTGGTCTGGCCTCAATGGAGGATTTGCTGAATCTTTGAGAAACGTGAGGCCTACGGGAGGGGGGAGGCCTAGTGGTGTGGGAGCATCCCCTCATGGACAGGGGGAGGAGGAATGGTATGAGGAACTGAGGTAGGGGAAAAAGAAGGGGGACAATGCCTAGACTGTAAATAAAATATATCTTATATAAAAAGAAAACAGTCAAACAAGTGAATAATAAGCCCACATAGAAGAAAATCTCTGTAAGGTAGATGTCTGACAGATGATTAATATCTAGAATACATGGAAACCTCAAAATGCTTGTCAAAACAAACGTATTATTTATCTTAGTCAGAATGAATAGATCAACGAAACAACTAACAACAAATTGGAGCAGGGGAAGGGAAAACACTCACTTATATGTTGTGGGATTGCAACCTAGTTCAACCACATAGGGATCAGTATGGAGAATACTCAGAATTATCAAAAATTCTACTGTATGACCCAGCAATACTTCCATTTTGACAATGTTCCAATGGGGAGAGCCTGCTAGTCTGTATAAACTTGTCCAGTTATGTTCATTGTTTCTCTATTAACAAAGCTAAAAATGAAAGCAACCTAAATGTTCATTAAAATGGAAGGATGATGAAAACGTGGTAAATATACAGAATAGTATTCAGACAGAAACGAAAATTAAATAAATAAATTTATAGGTAAAAGCATGGCACTAAAAATGATCAAAATGCACGAGGAAACAAGTAACCAGAAAGATGGATTGTTGCAGGCTGTCTCTTCTGAGACTGAAAGTTCTAAATCTTCACATGCAAGTGTATGATCTGTAGTATATTTATTGATTGCTAGTTATTTGAAAGGCTTCTTAAGAAATTAGTTGAGTTCAGAGTGTAAGACTACTCCCTGATCTCCACAGGACCTGGGTTTATTTGCTGGTACCCATGCAGCCTCTCAGAACTACTTGTAAATCTAGTTCAGGGACTCATCACCCTTCCCTGGCCTCCACAGGCAGGAGGCAGTCATGTGGTACACATACATATTTGTAGTAAATCACACGTTATATGAAAGTAAGTCAATTGTTCTTTTTTAAAACCATAGGTGTATGTCCTGCTGTGTTTGTGTGTATGTATTTATAAAACTACTTTAAAATATGAAGGTGACTTGAAAAGAAGTGATATAATGTGAAGAAGGTGATAAGAAAGAATATTGATGAGATCTCTACTTAAAGAACATAATAAATGTGTATAAATTCTAAAATAAATAAAATTTATGAATATATAAAATTATATTATATTATATAATAATATGATAAAAGGTGGCTTTTTACCTACAAAAAACATTTCAATTTCTTATGGAATTATGACAGTTAATAAAGTCCTTTAGTATTTAATTCTTTCAACTACTTCATACCAATTTCCTATATCATTTATCATCAATATGAAAAGAAAATAATGGTGAACAGATTAAACTCTCTCTAGTGATATGTATCAAAGGCTATCTAGAAGCACTTCATTTACACAGTAGACCCAAGGAGTTGTTAAAGTTTAATATTTTGTTGTGTTATTCTTTGATTTGTTTGACCAATTTACAAGTTGTTTGAAATGAAAGTGAGTAACTTTTTCCTGATGCATTTGATCACCTACTATTATCTTGAGCTCTGGTTAAAAAGGAAAAATCTAACCCTTTAGAGACTTGAGGCCCAAGGGAGTGGGGAGGCTTGGGGGGGAGGGGGTTGTGCATCCTCCTGGGGACATGGGGGAGGAGCGATGGCATGAGGAACTGTGGGAGGGGGACCAGGAGGATGGCAGCAGCTGAACTGTAAAAAATAAAAGTAATGAAAAACGAAAACATGAAACAACTGAAATTTTGACAGAAATTATGCACACAGGCCAATTCAATTAAATTTATTTGGAATTGAAATGCCTAATAGGAAAAGATTAATGTTTAATTATTCTTAGAATGAATGAATTGCTACATTTTTAATGTGCAAATGAAGAATATCAGGTTTGTCTATGTGGCATTAAAGTTGTTATTGTTTTGCGTGTACGTAGTGACCTAATATTAAAAATTAAAAAAATATTTTTATCTATATTTAAGCTTATGCAAATGTATAGTATAATAACCACCTAAGCATATAATTTTCCTTTTTTAATTTTTAATAATATTGAAAATTTGTGTACTTTACATGTGTGCACAAGTGAACTTCTGTGTGTGAACACATGATCGTGCACATGAACGTGGGTGGGATTGCATTACGCATACCCAATTTGATGTTTTTTGCAGGAACCATTCATTTTGGTTTTTAAAACAGAGCTTTATGATGTGAGGGAGAGATAGACAGGAAGGCGAGTGTTGTCTTCCTAAGATAGCCAGTTTGTTTATGCAGAAGGCATGGATCTAAGAAATAAAGGAGACAAAGGGGCAAAATCAAAACAAGACCAGTAGAGGAAAGCAGAAGTTTCAAGGACCCTAAAAATCACTTAAAAGAGTCCAGTTATGGTAACACAGCAATAGTACTTCGCCCACCCCAAGGTGATGAAGCTGTTATTTTCACTTTTCTAAGTTGCTCAGTCTTCTTATTTTCCTGGACGTTCAATTCCTTGTTCTTCCCAGTGATACCTATGCAACCACCAGCATTCAAGTTACATTGGCCTTGGGCTGATTAGCATTGGCTCATCGTTTTGTCTCATTTTCCAGTGATGAGATTATTAGAACATGCTACCGTGATGAGATTTTTAGGTGACTTAATAGTATCAAACTTGGGTTCTCATATTTGCTTAGCAAGCAGTATATCAAATTGTTTATTTCTTCTATCCCAAAAAATGTTGTAAACAAGTAAAAGGATACCAATGCAAGATTTAGTTAATTTTTAATAAAATTTGCTTTATTGTTTGAAACATTTCACAACTGCATATTAGTGATTCACATGATTTATTTAGATGATTTATACTCAAAAAATAAGCACCAATTTTATGTTTTTAAATTTGCTATCTATGAGAATATATATTGAGTATTCTGAAAATATTTAAATATATTGAAATTATTTTCACTAGAGATACTTACAAAGAATAATTCAGTGATGAGATCATGTTGACAGACATGTTGAACACAATCTTTGGGCGTGTTTTTCATATTGACTAAAAACTCCATATGAGGATATTAGTTTACTATTCAACACTATTTAGTTATAAACAGAAAATTCCTTTGATACAGAATGTTACATTTTTCCATCTAAACTATAAATGGTGATTGCAATGCTTTCCACCCATTTTTTGATTAGGGTGGTTTCAGTTGTGGTGTGGTCAGTAGATGGCAGGCTTGTATCATACATGATCTACACTTTCGCAGCACGCTTATTTGTTTTGGTTCTGAATTATTTGTTGAGTGATGTTAGAAGCTCAATGTCATTTCTATCATTTTTTTCCAGTGCTTTGTTGCTTTGTATTTTAAAACAAGATGCCCAGAGAAAAATAGCATCAACAATTACAGATATACACAGGACAGTTTTAACTCAAATGGTGGAAAATATGAACTGAAGAATAAAAGTTTTCCATGTAACATGAAATATGCAAGACACAATTAATTTGAGAAATGTTTTGAGTGGTCTTTATGCACTCTACAGTATGTTCATATTTCCTCTTTTCACCCTGATTGTCCATTCTCACTTTGGTAATGAGAAAAACATGCATAAGAAACCACTGATTTTATGTGACACAATAGAAAACATGATATTCCTTATACAAGTATTACAAAACTATCAGCCATTTAGTTTCATTATATATGGAATATAGCAGAGCATGTCCAATGCCTTTAAATGTCTGCAGATTCTAGCATAATTAAAATAATTTAAAAAATTATCATCTAAATTCTTTCTCTTTCTTACAATCTAACATTCTATCCAGAAATATTCAGTGACACAGACATTCACTAAACAACCCTGCATTGAGTGGTATTTGGGAAGATGTAGCTTCCTCTTTCATTTTCATCAATCCTGTCATATGTGAACCTCCTAAGCATAGACTTTGAGAAAAAGCCTGGTTTTGCATTATAAATTTAGCTAAGTTTATTGTCAGGGTAAATAGCAAAAGCTATTTTGATAACCCTGTAGGATTTTTTTTTTTGATGACCTCATTTTCCATTTACTTCCATAATTCTTTTGTCTTCCTCCAAAATCTGATTGAGTAGCTGGAATGGTCTGCATGTGGAATGGTCAGGACATAGGTGTTCGGAATATGCCTATCATACAAAGGCTTTGCTGTGCATTTACAGTAATTTATTATTATAAGTATTTATTGTTATTAGTATGGTTATTACTGTCATTCCTTGATTTATTTAATGACCATTCTTTCAAAAATTAAGAAATGTTGTGATCTTTCTTTTCATTGAAAATTTCTCCTGGATTGTTTTCCAGGCGATCAAAAACAGATTTGCTCTTGCCTGTTTACCATGTCAGCAAATACCATAATCTGTTTTCTCTATTACTTCAAGTGAATAGGTTCTTGTTGTCATTTCCTACTTTCTCCTAGTACTTGCTGCTTTAGGTGCCCCACTGACTATCAGTTTTGGATTCACTAGGTACCTCACAGAAATCAAGCAGTTTAGACTCTTACCACAGACCAACTGATCCAGATTAAGCTGCACTTCAGGTAGTCATAGATAATTTATATATTAAACTTTGAGGAGCATCACTACTCTGAAACAGTTTGTAAAATGAAATGGAGAAACAAAACAAACCTTCATCCATTTGGGTTTACTAAAGTGTGTTTACTTTCAAGCTCAAAGAAAACCAAAGTCACAGGAATTTCATTCTTCTTGTTCCAGCCACATTTTGTTTCTTCCAAAATGACTGCTTACTCATGGCACGTAGTAGCATACATACATATACAAATGTATGTTTATGTATGTATATTTGTATATATTTTACGAACCACGAGTAAGCAGTCATGTTTATAACTCATATGCATGCATGTATGTGTGTATATGTATACATGTGCATATATGTGTGTGTATGTATGTATATGCAATTACATAACACTCAGGGTGAATCTGAATACCAAAAAATTAAGAGAAAATCTCTCTTAAAGTAATACAGAAGAAAACCCTTCATTTATATTGTTCTCTGTTTACATACATACAGACACACACACACACACACACACACACAGTATTTTTCTTGCTGCTATTTTCCATTTTCTATTGCTCACTAATGAATAATCTCAGATGTTACTTCAGGAAGTGTATAACCAATGCTCTCAAATCATTTGATAGAGAAAATATTAGAAAGTGTAAGCAAGTCAATCTCCTCACACAGTTCAATGGTATGGTTTACTGAAACATAAAACGCACATCTCTACAGTATAAAATGTGGCTAAATGTATTATAAAATGATCCAGCCAGTAGAAAATGACTTACTGAACTCTATTATCCTAAGTGTAATGTAGTAATTAGACTAGGTCATCTTTTTTACATGGCCAGAAACCATGCTGTTCTGTAGTTACTGGTAAATTATTTCCATATTGTTTTGTTCACTGTTACTAGAGCTTTGGTAACATACACATTCTGTCACATTACAACTCCCTTTAATTAGCTTCTAACATCCCAGACACAAGAAAATATGATTGGAGTCAATCTTTACTTTTATAGTATCCTTTATGTTTTTCTTTATTAATTGAATTTTGCTCTTACTTTGAAAACTTTTAATGTGTTGAAGCACATGTGTTATTATCAAACTAATTTATATCAACAAAATGTACTTACCACAAAGTAGTAAAATAAGTCTCTCTCCTAGTTTTATAACTTTTGCATTGTTTGGTAATGACACAGGGTCCTACTACTGGTAAGTGACTTGACATTCTCAAGTTCTCATAAAAATTTTGATGTAGATAAGCTTGAAACAATGGTCATTTTTTTTAGTTCCTTTGTTTCTTTCAACATTGAAATCCAGTAAGCTATTTCTATCCCCAAATTCTTCAACTGGGATAATCCAAATGAGTTTAATGAAACCCTGTCAAGCAAATATCACATTATGAATAATAACATGTATCTCGAAGGTTATATCTAATGGAAAGAAGGATCTGGAAAGCTAAGTGAATTAGAGGTCATAGCTCAATGTAAAATTGCCATGGAAACAGCTTTCATGACCAATTTGTGGGGAGATGTCAAAAGGCAGTAACCTGTGACTTCTTTTTCCAAAGCCCTGTCTATGAAGGTTACAGGTTCTATATCTGCTTTCATGATGACATTTGTCTATGTTTTTGTAGATTTCTATTCTGACAAGCACAAAACCCTGCACCAAGTTGAACCTGTCCTTTGTGATGAGTCTGTTGAACAGAACAGCAGCAGAGCAGTCTGCCTTTTCTCGCTCCACATTCAGCTAAATGCCAACCCAGGTCCCTTTGAGATGGTGAACCCGGGGAGGGAGTCAGCACTCAGTATCCAAACTTCTTCAGAGAACCATGTGCTGTAATTCTGTGATTAAGGTCATGCTCTCCATCCATGACTTCATTTTCCCCACTAGCTAAAATGTATTTATCTTCAATATAATTTAAGCATATTAATTAGTGAATATGAGAGTAATAACATGCAAGGTACTTTTTAATCACAGAAAATCATGAGACTAAATTATAAAATGTATAAATATATTTGCTTGGTAGGATAGAGAATAATTTTACAATACATGAGTATAGAGTAGTTTTGATATCCATTTATAGAAAACATATTATTTTGAATTGTTAATTGCAGAATATTCATGTTATTTTCAAGAAATGATAATACACATATATTGTAAAACATCCCTTATAAAATAGTGAAACTAAAATACTCTTTTCACTACTGCTCCTTTAAAAATATTTGGAATGCATTCATATATCATATTAAATATGTGAAGCAGAAATTATAATAATGTTTCAAAATATCTAACAGTCTATGTATAAAGTTAATGCTTCAAAAATGGAATCACATTATATCTGTCACTTATTTGATATTTTAAGATGCAATATCCAAATTAAATTTGTAGTTTTGGCAAATTATACATTAAATCTTTACAAATTAATTCTCTAATATTATTATATTTTTAAAAAACATAATATTTATTTATTTGAAGAAGTAATTTATTAAAAATAGTAATAGTTATTAATTGAAGATTTCTTGGTATTACATACATGAAAAATATTAATATCTATTGAAATATCTATTGATTTCAGTGTGAAAAGAAGAGGTGATGAGAACTCATTATCTGCATAATTTATTTAACTTATATTTAAGATTTTTAAATAATTTAACTTTTAAAAATTGTCAACAATGAAAAGTTAGTTTCATTTAGTGTTTTAAAAGAAGAACGTGTAGTAAAAGAAAAGGTACCTTTCCTAATCACTATGAATTTTCATATTGATACTGTGACAATTTCTTTATCATTAAATTAAAATGTAGAAGCCTTGCATATCTGAATAATTTGCAATGATAAATTACGGGAGAAAAGTATAGAATAAGTTTACAATGTATTAACCTATACTAGAGGAATGAAAATAAATTTAGATCTTACGAGACAGTTATATATCAGATATAATGTAAAAATAACCATCATCACAGGTCAGGAAAACTCTGCATTGTCTATCATGATTATATAAAATTTAATTCAACACTAAAAATTATCTATCCTTTAACAAGGGTTATAGAATTACAATAGAAGTAAAACTGGAAGTTTTCAACTAACTATGCTACTATTTAAAACATAAAGAAAATATTTTACAATATACTCTGACACTAAGAAAAAGAATTTGTTGGTATTTTTTTCTGATTAAAGAGTAAAATTGATCATAACATCTTTATCTTTACAAATGCAAAATTTAAAAATATGTATACATTAAAAAATTCAAGATAATATAGGACAAATAACTATTTATTTAAATATCAAGTCAACCATATGGATTAATATGAGAAAGATCACTTATTATTAAAATAATGAATTTTATAAGAGGAACACGTCTTCAGTAAACATTGAATACTAACTCTATACCCAATTATTTGTTATTTGAAAAATTTCTGTAACCTTCTGTGTCCTGAGAAATGAGTAATTACAGAGAACTAACTTTTATTTCCTAGGATATACTCTTAAATTCTGAGTTTTTGCTTCAGAAATTGTTACTGTGACTATTGCTCTCCCAACCCTGCATCTCCCAACCTGTTAGATAATGGGAGACAGGCTACGTAGATAAGCCAAGTTTAGAGTACATGCAAAATATATATTAATGAAATATATGTGAATTTCTGTAAGAAACATTTATAGCAACATGTCACAGGACTATTAAATGACTGCATCAACTCATTCAGGAAACTAGTTTACAATCTTTGTATCAAATTTTTAGAAAAAATAAATATCATTTAGTACTCCATCCAAAACCCATAAAAGCAATACTTAAAGCAGTAAGTTTCAAATTTGGTGACTTAAATACAAACTGACAGCTTCTCTAACTATTGCTCCCCTTCCCAACTGCAGGCACACCAAGGGGAAGCAAAGTGTTTACTCCCTAGGAATCATGTATGATGTCTTACTTCCAGTCACTGTACCTATAGGCCCTTAGAATAGCAATTTCAGCTGTAGTTCACCTCTGCCCTATAACTTTGGGAAGATAATTCTTTCAACTAAGCTTTATGCCTCTAAATATCTGCCAGATTCAACTCAATACATCATAGCTGACTCAACTGCTGAACAAATCCTGAAGCTCTTGCATCCCCTTATTCTTGAGTGGCATTTATTTATAGAATAAAGAGGAAAGTGCTTTTAGCCTTAGATTCTCCCAGTGCATCTAAACAATCTGTACTCTCAAAAACACATGCTATTAATAATGCTTTGCTTTTCTGTGATTACCCAAAAAGAAGACACAACAATGATTCATTGTTAATTCTTCAAAGTATAGTATCCTGGGTCTTTTTTTTGTTGTGTATCCATTTCTTTATTAAAATTATTTATGAAATTATATATAATAACAGAATTTCTCCCTTTCCTTTTCCCCTTCCATATCCTACACTAGCTACTTCCCCAGTCTCTATCAAATTCATGGCCTCTTTACCCACTAACTGTTGTTGCATGCATATACATGTTTGCAAACACACATATGTTCCTAAATATAATCTGCTAGTCTATATAGTACAATTATATATATATATATATATATATATATATATATATATATATATATATATATATATAAAATATATGTGTGTGTGTGTGTGTGTGTGTGTGTTAGGGTTGATCATTTTGCTCTGGTAAACCAATAGAGTGTAGTAATTTCTTTTTAATTGAAGTGTAGTTATTTCTTTTTCATTGAAACATTACCCCATGGAAGAGTATCCATGTTCAAATGAACCAAAGTACTAAGGAAGGGACTGGGGGTATAGATAAGCATTTAAGGACTAGGGGATCCTCGTCCAATTCACAGTTGTCCAGATGATATCACAATAATTATAGATAACCTGAAACTCTATTCAGCTGTGGTTAACATTATATAACAATAATTACAGATAACCTGATACTCTATTCTGGCCCTGAACAGCCACACACACATGTTACACATCACACCTGCACATAAAGCTCAAAACTCATAGAATAAAAGTAAATAAATACTAGTAGATGTACTAAAGAAAGGTAAGAAAAGAGTAGTAAAGAATGTGGGCAGGGTTTGGAAGTGAATACCAATACAACTTAAACTTCCTTAAGCAGTGTCTGATCCAATGGTAGAAAATAGTGTGGAGTTCATAAGTGTCAAAGACCTACTATGTGGAAATGTTGCCATGTTACTAGCAAACTGCTCTGATTATTTTAAAAAGGAGCAGTTAACGTATTTTGGTTTCATTTTATGTGATTAAGGTGAAATGTTTCTCTTAAGGAGATGTAAATTTGTGTTCCAAAATATCAGAATAGTTGTGTGGTAGATATCATGCATTTTCTACCAGTGTATTTCACGTCCAAGCCGTAATAGAGAAAATGGAGGCCACCATCCTACACGTTTACGTTGACTTATTCTAATTACCAATGGACCATGCTTTTAGGCAACCACTGTTTCAAGTCCTGTGAGGAGACCTATAATCTCAATAACATAAGACATAACTCTCATTGACTTCAAGCAACACACACTTCAACTGGAGGGAGAACGTTTGAAAAGGATATATGAGACAAGTGGGCATTTATTACTTCTCAATTTAGGCTATTTTGACAATTTTGATATTTATTGAGTTTTTATATTGGCATCCCTTCATTTTTCTTTATGTAAAGTTAAAATGAGTGCACATTTCTACATATAGAATTACTTCCCTAAAGCCTTAGTGTGTCCGTACAAAGAGTACACTTTAAGGAAAAATTCACTGTTCACATAGGTAGAATGACGTGACTCAAACATTCACAAATTCGTCTGTCACACCAGACACATTTTCTTTTCTAAATTGCTATTATTTGTTGAACAATTGCTCTGAAGCGTGACTCTCAAGTACCTTGATATTCCCCTTGTTTGAAGTACTAACCTCCCAGCTAATAATCTTGACCTTCAGAGATTCGTTCTGTTTACGTTTGATGAACTTCCTGTGAAGAAAAGGCACTGCTCTTTTCTTTCTGTGGCCACATAATAAATTTTCAGCTACTGGTGTTCAAGGCTGTAATGTCACCCAGGGTAGCTTTCTTCACAGCTGAATGATTATAATCAGCTGATAACTGACACTGTGCATTATTTGTTTCAGAATATTTTTCCTCTCAAGCAAAAATGTATCAATTTATGTAAGGTTTTTAAACGAATAACATGTGCTAGTTATTGATAACAAAGAAATCCTTAAGTAGTGTGCCTGATAAATAGAGCCTTGATTATGAGAAGTGCAATCTCCTAATTTTTTACAGCCTACTGAGAAAATGATTATTAGATGTGGTGAAAATTTCTACCAAGCGCTCAGTCAGAGCAATGAAAATCTATATTCCAGCAGTGAATACATTCCATTTGATATTTGCCTCCCTTGTCTCCTCCATACCCCTTAATCACAAGGAAAAACACTTTCATAAGCCATCAATGGTTTCAGTGCAAGATTCTAAGGAGAATTTATTAAGTTTTTTTCTGCTCTCAATGAAAAATAAACGAGAATATAAATGGTGCTTACTTTTAGTCATTGTAACATTCACATATTGTCTTATGCTTCCCTATCTGTGTGGTAAAAAAAAAAAAATGAAAAAAATATCAATACGGAAGCATAGATAATTGGCAAATGGCAAAAGGGAGGTTCAATTAGTTCAGATTATTAACTGAGACATGCTACATCTGGTGGTGGCTGAGTCTGTTTGTCCAGAAATATCTATCAAATAAATGATTAAAATCAAGACCCAACAGATGTGCATCTCTCCCCCTTGGATCCTTTCTCTCTAATGCATCAAAATGCAGTGAGTTTCATCTGAGATTTTTCTTCCCCTTAATTATACAACTCAAAGAAGAGATTTGGAAAATAACCTGGAAGAAAGCATCTGTACATGTTTATTTACGTTTTCCCCTTGCATTTGGCCTTTGCTGCAGTAGAATGATGCAGAAAGAGAAACAGTTTGTATTCTTTCCTTTTGCTTGCAGCCCTGAAGGAAAACCTGCTGGGATTGGCTGCAGATGGTTTCATTGCCAGAGAAGAATGTGCCTCCTCTTGGCTGCCTGCTCTGTATGCATGATCAAGCCACAGTCAATGCTTCATGTGCCTCATTAGCTGTGGGACAGGAAGAAGTATGATGTTCTCAAAATACATGCCCTTTTCTCCAGCTAAGGCCAATATCATGAAAACGAAACACTTAGAAATAGGAATTATATACACTCTTAAAATATGTTTATAGTCAAACTTGCTGTCCTTTTACTGAGCTAACAGTTAATAGCTGACAAAACATTATTAAAGAGGAACATTAGCGCACACTGGCTTGTTTACTTCATTGTGGATTAAACTGGAAGGGAAAAATAACATTTCTTAGGCCTGAACAAAAAATAAACAACGCATGTTTTAAAGGGAAAGCTACAAACTGTCTGAAAGTCTGTCCAATTATCGAACCGTATTAATTGGTTCAAGATGACTGTACAGCACAATGGTGTCCAAGGAAATACAGTAACTTATGTTTACAGATTTCAAATTTAATATTTCAGAAATTAATTTTATGATTAGCCCAAAAATAAAGTTTGTTAAACTCTCACCATATCCGGGCACTTAATCTTTATGTATCACATATGTGACAGTTATTATCCACCAATTTCACAGGCAGGACTGAAAAACCAAATGCTGAAAGTTTAAAATTTACTTGAAATCCATCCAATATGGTGGGGTTTTTCAAGAGCAATGCTTTCTCCTTCATGGTGACGAATATATTCAGCTTTCTGTGATGGATGTCAAGCGAAGCAAACAAAGAACAGGTTGGTCACAGGATACCAGCATAAACCAGGGAAGGCTCTCTCATACCTAACATAAAAATTTAATATGAATTCTCAGGATGAGTGAGAATATGGCACAAGAGCTAAGTGGCTTTCATCACTGAGGATTAGATAATTTTAGCTGAAACAAAATTTTCATTTCTGTGTAATTCATTAACATTTAGCTAAAATAAATTAATGTGACTATAATAGGAAATAAAACCAAAGAAATGCTAAATGCACAAAATATTCTAAAAAAAAAAAAAATCACTATCCCAGAATAAATACCAAAGTCATTTTCTGAATTTTGTCTCCTTTAGCTACTTAAAAAACTGTTTAGTAATTTGATCTATAGTCATACTACTTTAGATTTCCAATGGATTCTAGAGATGTAACACCCTGATTCCCTTCTCTTATATTATGATTTGTTCTGCCACCACGCACATCTCTGTCCTATCAACTGGTTCACACAATATTGTTTCATAGTAGATTGGTGTTAATATTAATGGAGAATTCATTTCTCCCCACACTATGGGAAAATAAGAGGTACAAAGCGCATAAAATATATAATCCAAAAGCAAAAATAGCTCTTTATGCAAGAAGCTTTTTAAGAAATATTCTGAGAGAATTGGTTTATATCACTTGTATCTAGGCATTTTATAGTGTAAAAATTTATTTAGGAATATATATATATATATATATATATATATATATATACACACACACACAAACAACCTACATACACTTATGTATACATGTATAATGTATTTATATACATACATATATAGACATAAATGTTCAGTGTAACAATTTATTTAGGAATATGTGTAACTATATACAAAGAGACATAAATATAAACACATATATGTGTGTATTTCTGAAAATGTATATATTCTTAAATATAACAACCTCAGTCTCTATAATGAAATTGTATGTATTTTTTCAGGGCTATCCATGATATTGGATAACTAATTTATGTGATCTTCTCAGAGGAAGATTATATTTTTTTCTCAGAATTCCTAGGTTACTTGAAGTTCCATATGTTGGGTTGAAGCCTCATGTTCTTTTCCTATGGACTTGGGACTATTTATGTTGTCATCCTTGCTTCGCTAATGTTTAGGCGGTCATCATGGGACATTATACACGTAGCTTCTGATATTCTGAGAAGACAGCCTCACAGCCCATTTCCTAATCCGATAGCTCTGTCTGTCTTTATGCCAGGTCTTCCTCAGTGTTCCCTGAAATATAAGTAGTTATGTACATGTATACTTTGAGGATGAACTCCAACATTGCATTTTAAACTCTTGTTGTTTTCTATAATGGCCTCTCTCTTTTGCAAAACAAAGTTTATTTGACAAAGTGTGAGACTACTCTTGTCACGTATTTTAAGTTTTTGCTGGATTAATAAAATGCTGTTGGGTATTTCTTTTGTAATAATCATTTTGTTAGTTTGATTTTTAGCTCTTAGAATGGAATGCAAGGTATCTGCATTCTAGGCATATATATCTTTGTGCAATAGAATTGCAAAATACTTCCTTGTCAATATAATTTAAGGCATTGTATATTAGACAGTAATGCAGTTTCCTATTTGATTTATTTATTCATTATAAAATATTACTGTATCTACATTAGGATGGCTATTTTATTTTAAAAATTCTATTTGTGTAAGTCTTTTTCTTCTGTGTGTGTCTGAGAACCAGTTGGACACTCTAGGCTTGGAGGCACAGCTTGTGAATAGGTGAGACCTGAACTCTAGTCCTCTAGAAGAACAACTGCTCATAATGGCTGAACCGTCCCTCCAAACCCTGATTTTACTTTTAAACATACCAAATACAATCAGGACATATGATTAGTTTTATGTCATTTATAGTCATATATGTATTCCTTAATTTTTCTTAATATACGTGCAGAAAAACTGGATATGCTCGGTCACAACCTCTGTTGTTGGTCTGGATTCCAGTCTGATCTTTATTCGGTACAATGCTCTCTGCTTCATAAGTTTCTTCACCACTTTGGCCTTCTTTAGTTTTCTCTTTTAATTTTATTCCTTTTTATAAAGATGATAACTCTTTAATTCCTGTCTGCCAAATATAACCTTCTTTACATTCGATATTTCTTAGGAGTTCCTAATCATGCACTTCAAATGGAATTCACTGTCTTCTATATATTTACAAGGTTAACCCACTCTCTTAAAAATTAACGTTATTCCTTCAGTCATTCAATACGGCATTAACTCTGAATTTCTGATTATGTATTTAATGTAGATATCCTGTACCAAAATCTGAGATTTGTGAAAGTGGGTTACCTTCCCTGTGCTTAGCACCTATATACACATAGTGCAATAACCAGTCAATGGTAAATGAGGGAGAAGTTCAGAAATGGTGGAAGAAAGGCATATTTTATATCATAATGTATTGCTATGAAGTGTCAAAACACAGCGCAGCAAGTTAATACCTGCTTTTTGTTTCTACCTGTATATAAACTGCACAAAGTAAAAGCTCTTTAGCAATTCCTCATGCATATGTGTATGTATTTTGCTAACATTTGTCACCACCCTCCCTTCTTTATCCCCGCCCCACCTTCATGTTTCTGTCTGACCTGAAGCCTCCTTGCTTGTAACCACTAAATTCTCATGTCTGAAAAACAAATAACCTTTGAATCTTGGCTGGTTACTTTATTTTAGTTTTTACACAGAGTGATCATTTAAAACTTCATACATTTTTCCTGAAATAATGTAATTTCATTCATTTTTATATATAATTTAATAAGAATTATATCTCATACTACTCTATACAGAATATAATGCTTAATAGAATAAATAGAAAACTTTCTGAGTTTATTTTTAAATAACCCATGTGAGATATTGCTTGTGAAAAATTAAAATTTTGTCTACATTTTTAAAACCAAATATTTGTTCAAATATCATTTTATTAATTAGTTAAGTGTTACAACTTTTATCTCTTTAACTTAACAATAATACAGTTTTAGAATTTAAGCAGTAATAATTCAACTGTTCACCATGGCTTCTGTTTCTTAGGTTGTAACTGCATGAGCGTTATCACTTAATTATAAATTATCATTATCATTAAAGAAATCTTGGACATAGACCTAAGGAAAACATTTCAAAATCTTATTTTAAAGAACATACATAATTTTTACCTAATCATACTGGAGTTTTAGTTGTATAGTTTGGATAAATGTAAGAAGAATGAGTGAAATGAAAATATTTTATGTGTGCTGATATTGTAGGCGAACTCGCTACTTTTTAATTCTTCAATCTTTAGGCAAATATTGATATAAGATATTTCTTCTACAAATTTGAATCTCTTAAACTCCCAGGTGAAATGATTGCTCTACTTTTCTCTTTTGTACGTCAGTGATTCAACAGTGATTACTGTACCCTCACATTTATACAGAAGAGAATTGTATTACTAAAACACGAAAACGCCAAAGCTGCTTCATAGAACTGCATATCAGATATCAAAACAAATATTTGCTGTATTCAAAGATATGTTTTTAAAAATGATCTTTTCCCATGTTGAAAGCATTAAAAGAGTTTTAGCATTTTCATTTTAAATTACAACTATGTTGTAAGTTTGGATATGTGTTTACCTCCTAAGTATTAATTAAGATTAATTTTATGGACAATAGACAACTACCATGAATGGATATCCAATTCACTGTTAGAATCATTCTATTTACATCTCTCTCTGTATAAAATATCTGCACTTTACTGTATACAAAGGTATAGATTAAGCTCATGATTGTACTTCCCTCAGCAGAAACCATGGCTTTATGATGTTATATAGCCATAAGAACACTTAGGCTCATTACTCTATTTTAGAACTGTAAGAAGTTGCTTGAAATAGGTAACAATTTTTAGTAAGTATCTAGGTAGCCATAAAAAGCTAAATCTACAAAATAAGCTTGAAGTTATTGCTTTTATTATTGTTAAATTTTGAAATTTCCTCTCAGTATGATAATGACCAATTAGCACAACATAGATATATTTTCAAATGAAATCCTTTAAATAAAGTACACCTTGCTTTATCACATTAAATATTTACAGATACATATTGTGAAAAACAAGATAAGCTCTTCATCAAAATATCCCAAGAACAGTCTCTAGGACACATGTTGAAATCCTTCTCCACTGGAACTTCTTGCATCAGGTCTGCACAGTTGAAATCATACTCAGAACAATGTCTTCCACATTTGCACTAGGATAGGCAATCAAGCCCCATTTAAAGCACTCCATGGCTTTCTAAATCCAAACATAAGCTTGGTCAGGTCTATCACAGCAATACCCTAATCCTGGTACCAACTTCTGTTTTAAGAGAGGGTTTCATTGTTGAGAAGAGATAAAATGACCAAGGAAACTCTTAAAAGAGACAACATTTAAGTAGTGGTGGCTTACAGGTTCAGAGGTTCACCCCATTATTATCAAGGTGGGAGAATGGCAGCATCTAGGCAGGTATAGTACCGGAGAACCTGAGAGTTCTACATATTGTTCCAAAGGCAAACAAGAGAAAACTGACTACTCAAGCAGGTAGGAGGAGGGTCACAAAGCCCACACCCACTTCTATCAAGACCACACCTACTTCAACAAGGCTACACCTCCCAATAGTGCCAATACCTGGCCCAAGTAGTACATTCAAACCACCACTTATGTTTACATACATATTGTTCTTTCTTGTCTTATATATTCCCACATCTCTAGTTACCATCGCCCCATGAAAATACATTTTGGTAAGTTATATTTGAGGGTTTTTTGCTTGCTTTTTCATTCTTTTTCTGGATGGTATCATGCTATGCAGGCATTTAACTTCATCTCTTATCACCCTTTGAATTAAGTAATTTTGTATAAACTTGACCTAAGCTAAAGTTGTTTGAGAGAAAAGAACCCCAATTAAAAAAAAAAATAACTTCATAAGATCAGGCTGTAGGTGGTTCTCTAGGGACTTTTCTTAATTAGTGATTTTTGTGGGAGATGTCAGCCCTTGTGTTTGGTGCTATCCCTGGGCTAGTGATCCTGGGTTATATGAGAAAGCAAGCTGAGCAAGCAATGAGGAGCAAACCACTAAGCGGGAGCCCTCCATAACCTCTGCATCATATCCTGCCTCTAGGCTCCTTGGCTGCTTGACTTCTTGCCCACAGTGCCTTTGAAAATGAACTGTGATATGGAACATGAACAAAATAAACTCCTTTTCCATAACTTGCTTTTCAGTCATGATTTTTCATTTCAACAAAGAAACTCTAACTACTTTTAAGTTTAAATACTGTATTTTATTGCTTACAATTCCTTAAAATCACTGTATACTTACTTTTGATGTAAATATAGAACTTCAGTATCATCTTTCATCACTTTTGAAATCATAACTAAGGGTAATGATGCTTGTTAAATTTGTTGTTGTATTTCTCAATATTTATTTAATTTATCTCCCCTTTTATAAAACACAATAGCAAGTATTTGTTGGATGACTCCAAAGTGATTATCATATTTGTTTTTATTTTTTAACTTATTGATTAACAATTCATCAATATATTTTTAAAATTTCATACAGGCATATAAATTTTCACCAAATAACCTGCTTTTCCTCTACTTCAATTTTATCCCTATCTTCTCCATTACTTCTCTCTCCCAATTTTATCTGCATTTCTTTATTAACATTCTCTTCTCAGTGGTAATGTTCTTTAAGTTAGCATTATAAATAAGAATGTCTGTAGTGGCTATTCCTGGTTGTCAACTTGACTATATCTGGAATGAATTGCAATCCAGAAATCATCTTGATACAGATCTTGAAGCTGTAAGACATATGTTTTTTACCTGGATCTTGACATGTAGATCTTGACACATAGCAGTCATGAAAAGCTTAGGCCCAGGCAAGGGAGGATACATCTTTAATCCCAGGAGACTGAGGCAAACAGATCTCTGAGTTCAAGGTCAGCCTGAGAAAGGTAACTTCCAGAAGCAGGCATGGTGGCACACACTTGCAATCTGAGCCACACCTTCTGCTGGAGGCCTACATAAGGACATTGGAAGAAGGAAGATTCACTCTTCTTTGACTGCTTGTACTTGCTTGCCATCACATTTGCTGCAACCTACTTTTACAGAAGACAAGCTTAAACAACTAGCCCTGAGGGACTGCGCAACTACAAGATTCTTGGACTTCCCATTCACAGCTGCCCATTGTTGGGTTACTTAGACTACAGAATAAGTCATTACAATAAATTCCCTTAATATATACAGTCTATAAGTTCTGTGACTCTAGATCACCCTGACTAATACAATGTCCAACTGTGAATCTTTTTCACAGCTGTCTATACACTCTCACTGAATATACTACATTTAATATGTTTCCTAACCTGTAGTCTTATCATATGTTCTCTTCCATCTTCAACTTTTTAAAGAAAATTTCTATGTAAGTATAAAAGGAGAATTAACAGGGTTGCACACATAACTCAGTGTCAAAACACTTGTATAGCATGTTAAAATCCCTGAGTTTAATCCTCATTCCATAAACAAGAAATGAAAAACAAAGAAGTCAAAAAATCTAAGAATTAGAATAATTTCCATTTAGTAGAAATAAACTTATCTAGACATGTGACATACATAGTTTGAATGTTTCAGTTATCCTGTGAATGATGGTATGCATATATCTGCCGAATTCCAATTCCTATAGTTCAAAATGCAAAATTATGTGCTAGTATCAGATCAATGGGCAGAAATTCTGATTCATTTAGAATTATAAACTTTCTCAGATCTACAATATCACCACTGTTTTATTACTTGGATTTTATCTGATATTCTTTTTTTTTTTTTTTTTCTTTGAGACAGGGTTTCTCTGTGTAGCCTTGGCTGTCCTGGAACTCACTCTGTAGTCTGTAGACCAGGCTGGCCTCGAACTTAGAAATCCGCCTGCTTCTGCCTCCCAAGTGCTGGGATTAAAGGCGTGTGCCACCACCTCCCGGCTTATCTGATATTCTTATTTGTTAAAATAAAGGATTTTAGAGAATAGACTGATAGAACACTGTAGGACTATGAATGTTTTACAGTTATGTTTTGCAAGAATAGGATGCTATAAATCAGATATTGCCACGAACCAGCCGTGGGTCCTGAAAAGCAGGACCCATGTTTGGGAGCAGTGAAACAATTCGAAGTTAAATGATGGGGTACAATCTAACATCCTTGCAGTCTATTGGAGATGGCTTCCTAGACAGTTCTATATAGATAGTTCCTATCTGTGTAGCCTGCTTCATTACCTTTCTTCTCAAGACAGTTCTCTTATGCAGAAAAAGTTCTGAAAGAACTGTGTTTGCTCTCCAAATAGTTCTCTCTGGGTAGCTCTCTCTTGCAGACCAAAGCCCAGTCTTTTTATTTACAAACCAGTTCAATGATTTAGTCTATATTCCCTTTTGATTATCCTATGAATTGGCATTTTATGACCTTAGGTCCTGATTCTTAGAGTTTTTTTTTTTTTTTTAACCGTATCAAGGAATACAGAAATCTGTCTGCCTTTGTAAACACAGATAATAAGCTAGCTGGGAGGGATTCAGCTATGACATCACCATTCCTGCTACCATTTCTGAGTCAGTACTAGCTCTGTCCCAGGATGACCTTGAAGATCTTTATCTCCTTCTTTAATGTCTTTTTGACAAGTAAGCTCATACTGCAGATGCTTCTGTTCTCTTAGGTCCAGGAAACCCCCCGTACAATTCATTTTGCATCCTTATATTTTGTATATTTGAGAAGTCACACATTCTTGAACTCATGTTTTCAGAGTTCTTTCCTACACCTTAAGGACTCTCCTGAAGGTCACAGCATTTATCATTTTGTTAAGGACATTATACACACCTTTCAGACTCAGGCAGTTCCTATTTTTTTTTTTTTTTACTTGTTTTTTTTTTTTTCCTCTCCTTTTTTATTTTTGATACTTTATATACATTTCCAATGTTTCCCCTTTTCTGAGTCTCCTCTTTGGGTACCCCCATCCCCTCCCCAACCCGCCTCTAGGAGGGAATTCCACCTCCCACCCCCCTCCCGACCACCCAT
>CM052708.1:31898516-31932731 GCA_028551405.1 Uromys caudimaculatus | reverse complement strand
CCAATCTGTTGGTTGCCGTTTTGTCCTATTGACAGTGTCCTTTGCCTTATAGAAGCTTTGCAGTTTCATGAGGTCCCATTTGTCTATTCTTGATCTTAGAGCATAAGCCCCTGGTGTTCTGTTCAGGAACTTGTCACCCGTACCCAGTAATTATCATGTAGGCATTAATGTTGGCAGGGAGAAGATTCCCTGATAACCTTGTTAGTAAGAATATTTTCCAAAGGAAGAACATAAAAATGAATTATACAAACACACCTTAGGACTAGCAACCATCAGCATGCTTGAGGCACCCTTCCTGCTGGCTCTGCTACAGGGGTAGGAAATATTTCATGCCATCTCTTGCATGGCCACTGGGAAAGATATGCTATCAAAATATCAGTTTAAGTCCATAAGAATGTGCTTTTCAGGTAGTACCTCAAAAATTAAATAAATACAGTTATATTTCATCACACAACTTAAGTTATAATTAAAGAAGGTTTTATAGTGTATAACCAGCTGCCAAACAAAAATTTACGGATGGAAACATATTATAAGTGAAAAATATCAAATTCAATTAAAATATTAGATCATGAGCTAAGGAAGACGTAGGTGCCAAAATAAATGCTTATATAATAGGTGAATTTTATTATGCCTAAGTCTTCTTTATAAATAGGAAGAGTTCATCACTAGTCTTATGACATCCAAAACATGAAGTTAATTATCATGGCACAGATTCATATTTCTTCAAAAACTGTGAAATTCAATATACACAAAGTATGTTCTTAAGTAGAATGAATTTTTAAAAATAAAGTTCATTTGACTTCATTTTTTCAAGTAGGAAAGTTTATTAGAGGGCGAAAGAGAAATTCCTTTAAAAAACTGCATGGCTCCTGAAAGTAATGTTAGATGATGCTGTTTCCAAATCAATTATTAGCAAAATTAAATTGGCAGATTGTAGACTCTGCTCTGGAGTATATGTTCCATTAATACTTGAGACATGTCAGTGAGTACATCCTGATCAGTGCAACTTCTTCCACAGGTAAGTGTAGGAAAAAAGAACCATGGAGGATAAGCATTCTTAGAAAGCACAGCAGGTCTCAGGTGCCATGAAGAAAATAAGAGGAAAGATGGAGGGGAGGAAATAAGTAGGAAGGTGCAAGAACAATATAGAGCTAGAGGGAGGAGGATGAAATTTGAAACACCAAGGATGTTTGAAACTGCTAATCACAAAAGAGGTGGCACAAAGCTTGTACAAACCAGAGGCCCAGTATGCCAGCTGATAAATAATGTCCCTTAACAAAGAAAGAAAACTACATCTATAAAACCATAAATGTATTGTGATATGAAAAAAACCACTATATTGACAACAACTGACATGCTACTTTGGACAAGGAAAGTTATAGATGGCCCCAATCCCTAAAAGAAGATGTCCTTGTAGTCAATACCTGCTGAGAGACAGACAATTAGTTTCCATCAGGGACTATTGCCTACATAGATTGTGCCAACCAAATGGTCAATCATGTACACATGTACATATAAGCAATGCAAAATGGACTCAGAAGACATGTGTGCATTTAAGGGAGTTTGTATGTGTATGTGTGTGTGTCTGTGTGTGTGTCTGTGTGTGTGTGTGTGTGTGTGTACTATTATAAAAGGAAAAACACTGTAGAACATAGTATAAACTTCTTTAAAATATTTGATATATTAACACACAGACACACATATGATTCTATTATGTTATATGAGATAATAATACATCAAAGAACCATAGATTATCAAGAAATGCCCAGTGCCTGGCATAAGAAACCTCCTTTTATTTTCTTGTCAGAAGAATCATGAGACTCCTAAAATAATTTAGTTCATTGTTGTTGACCTTGATTGCTTTCTAGAACTTGAAGAGTCCTATTACTGAAGCCATTACCCACTCTGGAAACAGCTGTAAAGCCCATGAACCATAACAATGGGAGATACAGCAAAGCATCCATAATGAATCAGTTATGACACTTTTATCTTGAGAATAAATGATAACTTTTACATTCAATTTAAAACTCATGTAATAGGCAGGGATACTAATCTAGTATTGAAAACTAACCAAATTTCTCTGACTAGGGAATCATAGAACTTAGAGGGATATCTACTACTGTTATGTTCCTAAGGGAGTATTATTTTGGATTATATTCAAAATATGGATCCTTATACTAACTGAAAAGTTTAGCCCCTTCCCTTCTTCAAATAACCTTCTGTTTGCAGACAGAGGCTACCGCAGAGATAAACTACTGGACAAAATGCAGAGAATAATCAATCATAGGTCAGCTAACAAAAAGCCTTTATACCTAAGGTTGAGAACGTTGCTGAAGAGGCAGCACAAAGGTTTGTTTAAGAGGCAGAGGATCAGAACATCTTCAAGAGAGTGTCTTCTATATACGGCAGGGAATCTGCACAAATTACACCTACAAATAAAGTTCTATAAACAAGAGCACCAGTCAACATGCCAAAGCCGATAAGAGAAGTTTTACAAGCCTAAACCCTCAGTGAAGAGCTACAGGCAATCAATGGTTGCTGAGTGAGAGAGAATAAATCTCTGGTGTGGGTGAAGTTATTCAATCCCAAGTGGTCAGCACTAAATCTTTGTACATAAGAATAGCCATAAATAATTCTCTCTCTCTCTCTCTCTCTCTCTCTCTCTCTCTCTCTCTCTCTCTCTCTCACCTCTCTCTGCATCAAGCCTGATCATACATACACACACACACACACACACACACACACACACACACACACACACACCCCACAAAACTACAATAACATGTTTGTATTTTGTACTGAAAATGTTTAAAGAAGAATGGAAAAGAGAAGTGAGGGGACACAGGCAGTGTCTTCTGCTTTACTTATATACTCACATGTTGGATTTCAACTTTCATGGACACATGCAGATCTGTCTCGGAGACTTGGGATTTGATAACCTTAAAGAATGGGGTGGATTACAGTTTAATGCTACAGACAACTTTACTTGAATCAGTGTACTTTTATACACAGGCCTAACAAGAAAACAATGAGTCAAGGGAGGTTGTTTGAATTCAGAAAAACATGATCAGAAAAACATACCTAAATGCCAGTAAGCACATATTAAATATTAATAGAGCAACCCGTTCCCAGAACTTTCTCATGACAGAACAATTTGAAAACAATTGCCTGTCGTGTACTATAGATTATATTTGGGGAAGTCCAAACAAGGGAGAAGTCTATATTCAGACTCAGGGTGCATAGATCAGGTAGGGTTATATAGTTATGTTACAATATCCAACTAGAATGAATATGTATTATAAAATGAGTGTAAATATTTAGTTCATATTTCTACAGATAATGATGTTTGGTGTTTATTTATTATTTTTATTTTGCAATATTATGTTAAAAGAATGGCCTTTTTATAGTACATTGAAAATTATGACAAAAAGATATAAATTTGTTCTGAAATGTGGTTAGGGGCACTTTAATCTGGCGATCCTGTAAAAGCCCAACTGAAAAGGCTCTTCATAGTTCACTAACTACCTTGTAGCTTTCAACTGGCTTGACAATAAGATTACAAGACACATCTAGAATACCATTTCTTCCTTTTGAATGTGCTGATTCTTTTTCTTTTCTTCCTTTTTTTTCTTTATGTAGACTATTTTTAAAGGTCCAACTGCTAACCAGGTAAGTTATCAATAATTTAAGTCAAAAGAATTGTTGCCATCTCTGAATCAAATGATTTTTCCCAATTGTCACTTTAGCCCACAAGAATTTGATTTATCATTTATATTTTAGGTCAATGTGACAATATCCAGCACATTCTCCCCGATCACAATACTCCACTTGCTTTTTCATCTACTATCTTTGTCACTATTGACAATGGTCACATGGCAACTAGCATTTGATGCTTTTTTTGCTCACCTTCTAAACATTATTTTATCTTCCATCATTAAATGAAAAACTTAAGATTGACAAAGGCCTATCTTTCTTCTTTTGCAGGAATTCCTTCAGCATTAAACATTTCAACATGATTGCTTAATGAGTTATATCCATCAAATTTCTATCACAAATTCTTAAAACAACCCAGAAAAGGATAGTAAGGCAATGAAGAATTCAAATGATAGACAAAGGTAGATCTTCTGCTTCAGCAGACAAGAGTCTTAAGTTCAAAGACCTACTGAGAAAAGAGGCTTGAGTGAAAGAATAGCCATTATCTGAAAAAGATTAAAGAATAAAATAAATACATTTAAAAAATGGGTCAAGAAAGAAATTAAAGATTTTCTAGAATTGAATCAAAATGAATACCTCTGCCATACCCCAAATTACTGACACAATAAATGTAGTGTTGAGAAGGAAGTTAATATCACTAACTACTACATTTTTAAAAACACAACAAAAAATAAAGGCAATAAAAAAATTCATGGTAGTAACTTATTAATACACTTGAAAGCTCTAGAACAAACACTGAAATGATAATTAAAAGAATAGATAACAAGAAACAGTTCAACTCAGTGCTCAAATAAAAAAAAATAGAAACAACACAAACACAATAAAAAATTCAATGAAGCAAAGACTTAGTTCTTTGAAAAAGTCAATGATATTGACAAACCCTTTACCCAAATTAACTATAAGGTGGAGAGGGAATATTCAAATTAACAAAATTAGAAATAAATAGTAACAACGGACACAGGAGAAATTAAAGAACTGCAAGGACGTATTTAATAACCTGTACTTCCAAACTGCAAAACTAAACAAAGTAATAATTTTCTTGATGCATAGGTATAACCACTTACAAAAGTTAAATCATGGTCAGTTAAATAATTTAAGCAGAGCACATCCTGCGGTGGAATAAAAGCAGTTATTAAAAGTATTCAAAAAAGTTCAAATCCAGATGATATTAGTGCAGATTTTTAGCTGACTTTCAAAGAAGAATTAATTCTCAAATTATTACATATATTTTTTAAAAAAAGGAACATTGTTTGATTACTTTCAGGAGGACATGGTTATCCTGATTAGCAAGCAACATAAAGACTGAAAATAAAGATAATTGCAGACCCATTTCTATTATGATTATAGATGTAGACATTCTCAATAAAATACTTATAAATGAATCAAAAAATGTCAAAAACAAATAGAATCAAGTATGCTTCATCCCTGAAATGCAAGGATAGATAAAAATGCATGAATCCATAAATGTAAGCCACCATATAAAGAAACCAAAGAGAAATTAAAAACATGATCATCTCATTAGTTACAGAAAAGACCTTTGACAACATCCAATAAACCTTCATGAATGAAAGTCTCAGAGAAATTAAAAGTACAAGGAACATACTTCTAAATAATAAAGGCAGATTATAGAAAACTCATAGTCAATATCAATCATAATTAATATCAATATTAAACAGAGAGATATTCAAAACAATTCTGCTAAAATCAGGAAGATGTCAAGCTTGCTCACTCACTCCATACATATTAAATATAGTATTTGAACTCTTAGCTAGATCAATAAAACAACTGAAGAGGATCAAGGGTATACAACTGGGAAAGGAAGAAATCAAAATATCATTACTTGAAGATTATAAAATAGTATATATAAGTGACCCCAAGTTTCCACTGGAAAATTTATACAGGTGATATACACCTTCAATAAGGTAGTTGGATATAGAAGGAACTCAGAAAATATACATAGACCTCCTATATAAAAATGAAAAACACATTGAGAAAGATATCACAATAACCCCAAATAACTCTAACAAACCAAGGCAAAGGGATATTTGTTTAAAAGTTTGGGTCATTGAAGAAAGAAATTGAAAAATATATCAGAAAATATTTCCCATGCTCATTGATCAGTACAATTAAAATAGGAAAAACGGTCTATCAAAAAGAAATCTCCAGATTCAAGGTAATAATCCCTATCAAAACTGTAACACAATTCCCCACAGATTGAAAATCTGTGCTTCATATAGAAACACACACACACACACACACACACACACACACACTCCTAGATATCTAAAACAATCCTGAATAATAAAAGAACTACAGATAGCAACACTCACCCAGATATCAAGTTGAACTATAGAGCTACAGTAACTAAAACCACATGTTGACCATTGTAATCAAGAAGACCTAGATATTAAGCCAGACATCTGTGTGTCAAAAATGATTCACGAATGACACTCCATGAGAAGATTTCTGAGAGTTTGTGAGAAAACTCAAAAACAAGACAAGAGTCTTGTAACATCTATTCCTTCAGAGTATGGGTTCTTGAAACGTGTTTTCATGCCCTTCCCAGGTGTAGTAAATCAAGCATGATTTGCTTCAGATTATCCACCATACTATTTTTGTTATTCAAAAATGTTTTAAAATACCAGATTGTTCTTTTGATATTATACACTCTATCCTCATGTGAACTTTGCTCACAACCTTACTTTTATTTCAGAGTATTCTCAAAATATAAATTGTCTCATGCCATGGATGAAGTTGGCTTTTTCTTGAGACTTTAGTCAGTCTCATTTGTAGGTGTCATACTCCCAGGTTCATGCCACCAACTAGAGCTGCAATACCCTGGACACTTGAATTTGATAAAGAAGCCCGGTATACATTTTGAAAAAAAAGACAGCATCTTTAACTAATGGAGCTTGTCATATTGGATGGCTTCATGTGGAAATATCAACATAGATTTTCCAAACCCTAATCAAAACAACTCCAAATGGATTAGAAACTTCTTTATAACAATAATATGTTTTTCATGCTTCAAAAGAAAATAAGCATAAAGTGCAAGTCAGCCAAAGCCCCTTTGATTTGAAATAATAGACTACCTGTAAGATATGCTAGGGCTGTGTGACAGGAAGCATATGGGAGTAACTAACCAGTAACTGATTTGACTTGAGGCCCACTCCACAATATGGAACTGTTTGAGTGACTAAGAACCAGAAACACACACAGTAAAACTTAATACTATTAGTTTCAAAAACAAGAAACAAAACAGCATAAAATGACTTCTAATGACCTTCCATACTCAGATCAGCCTTGATCAACCATCATCAATGAAGCTCCTCCTGCCACTCCCCTGCAGCACAGATGTAGAAAAAAGAAGACCCACAGTCAGGCATTACTGGAAGAGTGAGAGACTATAGGGCATTCAGCCCTAAACCGAAATTTCTATGAAATCACTTCATCAAGGCTCAGGAAACCTTACAGAAAGGGAGGCAGAAAGAGTGTAAGAGCCAGAAGGTATAGAGGAGAATCAGAAAATAAGGCATTCTAAATCAACAAGATAGACACACATTTGAATTCACAGATACAGAGACAGCATGCACAGAGCCAGCACAGGTTGGCATCAGGACTTCTGTGTATATATTATAACTTCTAGATGAGTGTTTATTGATATTCTTGAATATAGAAATGAGTAGGTTTCTGTTTCTTATACATTCTCTTGGGCTCCTTTCTTTCTGTTCATTTTTTTCTGTCCAAGTCTGATTTGTTAGATTTTGTTTTGTCTTATTATATTATAATATTATACAAAAAAACCTAGATATTGATGAACATTGTAACTTTTTAGAATTTTTGCATCAACCAAAAACTACATTATGTTCCCTTTTGTTATGTGGCTTAAAATTTTTGCTACAAAAATCATTATATTGTAAACATTTAGGTTTTATTTTCAAAATTTATGTAAGTTTCCAGTATCAGTAGTTGGTGATTGATATGATACATTGAACAAGCTATAATGAAATAACAGTGAAAGCAACTGGATAGACTCTATCCTAAAAACAATAAAGCTGTTTTGAAAGGGGAAAGACAAATGTATGTTCTACTTCAATCATCAATATTAACCACAGCGATAACAAAATCATCTACAATGTCCCAAAGCACAGTCTTTGAGAAAAGACCTTTTCTGGTTTCATGAATTGGTCTCCATTTACTCCTCCAAACTAGCAGGGTTGTATGTTTGGAAAAGCAGTGCAACACTTAATCTATTCTGACAGAATCTTTAATAGTGCACACTGGTGACACGAATGTTCAAATGACTGCAGTGCCCAGTGAAACAGAGCCTAATTATCCCATTAAACCATTTTAGAGGTTGTACTTATTTATCAGTGGAAGGTATTATAGAAGGGAAAATGGAACCTTACTTGGGTGAAGGTTATGGCATGTGTACTTTAACTGCCATTATAAAAATTGCAAAGTGTGGGGGACAGGTTTAGAGGAAAGAGTGCAGTTATAGTATCCTAAAAAAAATACATAAAAACTAACTGAAGTCAGATGACATTTTAACCTGCTATTTTTAACAGTAGGAAGGGAATTTTTAGCTTGAGGTTAAAAAGTACTTATTTCAATTTCTATTTAAATGTTAAAGTTATATTTTGAGCAAAGATTTCAATGTGGTAGCTGAGTTCATCAGCCCTGAAATATATTACTTAACATAAATCACAAGACCAATTTTTTACAACACTTATTTATCCCCTTTCTTCCCTCCAGACCTTCCCAAATAGCATCCTTTGCTCCTTTTTATATTCGTGACCTCATTTCCATAAATGACTGCGAAGGACCAGCCAAGGCATGAAGAGGGCTTCCTGAGAGAGGAGTGTTTGGGATCTGGGAAATAAACAACCGGAAGACAAATCGTGGGACCAACTTGTCGGTCTATGGTTCTGTTGACATGGCTTTCCAGACTGCTCTCTGTGTTTCTTTCTGTTCTAGACATTTTTTTCTTGCTATTATAAAAACTCTCTGGTTGAGACAGCTCTCTCTGTTAGTAAAAATTGTAAAAGCTATCTGGATAGTTCATGGTTTTCTGACAAAAGTCAGAAAGCTGCTATAAAAAATTATTAGATCTTCTGACCAAGTCAGAAATCCTGTTAGAAAAATTCTTGAAGAGCTGTTTTCTATGTGCAGAGGTCTGCATACAACTCTGTTTCTCTCTCTCTCTCTCTCTCTCTCTCTCTCTCTCTCTCTCTCTCTCTCTCTCTCTCTCTCTCTCTCTCTCTGGATTCTAGGTTAACTGAAACTTCTGGTCTTCCTACAGGGTCACCCTGCTCCTCAGCTTCTTTCAGCCTTTCCCTAATTCAACCACAGGGGTCAGCAACTTCTGTCCATTCATTGGGTGCAAATATCAGCATCTGACTCTTTCAGTGGCTTGTTAGATCTTCTGGAGTGTGGTCATGCTAGGTCCCTTTCTTTAAGTGCTACATAGCTTCAGGAATACTGTCAGGCCTTTGAACCTCCCATTAAGCTAGATTCCACTTTGGGCCTGTTGCTAGACCTTTTTTTCTCAGGCTCCTCTCCATTTCCATCCCTGCAGTTCTTTCAGATATGAACAATTATGGGTCAGAGTTTTGACAGTGAGATGGCCCCCTCCCTCATTTGATACCTTGTCTTCCTGCTGGGAGTGATCTCTTAATATAACCTTGTTGCAGGAAGTATTAAAAAAGAAAGAGCGTGCACGTTCCTGCGCTCATTCCAGCATTCTGTGGGCCACAGCAGATCTCTCGCCCAGTGATCTCACTCTCTCAGCCTGCCAACTCTTTGGAGCTGAATCCCTTGGCGGATTTCTGCAGCCAGGCACACTGGATAATTGCCTGCCCCACAGTCAGCCATCTCAACATCCAATTACCTGGTAGAATTATAACTCTTAAGCATAGGCGGGCGGTGGTGGCACACGCCTTTAATCCCAGCACTTGGGAGGCAGAGGCAGGTGTTCGAGGCCAGCCTGGTCTACAGAGTGAGTTCCAGGACAGCCAGAGCTACACAGAGAAACCCTGTCTCGAAACAAAACAAAACAAAACAAAACAAAACAATCCCCCCCAAAAACCTCTTAAGCATATAGTTAATCAGATTTATGTATCAATAAAAACACAATTTACAAGATGCCAATACAATAATTCCAGATTTAATTGATAATGATAAAAACTGCCCACCTAGATTAGACAATTTATTCCAAAATTCTAACTTTTATGATAACATAACCATCGGTGGCACTATACCAGTTCACACCCGTTGCCATCTTCCTCCTCCTCTCCTCTACCTCTGCAACTCTTAGCTCTGCCTCTCTGTTCCCTGTCTAATCTCAGGGCCCCTGCTGCCCTAATGTAATTGGACAGGGAAAATCCTGCCACATCAGATGATGCTAACCTCATAAACAGGACAGTCACTCTTTCATAGCTATTTCTAGTTGTCTTAATCAGGGTTTCTATTACTAAACACACATCATGACCAAGAAGCAAGGTGGGGAGGAAAGGATTTATTCAGCTTATACTTCTATGTTGCTGTTCATCACCAAAGGAGGTCAGGACTGGTACAACACAGGTCAGGAAGCAGGAGCTGATGCAGAGGCTACAGAGGGATGTTATTTACTGGCTTGCTTTCCCTGCTTGCTCAGTTTGCTTTCCAATAGAACTCAAGACTACTAGACCACACATGGTACCACCCACAAGGGACCCTCCCCCATTGATCAATAATTGAGAAAATGCCTTACCGCTGTATCTCATGGAGGCATTTTCTCAACTGAAGCTCCTTGCTCTGTGATAACTCCAGCTTGTATTGAGTTGACACACAAAACCAGCCAGTACACTAGTCTTCCCAAGTTGCCCCCAATGCAAGAGGATCACATTTCATTGCACCACTGAAGACACTTTCAATGTAAGTACAAGAAAGTGAACACGGATTTCATAACCATCACCAGAAACCATCTCCTTTCCTTTGTATCAAGTCCAATATCATTTATAGATTCATGTTTCTTTTCTTCACATGAAGAAAACATAAAACTAAAACGAATATAGCTAACTGCTTAGCACTCCATGCTGGCATGCTTTTTTAGTTATCCCTTCTAAGATGAAGTGCTGTCCTAGACAGTTTTGAAAGGACACTTGAACTAAGGAGAGTTAGATAATCTGCATCAGGATAGATAGTAAAATAATAACAGCAACTGAAATGAGTATACTTTCTGCTGATTCTATAATAATTTATTTTGTTGTTCAAAGAAGAGCTCCATCCATCATTTCAATGATTCTACTCACCTTTTGCTTTTTAAATTTATGATACAAAATTAATTTTAATTAAAATTTTCATTATTTTTAATTTTCTTTTTGAGATTATAGTATAAATAGTACACTTACCCCTTTCCTTTTCTCTTTCCAAAACCTCCTGTACTCTCTTACTTAGTTATAAATCATGGATAGTTTTCACCAATTGTATTTCATGAATATCCACATATATGTAAAAATTCCACAATATTTTCTCTGCTGTCCATATAATAGTATTATATGCATGTTCTCATGGCTGAATATTTAGTTTTCAGCAACCAAGTGTTGACCTGTTCCCAGGAAAGACACCATCGAAGCTTTCCTCAATTGCTTACAGTCCTTTGTGTAGAGTTGAGGTCTTGGAGTCTTTTCTCAAGTACTTTAAAATGTCTATTCTTATGTTTTGTCAGTTAACTGTGTGTGTTCATGGTTGTGAGACTTTATGGTTCTAGCTTGTGACATTTCAAGGAGAGAAGATCTTACAAACATCTTCTACATCTTAGGATCTTTCTGTATGTCTTCTATAATGCTCCCTCAGCCTAAGGTGCTAGATTGTTTTGTAGACTTATCAACTAGGACTGGGATTCACATTCTGCATTTTGATTTACTGTCATTTGGTGAACTGGTCTCCATCTCTTATAAAAAGAAGATTCCTTAATGAAGGCTGATGAATATCCCTAACTGTGGGATAAAGGACACATATTGGTAGATTATATGGTTGGGGATTATGCTGGTTTAGTAAATTAACAGTCATAGATTCTACTTCAATAATCATACTATTACTAGCATCGAATTGTTCAATTAGGTTCCCAATACCAGAATAGTTGTTCTCTTGTTGAGTAGCTTTTAAGTCCAATAGAAATCTTTTGCACTTTAGAGTTATAATTATATGCTGGTCATTGATGAAATTTGTAGGTATCATAGCTGGTCAAGACTGTTGGTTGCCTCCCTCCTTTGGAAGCTAGTTTGCATGGTTACTTCTGCTTTGTTTTGTTTTGTTTTTTGTTTTTTTCTTTTAGAGCTTCATGTAGCCAAGGATGAACTATATAGATGAGGACATTAAATTTCTGAAAGTTTTGCTTTTATCCCCAGAATTCTGAGATTCCAGATATTCCATTCTTTCCCATAATGCAAAGCTAACTTTGAATTCAGGTCCTTATGTTGGCAAAGGGCTGCATCTGCAGCCCATTTTTATCTCTTCACAAAAGAATATTTTATGAAATACTGTTCATTAATATCTGAAGAACCTGGATAATTATTTCAAAACATCTTTGACAAATGGCTTGAAAAAAGCTTCCTAAGTAGCAATGATTGCAAAACATGAGAACAAGATACTTTTATTATTGTAATTAAGCTAAAAATCATTATTTGACTTAAATGAACAATATAGGGTTATAAGTAATATATTTTGAGTATCTGTTAATGAAACTACTTTGACCAATATTTTGCAAAGGGAAAATGGGTAATCTTAGAATTGTGTTTCTTGAGGATTAAGTCCTTTTGCTTCAATAAATGCAACATAACAAAACAGGAAGCTTAAACTTTCTCGTTCATACAGAACAATTCCAAAAAAAGCTAACAGAAGAAATACAACTAATTTAACATTAAGTCTAGAAAAGATGAATTATCTTAAAATATTAATAATGATGTTATATTTATATTATCAAATGAGCAATAATAATAAGATTAGAATAAAGTGTGAAAATGTATTCTTTATATTTTAACACCAACATGTAAAAAAGATATTTTCATATCAATTCCAATTTCACACATTTTTATTTTTACTATTGTCATGAAATATTACATTTATTTGTATTCACTTATATACATTTATAATTTGTTTGTGAATATCCTAGGTCTGTCATATCATAACAAAAGTTTTTATATTTGAAAAATCTCTTAATGTCTAGGTTCTGATTACTAGTGGAAGCTTAGTCACTTACCCTCCATTTTTAATTTAATGATCTTTTGTGGATATTATTTTGCTGATACATTTTTGGTCACAGAGAAACTAATGCTATCCAAACTCTGATTTTACAGGGTTCTTTTTGATAAAGATATAAAATCAAACATGTATGGAAACAGATAAAATATTGTACTAAATCATATAGTAAAATTCACGAATGATAGTCTAAGAATGTTAATACATGAACATAATTGTGGCATTTTACTTTTTATTCTCTTACATTTGCAGTTTCAGGGTACAACAGTAACATAAATTCCCAATGTATTACTTATCAAGTGTATTTGATGCCGTAGTATACCCAACTGTTTTGCTGTTTTTCACAGCTATTATTAAAAGATTAAACACAAAACAACACAAAACATATATTCTTTTACCCAAATAATATTTAATAATGTTAATGTTTAGTTATATATGATTTTGTTTTGTTTTTGTTTATCTCAATAATATAATCATAAGTCCTTATTTTGTGCTATTAGCACTTGCTGAGTTGATTAAAACATTTTTCTACTATTTTGTCACGTTATATAGCAGGAGTCAATGTGGGTAACCTTAGCTGAAATGCCCAACAATGAAGAGATGGAACCTGAAGAGACCACCTCCAGTACATAAACAGGGACACGAGTGGAGGCATGGCGATACCAAACCACCTTCAAAATTTTGACCGAGAATTGCTCCTTTCTAAAGAAATGGAGAGACAAAGATGGAGAAGAGACTGAAGGAAAGGCATTCCAGTGACCAGGCCAAATTGGGATCCATCTAACGGGAGGCAGCAAACCTTGACACTATTACTGATGTTTTGTTTTCTTCACAGACAGTAGCTGAGCTTGGCTGTCCTCTGAGAGATTCCACCAGCAGCTGACAGAGACAGATGCAGAGGGTTACAGCCAATCTGAGTTTGGGGACCCCTATGGAAGAGCTAGGGGAAGGCCTGAAGGAGCTGAAGGCAATAGCAACACCACAGGAAGAACAACAGTGCTGACTCACCTTTGGCAACTTCCGGAAACTAAGCCACTAACCAAAGCATACATGGGGTTGTCCAAGGGCCCTGGCACATATATAGCAGAGAACTGACTGCCTTGTTTGGCCCCAATGGGAGAGGATGCACCTAATCCTGTAGAGACTGGATGTCCCAGAGAAGGGGGTACCTGGAGGGACAACAACCTCTCAGAAGTGAAATGGAAAAGAGATGGCATGAAGAAAACTGGCAGGTGGGACCTGGAATGGGGCTACATTTAGGATGGAAATAAATAAAATAATTAATTAAAAAGAGAAGTCATATTTTTCAATTGATTTATATTCATGGGAAAGTCAGAGTCAATTTCTTACTATTTTAAATTATAATGGTAGGGAACACCAAACTCTCATCGTCAAAAATACTGAGTTTGATGCTCATATGTCTATTGAGTTAAAACGGCCTTTCCTTCCAAGGTAGCACAAATTGGCATGTGTGGATCATTTAAATAAAATTTAGAAATCATTGCAACCATACCTTATAAAATGTGTGGCCATAAAAGTAAAACAATTAAGAGATCATAAATCATTACATATATTTTTTCTTTGTAAAAAAAAAAATTTTAATACATTTAATAATGTATTTCAGATAGGTAGACACATTCAGAATGGCATGGCCAGAACCACTTATTTTACCTGTTTCAAAAGTGAGCAGAATAAAATTACCAAAAATGTAATTGTCTGCCAACCAGCTATCGATTTTCATGAGATATTACAAGAGTTATCAAAAAGAAAGAGTCAGTTTGCACAACAAGCTCTCAGGAACGATGTAACAAAGGCAAAATGATTTCCTTTTAAAAGGATCACAGTCTTAATGATAGAGGTAGAGTTACCAAGGAATAAAAGTTCACTCTTATTGTGTCTGAAGGTTGCAATATTATATACTGGTTTTATGTATCCACCTTCTGTTGTAGAAATTAGACTTCACTGATTGAAACCTACAATATTTTATTTCAATGAAAGTTTGGACATTCAAAGATCTAATACAGCATGGATTTCTTCCTAAGTTGGCTCAGTGACAGTTACCAGGGGAAATATGGCCATGTTTTTAAATAGCTTTCTGAGGCTGAGCTGACCTCTGGTATTGAACGTTCCATGTTTCCTTTCAATGGGAAGGACGGTTTGTGCATTTTCAAAAACTGACAGTGTCACAAAGGAACTAAAGAATAGTTATTCTCTGAACCTTGAAAGTGACTTTTGTGTGGCATGCAGGAAAATAGGGTGAGCATTTACCTTGTGGCACATTTCAGTTTTCCAGGACAAAGCTATGTTATAAAGTAACCATTTTTGGTTGTGTGTGAGAGAGAGAATTTCAGGAAAGTTAAATCCATATGCACTCTTAGAAAAGACATTTTATTATAACAAGAAAAATGTGTTGATCTAGAGTGGAGTGATTAGGCCATTTGTCAAAGAGAGTTACTGTTTCTGATAACATTTACAGGTCACACATACTTTTCAAATCTCAATAGAAGTAAGCTTGCTCAAATGGAACTTTCCCACCTGAACGGGTGAGATTGACTGTTAAAAGAGTGAAATACTCTGTGAAATACTTTCTAACTTTATACTCCTGAAGGGGAAACTTGGAATGAAATTTAAAGAGTATTATGTCCATTGAAAAGTTTTAGTAATGAGTATAATAACTTACTGATTTTTTTGAAAGCTAAGCATTATGCTGCAGCTTCATACAGATTTTATTACTGAAACAATACTATGACATAAAAACTGCCCTGGCAGTAAGATGAAAATTCTTTTTAAATGTTATAGAAATTTCAAAAATTCTATTCAATTAGTTGACTTTTATATATGTCAAGTGGCATTGGATTATTACATATCTCTTTTTAAATATATATGATGAAAATAAACCAATTTTACTTAATATGGAAGGAGAATAATATTGGTTAAAATATTTCTATATGACAAAAATGCTTTTAAATGTCTGTATACTAAGATATTATGCATATTTATTAATTAAACACACACACTTATATAAAAACACATTATGTTTTTATGTGTTTTATGTGTGTTTATGTACATTTAGACACGTAAACTACATTTCAGTTCTAATATTTATGCGGTCTTTTTTATGAAACATTTTTCATTTTTATTCTATGCTAATTTCCTAAGTAAGAGCGTCTAAGAAAACAGAAACTTGATAGTTAAAAATTAATATTTTCCATCAATTCATGTATATGAGTTACAGTGATAAAGAAATATCTAAATTATGAATTTCTGGAACATTTTCAGACTAAAATTGACTTATAACCTGCTAGGAAAGTGCTTGGTTCAGCAGCTCATATACTAAATTAAACAATACAAAGAAGATTAGCATGGCTACTGTGCAAGAATGACACAAAAATTTATGAAGCATTCTGTATTTTAAAAAGAAATAACTAGGGAATGTATTACTCAAAATATTTCCTCTATTCAAAATAAATTTAGACTAAGATTCACCTAAATCAGTGATTCTCAACCTTCTAAATGTTGTGACCCTTTAATACAATTTCTCGTGTTGTAGTGATCCCAAACCATAAAATTATTTTTGTTGTTATTTCATAACTGTAGCTTTGCTATGGCTATTAGTCATAATATAAATATCTGATATGCAGAATATTGATATGTGGTCCCTGTTAAAAGGTTGTTTAATCTCCTAAGAGGTCAAAAATCATACAATCTATACGATTACAATAAAGTGTACTTTTAGGAAATTTTAACTTTAATGGCAATAATTTGTAATATATTAAATATCTCATATATATTAAAAATATTTACCTATATTTTTCTCTTAAGAATGTACTGATTTCCAACCAATGTGTAATTTTATGTAAATTTTAATTGAAGAGAAACTTTGGCTAGACTCTACGATTTTTACCACCTAAAACTACTGTGATAATATTTTCTTTCCTTTTTTAATTACATTAAATCTAGCTTGAAGGCTTCTATGACTTATAGCTCTCTCTCTCTCTCTCTCAATATATATATATATGTTATGTAGGAAAACAGATTTAATTTCATGAGTAATGTATTAATTCAAAATCATAAAATTATGCAAATCATGGCATTTTTCTAAATGTTATGATTGTCTTATTTTGAAACATGTAAAAACAAGGCTTACATAATTTACAAGTTATTTGTATGCTGAAACTTGTTATACCTCAGCAAAATATTTATGCACATTAAAATCATACTTATATGCTATTATTTTACATTCTATAGGCTATTATTTATAAATAATAGATGTATGTCAACATGTATAATAATGTTACATGGTTTTAAAAACAATGATATTCCTAGAATGGTATCATAGAAATAGAAACTCTAATACATAGCATCAAATTTAAACGTATGTTAGTTTACTAGCAAGGTTTGAGTCATGAGCTATTCATGGGTGGAAAATGTGCCTGTCAGATAGCAGACGTAAAGTAATAATTTCTTAAATAAATGCAATAAACTAAGCCAAACATGATATAAAGAATTTTGATGCCATTAAGAATACAGATTAGAGTCTTGTCAAGAAGTTTAAAAGCCCAAGTTCTTTCCCAAGATGTTCAGGTTTTATTTTCTTATAATGGGGCAGTGACATTAAAATGACAAGAAATGTCAAGACTCCAGACATTAATCAGGTAATTGGAGACATTCTCAATTCATTTCAACTATATTAGTCTACATACTTTTCTCTTACGATTATAAAATCCTTCAGCGTGGTTCACTCAGCATCTCCAGGGCTTGCCTTACAGGGTTGTGAAGGAATTGCCCTCTAAGGGATCCTGTGGTAGTTACTGGTTTCAATGTGTAATATTTCTAACACATGTACTGTTGGAGGGTGTAAATTTATTACTTGTAGTCAGAATTGTCAAGAAATGCTAATTTTATCATATTTTATTTTCCCCTATCCTCATAGTTTTATTTAGGCTTTTTAAGTTAAGGGAATTATCTGGGTTTTGTTTTCTTTTTTTTTTTTTTTTTTTTTTTTCCATTGTGTACTGATAGCTACTATTAAACTTCTACACTTAATTTGGTTGGACTCTGCATTGCTTTTTTATTGAAAAAAAATATTCCCAATGACAGTTTAAAATATTAAACACATAAGTAAAGGCAAGACATCAAAAAACGAGATAATTATAATAGACCATACCCCTTAAGCATTGAGGTAATTATGTTTGGGTTGATTCTCAAATGAACCATTGTTATAAAATTAGTGGATAATACCCATCCTGCTTAATAATTCACATATGCAGTAATTCACCATATCTTGTTATGAAATTGAAAAAGCAGTAATCATGACAACTGAAAAATATATTGAGAATTTATCCTTTGTTTACAGACCTGAATAAATTCAAGCTATGTTAATATTTTCCTGTTATTTAACTATGCAGCAGTTTCCTAATAATTCCTTAACTCCAAGTGCTAAATATGATTATAAATATTAACTTTCAATATTCACATACCAGGCCTCTTGATTTTCTGAAAATGAGTTCTCTCTTGATATAAATATTGTTTCTTAAAAACAGAAGTGAGCTTCTTTTCTCTGTGATTGTGAAAATAATGCCAAAAATTATTAAATAATCTCATAAAACAGCTTCAATTTCTTATTTTTAAAAGTATTTAACTTTTATTTTTTTTTTAATGTATGGATGTTTATCTCCAGTTATGTGCACATACATACAGTGCTAAAGAAGACCAGAAGAGGCACAGGAAACCATGAGAGTATATTTACAAAGAACTGAGAACCATCTTGTGATATTAGCAGTTGCACCCAGGTCTCTGGCAAAATGACCAAGGCTCTTTCTGCCCAGCCAGCTCTCCAGTCTTTCAAAAGTTTTGGGTTTCTCCTTATTGGCTTTGTGGTTAAATGTTTTGTCCAATAATTGTCTAATTGAAAAAGGTTTTAAGAATAAGTTGATGACATGAAAAAGCAGAAGAAAAAATATGCTGTTCAATATTCAAGTGATTGTCCCACAGAATTTGACTGAAACATGGCCTACAAGCAGCCTGTCCATGCCAAGGACTGATACAGTTGAAATTAACAACTGATGAAAAAATGCAGAATTAGAAAGAATAAGCCTAAATCTCAGCTATTTGGAATTCCATGAAAATTCTCTGCATTAGGAAATAAGGATTAGTCATTCCATCTGAGAATTTTAGCATAAACAAAATAACATAGAAATTAAATAAGAATAGGCATAACTATAAAAACATTTTTTCATAAAATTACAGTTTGTTATACATATAAGCTGGTATTAAATGAAAAATTTATTTTATATACAATTGTTTTGCTAAATATATTTCTTGGGCTACCCATTAGCATAATTCCCATAATTCTTCTAAGTATTACGACCATGAAAATAGGTAGTGTTTGAAATTAGACAATGTATTATTTACTTAGTGTTCATATAACATAGTGCACACCATTTGTTTTAAAAGAACGTTCAAGTTTTTCCTGGAAATAAGAGGTGATTCTAAGTTTCTGACATTAAGGGTGATGTCTTTGTACCTATTTTATAGATAGAACAATATTTTTCACCCAAATGTACAATTCAATAGAACATTGCCTCTTTCTAACATAAAAATAGTTTATTCTGTGTCCTAAGAAAAAATTATTGTGTTCAACATATGAAAATCCATTAACGTAATCCATTATATAAACAAACTCAAAGAAAAAAATCACATGATTATCTCCGTAGATGGAGGAAAAGCATTTGGCAACATAAAACACCCCTTCATTTTAAAAGCGTTGGAGTGATCTTAAACATATAATGGATTTAACGGCAAATCCGGCTACCCTAAACTAGAGGGGGTAGAGCTCAGACTCTCCGGAAGAGAGACAGTTACAGCCAAACCTGAGTTATTACTAAGGTATCACGTTTCAATCACATTCAGAAGGAAAAATAAAAAGCAGTTGGTGATTTCTAGAGGAGTCCACATTTGCTTGCATCTGATTTTGAATACTTGTTTGAGTGCGACAATAGAACTAACTTTCCGTCTTATTGCTTCTGACAGTAGTGCAGTTGGTTTGGGAAAAAGTATACCAAAAAATGTATAGGAGAATCAAGAATCAGAAAATGCATTAAAAAAAAAACCAAGACAGCAGAAATTCAATGCTGAATTCATAAACTAAATACACCCAAAATAATCCTGTCTAGGTGGCGATGCAGCGTTATGGCAGATGGACTAGCAATGGATTAGACTGAAAGAAATGAGAATCATGGCAGTACTATTTTGACAATGTATTCTCCTTAATTGGCACAGTTACCACCCTCCACCAGTGTGTGTCATACGATATGTGTTAAAGTGGGTTTTCTACTTGATAGTTCTGACTCTAGAAAAATCAAAGAGCCTGTAAAATGTTGCTTCTGTGTTTGCTGCCTGCCTTACAAGTGTACATACAATTTTTAATTATTTGGGACTGATCTTCATTTTGATGGAGTGCTAGAGGATATGATTATAAAATCCATTTAGAATATTCAGACTTCTGGAAGAGTTTTATGGACCATGAGTTTGGATAAAAATGATTTCCCATAGAATGTTACCTTTAATTTAGTGATCAAACTATCCTCTAATTTATTTCTGAAGTCTTTACTATTATCAGGATAAAATATTTTAATAATCATAGTTATTTTTATTGAGTTTAATATATTTGGTTCAAAGGTCAATTTTTATAGCTTTAGAATTACAATAGAGTCACATTGAATGTATTTTAAATGTCTGAGAAAATCATCGTATATTTACAGTACTGTGCTGAAGTGCTACTTATTATGATATGAATTTAATTGTTTTTTCTATTTTCAGGTCTATCAGTATTAAACCTCAAGTATGTGTTTTTCATGAGAACACATTATAAATATTTCATGATTCAGACTGCATAATGCTGTGAAAAACTTTACTATCCCCTTATTCCTTTCTGAAAAAGAAAGTATCTCCATACATCTTAGAGAGTCTTACAATACCCAAGTGCTATGCCTCATAAGCAAAACAGCAGCTTGGACTCATTCTCCAACAGTTCTGTTACTATACTTTTATCCCTATTTTGTGATAAAAATATAAAGAAAAATTGTTTGTAATAAAGGCCTCGCTTAGAGAACTAAAAGCAAAATTCAAACATTTCTGCATGGAAGGTTTGGTGTATTATCCTTACATGATTCCAGTAAATTAATAATTTTTCTATCAAAGAATCAAAGTATATTAATTTTTTCATGCTAAATAAGATTCCATTGAGTTAAAGAATTATTTATATTTGTTCTATTGTGAATTTGATTAACTTAAGTATTTTGTTTTCTTATTCATATAGTGTCACAGCATCATATTGATTTTGACTTTTAGTTTAAATCACAGAAATCTCTTAGTGTCAAGGGTTCTATTAATTATTCCTTTAAGAATTTGAAAATTCTTTATTTGTTACTTTTCTCATTTCTGTGACAGAATACCTTCGCAAAATAAATAAATAAATAAATAATAACCTTACGAAGAAGACACTAACGTTGGCTCTTGCTTTCAAATCTGGTTAGTGATTGGAGATCCAGCTGGTTTGTGCGAGCAAATGACATGTTTTGTTCTTTTTCTGATCAGTCAGATTGTACAGAGCTTAAACTGACACCAGAGTGAATAACCCAGACACAGCAATGTCTTCTTACTATACCATATGTTTCAAAGTTGACGCAACATTTGAAAACTTTGCTATGAGCTGGGGGATCAAGTATTTAAACATATGGTCTGTCATGGAGGATGGGCAGTATTTCTCATTCAAACTATCAAGTAGTCTAAAAGTAGTCATATAAAAATGATTCTACTTAACAAGAAATATCAACTATAACATAAGCTCAATCAAGTTAAAATCTGTAGCTTGGTAAAAGGCAGGTAATAATACAATTTCTTCCTTGAATCTTTAAGTCTCGTAATGAAAGAAACCTTAAAAATTTTCTCAATGTATTTTATTAATTAATAATTTTGGTTTTGTTTGCTTATCTCTTTTCATTTTAAGCATGGAGATCAAGTCATGTGCATGGTAGGCAAGCACATTATTAATAGGCAAGTCCTATTTATTTTAATAACAATAAAGTAAAAATCTGTTTTTATATTTTAATTTTTTATTGGCTATTTTAATTATTAACATTTCAAATGTTATCCCTTTTCCCATTTCCCCTCTAAAAACTCCCTATCCTATCTCTCCCCCCTGTTTCTATGAGAGTGCTCCACCACCTACCCACCTACCCACTCCTGCCTCACCTCCCTAGCATTCTCCTACACTGGAACATTAAGCTTTCAAAGGATCAAGGGCCTCAGCTTCCATTGATGCCAGATAAGGTCATCCTTTGCTACATATGCAGCTGGAACCATGGGCCCCTCCACGTGTACTCTTTGGTTGGTCTTTTTGTCCCTGGGAGCTTTGGGGAGGTCTGGTTGGTTAATATTGTTGTCCTCCAAGGGGTTGCAAACCCCTTTAGCTCCTTCAGTCCTTCCCCTAATCCCTCTATTTGTGTCCCTATGCTCACTCTGATTGTTGGCTGCAAGCATCCACTTCTATATCTATAAGGCTCTGGCAGAGCCTCTCAGGAGACATCCATATCAGGCTCCTGTCAGCAAGCACTTCTTGACATCAGCAATAGTGACTGAGTTTGGTGGCTGCATATGGGATAGAAAAATCTGTTTATTTTAATAAATGTATTTATTGCTATAACTGTTGGAGTAGATGAGATATTGTTGAACTTGATCAATTAAAAATCGGCTCTGACACTGTTTTGATGCTGTGGTGTGCTTGCAGACAGGGTCCTAGAATGGCTGCCATCTGAGAGGACCAATTAGCAGCTGAAAGAGTCAGATACTAGCGCCCAACCAATGGACAGAAGCCAGGGACCCCTGTGGTTGGATTAGGGAAAGGCTGGAAGAAGTTGAGGAGGAGTGGTTTCATGTGAAGACCGACAGCCTCTATTAACCTGGACCCCTGAGATCACTCAGACACTGAACAACCAACCAGAGACAAAGGGATGAGAAGCAGTGCAGGGGCAGACCAGGAGGGAGGAAGGAAGTCTCGACCTGTGTGGGAAAGGGGACAGGGGTAGGAACAGGGGAACATGATCTGGTATTGTGTGGGGGAAAAGGACTGAAGCCCTGAGGGCCAGCAGAAAGAATGGAAACAAGAATGCCAGGAGGTTGGAGGGACCCTCCAGTATGTACCAGAGACCTGGGAGAGAGGAGATTCTCAGGACTCAAAGGGAGGGACCTTAGATGAAATACCCTACAGTGGGGAGAGGGAACGTGTGGAGCCCACCTCCAGCAGAAAGACAGGGCATCAAGTGAGGGCTGGGGTTGCCATCCCACTGTCAAAACTCTTTCCCATCATTGTTCCTATCTGAAAGAATTGCAGGGATGGAAATGGAGAGGAACCTAAGGGAAAGAAGGTCTAGTGAGAGGCCCAAAGTGGGATCCAATTCAAGGGGAGGCCCCAAGACCTGACACTATTACTGAGGCTATGTAGCGCTCCCAAAAAGGGACCTATCATGACTGCACACTGAAAGACCCAACAAGCAACGGAAAGAGTTAAATGCAGATATTTGCACCCAACCAATGACAGAAGCTGTGGTTGAATTAGGGAAAATCTGGAAGAAGCTGAGAAGGAGGCAACCCTGTAGGAGTATCAGCAGTCTCAATTAAACTGGACCCTAGAGATCTCTCAGATACTGGATCACCTGTCAGGCAGCATATACCAGCTGACATGAGACTCCCACGACATATACAGCAGAGGACTCCTGGGTCTGGGTTCAGTCAGAGAAAATGCCTCTAACCCTCAGGAAACTAGAGGCCCAGGGAGTTCAGATGTCTGGTGGGGTGGGGAGTGAGGGTGGGGACATCCTAGGCAAGGAGGAGGTATGGGATGGGGAACATTCAGAGGGTGGACTTGGAGGGGAATAAAATCCGAAGTGTAAAAATATAATTAAATAAAATTTATAAAAAGAATATAAATAAATAAATTAAGAAAAATAGCTCTATAGATCTTACCTTCAAAGGGGGCTTCAAAAGAAATGTCATGGTCTAATGATTTTAGATCATTCTACTCTCCAGTCATTAAGTTTTGTTTGTTTGCTTAATAGTTCCCTCTGATTATCTTTTGAAGGCATGGATCTAAACAGACTACTAAGTTTCCCTACTTCATTCCTTAGAGGACATGGCCAACTATCCCTTTGTTTAATAAAAAAAAACGGTCACCTTTTGATGTTTATCACTTCAAAGTCATTTTGTAGGTGATAATTTCTTTAGCTTTGGTATCCAACTTGAAAACTACATGTTGCAATCATATTGTGGATCCAAATGGAGCAAAGGCAAGATTTCTGTCACACGAAGTTATGTAAGTGTGCACACACATCCTGCACTTTACGACTTTAAACACTTAGAGTGTGTTTTACATTGTATAACATGTCAAACTTTATATGTAAAGAAATAAGCACAGCAAATCTAAACCTCTTTTCACCTAACCTATCATTCTCTTCCAGAAGAGTAAGTGTGACTGCAAGAGCAGGCAAAATGATAAATCATTATATTACCTTCTTTATTTGTAGAATATTTGTTCTTATACATTTTTATCAGGTCTGTAATCCAAGTCTACATACAATTTAAGTTGGCAGTGAAAATACCCACAGGACATTTAATATTCAGTCAGATCACCATTTACCTTTATTACCTATTAATCTCCAATGTTATTCTTTCTGCTCCCCATCAACACAACCAATGTTATAGACTGCTTTTGTAATAATCTTAAACACCTCATGTATGTGTGTGGGTGAGTGTGTGTGTGTGTGTGCGCACGCGTGTGCGTGCGCACGTGCTTCTCTTTAGTTTTTATAGTGAGAACTGATATAATCAGTTTATCATGGTATCACTTTCTTGTTACTTATAATACAAGATACTTCATTTCTACCCCACGTTCATTTTTATTTAGGTTATCATCACTTTTCCACTTAATAATGAGGAATCTGTTTATCATCTATTTCTCTTGTATATCTAACTTCCAATAGAGTTTTTTGAAAGCAAATATTTCATTCTGCAATTACAGGATTTTATGTTATTTGAAGCTTTCATAAAACCCCAGAGTTTAGACAAAAATTGTTTTAACAAATACTAGTTAGTAGGTTAGTAGATTCAACTTCAGCCTCTTAGTGCTGGGATGCAAGGATTGTAATGTCTTATATTTTAATTTACTTTATTTCACATGAATGCAAATGTCTAATTTGATTTAGAAACAGACTCCCTGTTTCATAATTTCATAATTTCAAAAAAGTAATTACATTTTCTTAAAAATAGTAGCAAGCCAAAAAAATCTATTGTTAGTCGATTAAACATATCATATATTAAGCAATGTGTTTCAAGATGGTTACTTAATGTATTTTAATACATATTCAGTGTCATAGAGTAAAAGCTTGTGAAGGGATGGATAGAAATGTTTTCAAAAGATATGTAAGATTCACTCTCATGACAAAGCTAATTTCACTAGCTGATGACTTATCAATGGTGATATAAAGATGCCAAATAAATCAATATATAGATTCCAAGGAAAATAAGTACTATCTATAAAATCTATAAAACCAGAAAACTACATAGTAGAGATGACTGACAAGATGAATTCCGAAAGACTAGCAAAGTCTCCTCATGCACACAGGGGAGGAAAAGCTTGTTTAAGGTAGAACAAGCAGTAACACAAATGAAATTGAGAAAAGGAAACCATGAAATTATCAGTGAAAAGTCAACATGCCTTCTACTGGAAACATGAAATTCATATAGATTGGTGTCAGGAAAGCCATGAAAGACAACAGAAAAAGCTCCACAACCTTTTCTTATCAATTGATCAAACAAGTTTCATAATGAAATACAAAATGGTTTTAATTATATTTACATTGGGTAACCAAAAGAGAGAACAGATCAGATTTTGGGAGATAATATTCTGCAAACTTCCCACAAAATACCTAAGATTTCAGGTTTTAATAACTTGAAACATTCATTTTATCTTAACATATACTTTAATTTCTGAATTTCAGGTCTTATTTCAAAATGGTAATTGTTACTTGAAAGCCATGTGTGTACTACTTAAGGATGTCTTATGGCTTAGGTGAAATTTTGAAAAAAAAGATTATGTACATGTACATGTGTTTGTGTGTGAGCCCATCTGTGTGTTTTATAATCTCAAAAAATAAAACTAAAAATATATAAAACATGCCAGTTTTGTGAACAGGAAATAGAGATTATCAGTCTTATGTTTATATGTTTTTGGGTATATTTGAGTGTGAGATATTCAGGACATCAAGTTCTTTTTAAAGAATACAAAGACTAAACTTAAGAATTACAAGACATGTTTATATCATTGCCTTACACACAATTGGAAATTAGAAATAATGGGAGAGATACAGCAACACAGAGGGGATTATAAAATTTGGAATGATAGACTTTACATGTCTTCAGTTGTCCAACTTCATTAAAAAGACTAAGTTTTTCTCTGATGTTAGTGATAAGATATCTTATATGAAGTTTTGGTATGTAAATGAATCTGTTTGGCTTTTACAGTTCTAAAATGTCCATGTCTCCTTATTGTAGCGCCATATCTGTGGCTTTGTACATTGATCTCTAGTCAACTGAGCATCTTGTAACTATCCTAGTACCCATTATAGATTACTATCTCCTGTTATACCAGCTTCTCTCTGTGTCTCTCTATGTATATCTGTGTCTCTGTCTGTCTCTCCCTTCTCCAAGAGTCTCCTCATGTAGCAGCCCACTCTAAAACTCATAATCCTCCTAATTTCTCTTCCCAAGTCTTAGAATACAGCTGGGTACCATCACACCCAGCAACATCGGTGTATATTCAGGCTCCATATGACTCTTCATATCCCTGCAAAAGATAGGACAATGACCGAACAATTCCATTGCAGTGAGCTATATAACCCTGCCTACTGGATGAATTTTTATACACATCCCCAAATATCAGCTAAGCCATAGGAACTCCCAAGTATCACACACATGGCTCTCAAGTGATAATTACCATTTTGAAATAAATCGTGAATTTCAGAAATTAAAGCATATGTTAGGTTAAAATAAATATTTGAATTGATTAAAGCATGACGTCTTAGACATGTTGGAAGAAGTTGGGAAATATTAACTAATCATGAGCTAGGTAGTTTTCTACAGCTTGGTTCAATAATAAGTAGAATATGGAAACTGGAAATACACATCCAAAATCCATAAAAAATGGAGATATTAATACAGTTCTATCAATTTGCCTTAAGATGGCAGTATTGGTCTTTCTAAGATTGGAATAAGTTTTAGACTAGAAATCCCAAGGAAAATATAGGCTGTCTTAATATCCTTACTGAGACACAAAACCCAGGCTTATCAACGAAGTGGGTGGATGTAATATACATAAAGATTAAACTGAAAGTCTATACAAACAGTGATAATGGGTGAAAACACAAACTGTGCAAATCTGATTGACATGTTAGTTAATTAAAAGCACCAAGGAAAGGAGGTTTGGGATCACTGAAGGGATTACTCACAGTGACAAGTCTTCCAAATTGTTCTGTTTCAGGGAAGAAGGAAGAATCAATGAATGAAATTAAAAACAAACAAGCAAACAAACAAAATCCTCCAGGATAGTGCATGCTAATACATCTAGTGAGAGGCCCAGCTGATAGAGAAAATATCTTGGGCATAGATACACTGAGGGAAAGGTGACAGCTTCCTGATACTTCCCTCTCAGGTGTCCCACCCATGATTTTCAGTAATGCTCATAACAACTGACCATTGTGGGGTCAAAGCATCCAAACCTTTACAGTTTGCTTAATTTATATTATTAAATATAGCAAACCTTATGTTTCTCAGAGTTGCAAGTTAATTCACTAACACCTGCCTGAATTTTAAACCCATGAGTCAAAACCTTAAGCTCAGAGTTTTACACAAACAACCATTAGGTTGCAACATGCAGTGACTTCATGATTTGCACCAAAGATGCTTTTGCCATCATACGATGGCTCTAAATCTAAGCAGATGTTTTTGTTTTATTTAAAATATTAAATCTGTTTCATTGAAACACACCATATCAATTTGTGCATAGCTTCATAGATTAGCCTGGGCAGAAACCCTTACAGTTTTCAATATATTTCCTTTCTGTTATGACAGCTAAGTGTCTGCTTAATGTTTAACTTGCACTGTAATGAAAATTTTATATTTTAATTCATTTATTGTAACAAAATTTTACTGCTCTTAAGTTCTGTTATCAGAACATGTTTGAAGTAGGAAAATATGACAAATATTCTATTGTGTATTTCAGAATCATATTGAGGCAGATTTCAATCTATATACATTACAAAATATATATTTCATTCTACCTTTTTTACTCCTGGTTAAAATTGCCAGGATCAATGAGATCACTACTAAAACTCCTGACTTGATTCTGACTAAAATGAACATTTTTTTTTCAGTAGAAAACAAAATAAAACAGCCAAACACAAAGAGCAACAGTGGGTGGCACATGGACACTCAGGAATTTGAGTTTTCAGTGTTTTATTAAGTCTTTAGCTTATGGTAACTTAATGTTTGTCTGATGGAAGTGATAACTTTATTATATTGGAAATTATGTTTACCAGTCCCAGTATGTGTATATAAAACCAATCCTTATCTGTATATCAAAATTTTTTTCCTTTGCATCATATTCAAATTAGGATGCAAATGAAATATATATTTTATTCACGGAAAAGAACCTGCTGAGCACTACTTGATACCTACTGCTCATAAGTGTGATGAGCTACAGTGGATGGTGTCTTTGCTCTTTTTTCATGGTACAGTAATGTATGAGCTACAAGTTGTGATGTTCATTCTTCAGTTGATATTTGAAGGAATATTGAAATATTCTTATGTTGTTTATTAAACTGCCTTAAAGATCATCACAAATAGCATCTTATCCCTAAGACAAAATGTGAGTGTTTACCTTAAAATGTTATTTCAAATCTTATGTAGTGTGAATTCTATTGTGCTCAAAATAATTAACTTGCTTTTCGGAGACATGGAGTCAGTCCATTTCTCATACCAGTATGATAGCTGAGATTTAATAGTAGCATATTATTTCAACATGAATTGTTGTATTGGTCATTTGTTAGTTGCTGATTTGTGGTCTGACATCAACAGGAAAACGGTCACTGTCAATAGTACTCATATAGATCCGTGACAACAGTTTTACACGCTATATGTGCTTTTCTAAACTCTGAGCTTTTTATTGTCAAAAATAATTGAAATTAAACATTAAATTAACACTTTTAAACAAGCAAATTGCATGTGGCACCTTGGTGTATATCGGTTTACCCATTCATTTTATTAATTCAAGAACAGTGCATTTTTTTCAAACATGTAACCAACCAAATAACACAATTTAATAAAATCTGTGTATATCCATTTGAGGGCATTTGTGCCCTGCCCATTTTTTCTATATAACAGAGTTTCAATGACATGACACCCATGGCATTTGTATTCTGGCTGTGAAAATTGGTGTATATTAAAAGAAAGATGCATTGGTAATTATGGAAGCTTATAGCAAAGTTATTACTTCACTCCTGAGGTCTCATGACAGTTAGAGTGGAAGATGAAAATGAGCAGAAATTATGTATGCTATATAAAGAGAAGTGATGACAAATAAGGTGGGGTAGATTCCCCCAAGGACGGGGGCCAGGCAGTGACACCAGCTGTCCACTGTAATTAATGCGATAATAAATGGGAATGAACTATGCTCACATGCTGGAGACCATCAGGCACTGTGCAGAAAATAAACTTCTGTCCTGCAAAAAAATTAAAATAAACTGCTTAAAAATGGAGATATTGCACCACCACATTTTTAAACAGTTCCTTAAATAGAACACATGAAAAAGAATGTGGAAGACAATACTGGACACAACTGGCCAGTCAGCAGCCATGCAGTAGCTTCTTTAAAAGCATCTGATTTTGTATGTCTTCATTGGTTTATTTAAATGTATTATTAAAGATAAATTTATAGAATGTCTTTTTAAAAGAAACCTAAGTTTTATGTTTTGAACGTTTTAAAAATAAAATAAACAAGGTACAGTAGTACAAATAATCATGTTTTAAAAAATAAATAGGCTCGTGGTTCTCAAATATTCCCTGTAAATCTGAGTCTTAAATGCTTCCAGTACTATATGTGTGAAAATATAACTGGAACTTTTATCTGTGTCTGTTACCTTTCAATTGATTTGTTTCCTGCGTACAACCTGTCCCTAACACCTGGTAGACAAATGAATTGTGATGGTCTGATCTTCATAATGCCCATCTGTATCTTTAGCTATAATTTACTATAAAATACTAAAATATAGAAAATATGGTTTTCTATATTTTAGTATTTTATAGTAAATTACTATACTATACTAAACTATTACTAGTTTCTCCAAGTTTTCTAAATTTGCTTGATGTAGCATCCACTGGTATGTACTACTCTATTTAGTTTCTCCAAAGTACCATTTTCAAGAAATCTCTGGCAATTTTCTTCACTGTGGATATTTGAGCATGCAATACTTAATTTCAAACCTTAGCGTTTGAGAAAATCATGACCATTCCTTCTCAATTGAAAAATATCAACATATAAAAATAACTTAAATATTGAAAGATTTTCAAATTATTTAACAAATGAAATTAAAGCATATATGCAATGATATGCATATAGTTATATAGTTTATGTATTATTTATTTACATTTTCTTTTCTATTTCCCTTGCATATCTGATTCTAGGTACTGTGTTTGTTAAATATTCTCTGATTCATAATTTTCTCTAAAATGGATGCTGTTGATGCATCCAATGGTTCCATATTTCATATCCCATAAATTCTTATATTTCAGAGAAATTACAAAGAGAGAAGATATTCAGTCTGACTTAGTACTGAGTTTTTAAGCAGCAAAACTTTTTTATCACTTCATGTTTTTCTGTAAAGAACAATCAACATTTCTGGTTCAGTATATATTGTTATAGTTTATTTGTTAAAACACTATTGCAGTGAAAACTTTTATCAAAACTTTAATTGAGATAATAGTGACATATATTTGGTTCCTTATATAGGTACATTTAGAATATTTCTTTATAAAGAAAATTTAACTCATAAATGCTTAGTTACAATGCACCAAAGCTCATATGAATACATAAATATTACCAAGCTAAATACATAAGTCTTTTTCTTTCATGTGTTCCACGTGAATTTGTTTCTTTTTTTTTTTTTCTCTAGAGATTTTTCTGAATTTAAATATATTTAAATACCTTATTTCTTTGAGTCATAATACCTTTTGATACCCATAACTTTGGTAAGTACGAGGCTCTTGACATTTGACTGAGGCGTAGTCTTGGAACTATTTTAAATCGGAGATTGTTAAAGCATTTAAATATTTTACCATTTTAGGTTTTGATTTTCTTGTTTAAAACTCATAATTTTTAAAATATATTTTTCATAGCATATTGACTTTCCACAATTTTGGCTTTTAGCTGTAGCTAACATATATATAATTACATTGAGTTTATTTTGATATTTGTAATTATTCTGTTTTTAAATGTATTTTAGTTACTTAGTCATAAATATTTTGGGCTGGCGAGTCTGAGTGTAGCCTTCTGTTTTCTCTACTTAAGTGTGTCTGAGACATTTGGTGAAGCCATAATAAACTCTTTGAGACTTTGTCATTTATATTTTAAAAGCCCTCATTTGTTAGCAGGTCTAGAGGCTTGTGTAGTCAAAGATCACAGGTGTAGCATTTCATCTGAAGGGAGCTTTCCATCTTTGCCTTTATGTGGCAGAGGACAAAAATAAGCAAAACAAAGTACATTAAGCTTCTATTAGATAAATCTCAGTCCTCTTCAGTGGCATATTTTAATATCATAATGACAACACCAGATTGGTGAAATCAATTAACCCTTGGCAGACCAGTGTAGGAGATAAAACAATCAACACAGATGTAAAGTCAGAGACATTAAACTTAGGTGTTGTGGTGTCTGCACTGGACCATATGTACTAGGTACATGTTTCAATCATGTACTTAGAAGCTCTGCCACTTGGAGGGAGCAACAGTGTCAACTGGCCTGACCCCCTACGCCCCCCCCCCCGTCCTCCTGGAGGCTGGACCACCAACCAAAGAATACACATCGAGGGACCCATGGCTCCGACCACACATGGGGCAGAGGAGGGCCTTGTTGGCCATCAAGGGGAGGAGAGGCCCTTGGGCCTGAGAGTGTTAGAGGCCCCAGTAAAGGGGAATGTCAAGGGGGGAATACAGGAGTGGGTGGGCGGGTGGGTGGGAGGTGGAATACCCTCATAGAGACAGGGAGGGGAAGGGGATAGGGGATTTCCAAAGAGAAGTCCTGGAAAGGGGGAAACATTAGAAATGTAGATAAAGTTTCAAAAAATAAATAAATAATTAAAAAAAAAAGTTCTGCCACATGACTTAAAATCTCTGCCTTTACATATTCATCTGTAATATGAATATCTTCATTTCTGTTCAGAAAACTTGGGGAATTATTAGTATCCTAATACTTGTAAAACACACCAAAGAATGCTTATTGCTTATATTACATTCATTTTTAAAAATTTTTCCATAGGTATTTTTTTCTATCTTAGTCCTGAATTCTGCTCCCTGAAGGTAAATTATAAATTCCTTGAAATTCTAGCACCTACATTGTAGCTTTGTATGTGTTTCTTGATTTAAAGTAATGTATTCTACATAGAAATACAAAATGTACTGAAGATGAACTTAGAAATTTGCTCTAAATTTAATATCATTAAAACTCAGCAGGTAACAACAACAGAATTACACAGTGTTATACTGGCTGCTTTTGATCAAATGAAAAAAGTTAGGCAATAAAAATGTTAGCATAGGAATATATTTTAATCATATGTATGGTGAGTACATCTTACTAATGTCTCCATAAGCATAACTCTTTAGCCCAATTGAAAAGTAAAACCAGTCTGTACTTAGTAATACATTATTGTGATCTATGTGAGATTTATTAAATATATATAATTTGATTTTTGTTCACAAATGTTTTGAAAAATAATGTATTGCCTTCCTTTTGTATTTAAGATGGGGACATTACCTAAAATTTTGTTTAAGATTTACTAAGTACCATATAGTATAGAAATACAACATCAATGAATGTTCTCTAATTGAAGAAACACAGATTTAGATGTTCATTCTTTCTGTCATTGAGCTGTCATTCTATATATCTTTCCTTCTTGCAGGTTAAGTAAATTCACAACTTCTGAATGGCAGAGCCATTTATCTGTAAATTTAATAAGGTATACCATGAAACTAATACTAACCCATTTCTTTTTTTGTTTGAAGTAGGAAGCATCATTAAAACTTTGAAAATTTATTTGTAAAAGCTCCTCAATTTCAGCCATTTATTTTCTTACTTCTATACATTAAACTGACAATAAACTCTCTAGTTCATTTTTTTTCTAATTTCTCCTCAAATGTATTTCACTAGATCACTGCTATATGTACATATATTATAATCTATTATATCTTTACTCATCAAAATATTTTATGTATACATCATCAAATTACAGTAATCCTGTGCCATAGAGAATGAATGGATTCAGTTATTACTGTCTTATAAGCGTATATTTATAGCAATATATTTGAAAGATTTTTTTGTCTTTAATACCCAGTTTAAGCTCAAATAAAATAATATCAATTCAGAGCCATATATTTGGTAGCTCTGAAGTAAACCCGCATTACCAACAATCCACAGAGCATATTATTCCTATCTATCTCACACTGAAATCTAGGACCAAAATAATACTCATTAAACAATAGTCATTATCGCTTTGGTAAAAAATTGTTTTTTTAGAGCAAAGTCCCATCAGTCTCTTTCTAAAGGATATCATAAGCTAAGTTTAACTATTTTTCTGACAGACCACCATTTCAAACACTTTAAGTCAGAAGATATTATGGACCTACCTCTCATTTAAAAGAGGTAAAACCTTGACTTATAGATGAGTAGTATTCCATAGTGTAAATGTATCACATTTTCTGTATCCCCTTTTCTGTTGAGGGACATCTGGGCAGTTTCCAGTTTCTGGCTATTATAAAAAAGGCTGCTATAAACATAAATTCTTGTTATATGTTAGAGAATCCTTTAAGTCTATTCCCAGTATTGGTATAGCTGGGTCTTCAGGTCAAACTATTTCCAATTTTCTTTTCTTTTCTTTTCTTTTC
>CM052708.1:31891823-31898416 GCA_028551405.1 Uromys caudimaculatus | reverse complement strand
CTCTCTCTCTCTCTCTCTCTCTCTCTCTCTCTCTCTCTCTCTCTCTCTCTCTCTCTTTCTTTCTTTCTTCTTTTTTTTTTTTACACTTCAGAATTTATTACATTCCTGGTCCACCCTCCAACTGTTCCACATCCCATACCTCCTCCTGCCCCCTGTCTCCACGAGGCTGCACCCCCACACCCAATCAGTCCTCTAAACTCACTGGGACCTGAAGTCTCTTAGTGGTTAGGTGCATCTTCTCTGACTGAACCAACATCTGGCAGTCCTGGCTGTATATGTGTTAAGGGGCCTCATATCAGCTGGCATATGCTACCTAGTTGGTGGTCCAGTGTCTGAGAGATCTCCAGTTTCCAGGTTAATTGAGACTCCTGCTCCTCCTACAGGTTCACCCTCCTCCACAGTTTCTTAAAGCTTTCCCCAGTTCAGCCACAGTGGTCAGGAACTTCTGTGCATTGATTGAGTGCAAATATCTGCATCTGACTTTTTCAGCTGCTTGTTGGGCCTTTCAGGGTGCTCTTGTGATAGGTCCCTATTTGTGAGTGCTCCATAGCCTCAGTAATAGTGTCAGGCCTTGGGGCCTCCCCTTGAGCTGGCTCCTACTTTGGGCCTGTCGCTGGACATTCTTTTCCTCAGGCTCCTCTCCATTTACATCCTTGCAGTTCTTTCAGACAGGAACAGTTATGGGTCAGTGTTTTGCCTGTGGGATGGCAACCCCATCCTTCACTTGATGCTGTGTCTTTCTGCAGAAGGTAGGCTTTACAATTTCCCTCTCCCCAATGTAGGGCATTTCATCTAAGGTCCCTCATGTTGAGTCCTGAGAGTCTCACCAGGCCTCTGGTATATTCTGGAGGGTGTCCCCAACCTTCCACCTCCTGAGGTTGCATGTTTCCCTTCTTTCTGCTGGCCTTCAGGGATTTCAGTCCTTTCCCCCCACCCAATACCCTATCATGTTCCAGCCTCCACTCCTCCCATCCATTTTCCCTCTCAAGTCCCCTTCTTTTACCCTTTGTGGTTGGTTTCTTCTCCCTTCCAAGTGGCACTGAGGTTTCCTGACTTTGGCCCTTCTGCTTTCTGACCTTTATGAGTCCTCTGTACTCTATCTTGGGCATTCTTTATTTGGGGGGGGGGAGGGCTAATGTCCACTTATTAGTGAGTACATACTATGCATGTACTTTTGGGTCTGACTTACCTCACTTAGGATGATATTTTCTAGTTGCATCCTTTTGCCTGCAAAACTCAAGATGTCCTTGTTCTTAATAGTTGAGTGGTATTCCATTAAGTAAATGAACCACATTTTCTATATCCATTCTTCTTTCGTGGGTCATCTGGGTTGTTTCCAGCTTCTGGCTATCACAAATAAGGCTGCTATGAACATAGTGGAACATGTGCCCCTGTGGCATGGAGGGGCATCTTTTGGGAATATTCCCAAGAGTGGATAAAATTGGATCAATTTGCAGTCTTCTATATTTGGACTATCAGTTGAAACAGCATCATTTGTTGAAAATGCTGTCATTTTTACACTGGATGATTTTGGCTTTTTTGTCAAAGTTTAAGTGATAATAGGTGTGAGGACTTAATTCTGGGTCTTCAATTCTATTCCATTGTTCTACCTGTCTGCTTCTGTACCAATACCATGTGGTTTTTATCATTTTTCCTGTGTAATACAGCTTGAGGTCAGGCCAGAAGTTCTTTTAATGTTGAGAATGGTTTTAGCTATTCTGAGTCTTTTCTTATTCTAGATGAATTTGAGAACAGCTCTTTCTATATCTGTGAAAAATTTAGTTGGAATTTTTTTGGTGATTTCATTGAATCTATAGATTGTTTTTGGTCAGATGGCCATTTTTACTATGTTAATCCTGCTGATACATGAGCATGGGAGATCTTTTCATCTTCTGAGATCTTCTTTGATTTCTTTCTTCTGAGTCCCAAAGTTCTTCTCATATAGATACTTTGGTTAGAGTCACACCAAGATATTTTATATTATTTGTGACCATTGTGAAGGGTCTCCTCTCCCTAATTTCTTTCTCAGATCATTTATCCTTTGAGTAGAGAGACTCCCAGGACCAAACAGGGATGATTTTTAGCCAAATCTCCAACAAATGGTAGATAGAACCTGTAGAGACCACCTTCATTAGATAGGCATGACCCCCAGTTGAGAGATGGGCCAATCACCCATCTTAAAATCTTTAACCCAGAAATGTTCCTGTCCAGAGGAAAGACAGGGACAAAAACTGTAATAGAGACTGAAGGAAAATCAATCCAGAGACCGCCCCACCTAGGGATCCATCCCATTTGCAGATACCGAGCCCTCACACTATTGATGATGCCAAGAAGCACTTGCTGACAAAAGCCTGGTATGTCTGTTCCCTAAGAGGTTCTACTAGAACCTGACAAATACAGATACAGATACTCACAGCCAACCAGTGGACTGAGCACAGGGTCCCCAATAGAAGAGCTATGGTAAGGACTGACGGAGGTGAAGGGGATTAAATCCCTATAGGAAGATCAATATCAACTAACTGGACTACCCAGAGCTCCCAGGGACTATCCACTAGCCAAAGCATATACCTGGAGGTATCCATGGCTCCAGATACATACGTAGCAGAGGATGGTTTTATCTGACATCAATGAGATGAGATGACCTTGGTCCTGTGGAGGCTTGATGCCACAGACTAGGTGAATGCTAGAGCAATGAGGTGGTTGTGGGTGGAGGAGCTCCCTCATAGAGGAAAAAGGGAGGAGGAAGAAGGGTTTGGATGGGATGTTTGTAGAGGGATAACTGGGAAGGGGGATATCATTTGATATGTAAATGAATAAAATGATTAATAAAAAATAAAAGCTTGTGCTTATGTACCATGTGCGTAATATGAGAATGATTTCATGAAATAACTGCTCAGTTCTAAATTATAGGAAAGGTGGTAAAATTTTTATTTTAAGCTTGCCACTGAAAGTCACTATTTATATGCTAAGAGTGTTGGAATAAGAATAAGATCTGTCACCATTATCTTGATATCCATCAGACCGTTGACTATTGACAAGGGAAAAGAAAAGACTACTATGCCCTTCCAAATAATAGAGAGCTCTTTACATTTTGAAATGAAAAGTCATTTCTTTTGAAAACATGTTTCTGTGAGTTTTAAATACAAATCAGAATGTAATCATTGCAACTGGTGATAGCAGCAGGGAGACTCTTTCAGCTGTGGTTGTGTTACTGTTACAGGGATCTTGCCCTTGGGCTGCTGTTAATCCTGATTTGGCTTTGATGACAAATGACAACTTTCCAGTATAAGCTTTGCAATTATCTTAATTTCACTAGATTTCAAAATGTATATAAATATTGGTCTTAATTCAATTATTATTCATTGTAGATATTATGATTTTACAATATTTAAAGATCAATATATATGAGAACAAGTATATCTAAATAATGTACTAGATTTTAATTTTTCCCCATTTTGCATAAAGAATAGTTTAATACAGCATAAAATTTCAAAATATATGAGGGAAAGTGTAGAATTCAGAGACCTTGAAATAATTCTGTCTGAAATGACTGTATTAAGTATGTCTAAAGGGTCCCCCTCTACAGTGGTGATGATGTGGTCACACATAACCAATAGGGTTGAGGTGGAAAATGTTACTTTTTTCAGGATTCTCCATCAACTGTGAGCCTGAGGAGAAAGCACAGGCAAAGAAAGGTACACAATAGATTCTGTCAAGTTGTTGAGTGTCTCTCCTGTTGCTCCACAGGGACTTCTACAAGGCTTGTCTGATCTTTCACTGACTACTTAACCTAACCTAATTTTGACCTTGTTCTTGTCACATTAAGAGAGCATAATACCTATAAGCCAGAAAGCCCTTCTTTGGTGAACTAAGAAAAAGAATCTCTTATCCGAGGTTCCCCATCGAGTAACAGTGAACAGCATTTGATGTCACTGCACTACAATATAAAAGTTAAGTAGCACACTCTCTTCAGTGCTCCTGCCATGACAGTTCACAAGTGCCATGGTAATCAAGTCAAAAACCTTGAAAGGAATGAAAGGAAGAAGGTACTGATTTTCTGGAAAATGAACTACAGAAACTAATGAATTCCTATTTTCTTCATTGGTTTGTCTTTACACGCAATTATATTTAAAATGTTTAAACCTACAATCTGATCAAGAAATGTATTTGCCTGTTGATCTCTAACAATTTCTTTACAAGGCTAGGAAAAAACATCTTTCATTGTTCATTCTGACTACCATTTTGGTAATTCTATGAAGGCAAAAGCACCCAGTAAAGTCAACACCTAGTAAGACTATTGGGAGGGAGGTTCAATCAGGCAGAAAGTTTTCAGTTCCCTCTTAGAGTTTCCAGTCCATCATGAAGGAAATTCAAAGTAATATGCATGGCATTCTTGACTCTGCTCCACTGGGAACCAAGATTTGGTTTCCTTTTGCACATATGAGAAACTGCCAGTGTCACTGATCGAAATGGAAGGTAGCATCTCTGAAACTCTATATTAGAAAAAAGAGATAGATGATAGAAGTTCTTCCCTTGAATAGGTTCTTATTGATAATGTGCAAGAAAAAAAAAAAAAAAAGACCACCCACTCCCATATCACCTGGATCTTTGTAATAAAATGTTTCACAAAGAAAAGAAAGCTATTATTGCTTGCCTTTTTGCAAAGAGGATGAGGAGTGTAGTTTCCATAACTTAGATGATATAAGGCTGCTTGCAGGTGAATGTCTGAGATGCTGATTTCCACTATGTGATTCTCCCTGTTCCATTATCACATTAGCTAAGGCATTTCAAAATCTACCATTTGCTTAAAAGCAGGAAAAATCCTTGTAGACTTATTGTTAATCATACTTGTAAACAATATATAATTAAATGATAAAATCCCTTTCAAATTGCAAAGCACAATTTAATTAATGATCTCTGTACTGTCTAAATAAAGAAGAAGGTTTAATCACTGAAAAGTTATTCATTGATGGACAGGTTAGTCATAGTTTCTGGAAAAAGTTTCTGGTGAACTTTAAAACATAGAAAACTTAAGTAAAACTGGCAATCCAAGCCTATTTAATTATGCTTACCAAGATTTTGTGTCTATTTCAGGATTATTTTATCAGTGTATTCTTCCTTAGGATGTCCACAAGAAATCTGTTCTCATGAGCAAGGTTTATGCTAAGTATTGCAGAAATATCTTAACATTTTATCGCATTGTAACAAGAATTGTATGGATTAGAATTTCAAAGTAGATGGTGTGTCATTTTTAATAAGAATTAATAATTCTTATGTATTGACAATGATGAATAATCATTTAGTCTTTTGGAAATTTTTTATCTGAGGTCATTTTTATAAATTTGAAAAAAATGATACTTTAAAAAGATTCTTTTGAGTCTGAAAGAGAGCAAACAAAGGGAGCCATGTCTTGCCCCCTCTCATGATTCATAAAAAGTTTCAGTGTTTATTATGACCTAGCAGTCTCAAGATGGTAAGTAAAAGCAGAAAACATGATTTCAAACAGTAGAAAATGCATTAGTTTGGGTAGAAGTTAAGTTTGTACTTGTCATGAATATGATTTTTGGTTTTCTGTGCCCAATCCTTATGATGATAACTGAAAATTAGAAGTATTTAGTAATCAAGCCATTCATCTTTTGACAGATTAAGAGAGGGACAACAATGATGTCTAGATGTTAATCAAACCCACTATTATCAACATGTCGTAAAGTGTATCAAGCAGACTCACAGTATAAAATAAGAAATCATTTCTATTTAAAAATAGAGAAGGTGATTATTTTTTGTTCCAAATAACAGAAGTGTTGATTATTAGACATCTTGTGAATATGTTTCTATGTACAGATGCAATGATATTATATATAGAAATCTCTAATACCTGCTCTGAAAGTTTATATCTAAAACATTAAATCAAATTTCAGGACACACACACACACACACACACACAGCCAAAGTAAAATATAAAAAATCTCAACATAAATTTTCTGCAACAGCTAGTAACTAAGGCTTCAATTCTTCCAATGTTTCATGGCTTGGAGGAACTGCAACACCACAGAAGATAAAAGGGACCAGTGTCAGGGTGGGGAGTTGAGGGAACAATAACAAAATGATCTTATCACAAAAGTGAGAAGGGAGACCAGGCTCTAATTAGGGAAGGGAAAGATAAATGCAGAGAAAAGATGAGGACAGGGAATTAACAGTAGGGAATATCTAAAAAAATTCATAAGGAATCCAATCATACTGTTAACTGTTAGAGCACGGTCAAAAGAATGAAGCATGGTGAGCAATCCACTGGGAACTGTGAGAAAGGCTCCAGAAGACATGCAGAGTGCCTGTTGCCTCAGGCACATTTTGTTCTCTACATTGTTCTTGCAGTTAATTTCGTGGTTCTGTTACAAACATTTACATTCAATTTATAAGACAAGTTTACTCTTGTTGGATGTCAGATCATAGCCCAAAATTATCTAACAAAACCCCCACTACCAAACCCAAGAAGCCTACTTCTTAGTTATTTGGTCAGGACTGTACAAGAGACTCCTGGAAGATAGAGCATATTGCTATTGTCTATGGTTTATTCCAGAAGTGAAAGGTACGTC
>CM052708.1:31859323-31886823 GCA_028551405.1 Uromys caudimaculatus | reverse complement strand
TGTGTTCTTTTATTGGTGGCTTACACTCTGAGAGAATCAAGGGTCGATGTTAGTTGATGTCCTATAGGCAAAATAGTGATGGATAGAAGACTCTGTCTCCCAGGAGGAGGAGGAGTAAGAGGGAGAGGAAAAGGAGAAGATGATGAATACAAGGAGGTGGAGAAGATAATGACGAGGAGGAGGAGGAGGAGGAGGAGGAGGCAGAGAAGGAGAAGGCAGAAGTAAAATAGAAGGAAGTATTACCATAGGAGGAGGAGAATTAAATTAAGTGATATTTTAGAGTAGTTATTTTTAATTCATTAACATTGAAAAGGATTCAAGTGTTATGTAAGGAACAAAGAAGGAATATGTAAATATACTATCAAAGGTGAAAATAATGAACATTATCCACTGAAGATCAATTTATGTTGATTCACTTTTTGCATGACAACATTTAGAAAAACATTAAAAGAGAAGGGGACTACAGTGTTGGAAGTGAGTCAACATGAGATTTTGAACACAGTGACAGAGAATGTTCAGCAAAACTTAATTCTTCATTAGTGTTAGCATGGACACAGAGTTGGAAGCCTCACTGGCAGATTGTTGTAGAAAGGATCAAGTGTCAGTTGGTCATGAATACAGAGGGACCAGACAACAATGAAATTATGCTTTCAGATTCTTATGTCAAGGACATGACATAGGAAACAAACAATGAAATAATTAGGGAGGTCTGACAAATCAAATTCATTGATATTTCTAATGTTACATCAATATATTATGGTAAGTTGAAATAGTTGAAGTGGTGGTTACCAGGGTGAAATGTGGAATAAGATAACTATATATATATACACACACACACACATATATATGTGTATCTGTATATATAAATATTACTATAATATTATATAAATATTACTATAAGGATATATATGTTATGTACACATAGTTTCATTCATTCATACAAAATAAATATTTTCCAGAGATACATGTACTTGAGTACAATAATGGAAAAAACTCCACAAATTTCCACAAAAAGTGTAAATAGAAATATACATCCAACTGTGGTTTAAAGGTATTATTTTCTGAGAAACTGCCAGACTGATTTCCAGAGTGGTTGTACCAGCCTGCAATTAGACCAACAATGAAGGAGTGTTCCACTTTCTCCACATCCTTGCCAGTATCTGCTGTCACCTGAGTTTTGATCTTAGCCATTCTGACAAATATGAGGTAGAATCCCAGGGTTGTTTTGATTTGCATTTCCCTAATTACAAACGATGTTGAACTTTTTTTAGGTGATTCTGGGCCACTGAATATTCCTCAGTTAAAAATTCATTTTTAGTTCCATACCCCATTTTTAATAGGGTTATGTGGTTCTCTGGAGTCTAAATTCTTGACTTCTTTGTATATATTGGATATTAGCCCTTTATCAGATATAGGATTGGTGAATATCTTTTCCCAATCTGTGGGTTTCCATTTTGTCTTATTGACAGTGTCCTTTGCCTTACAGAAGCTTTGCAATTATATGAGATCACATTTGTCCATTCTTGATCTTAGAGCATAAGCCATTGGTGTTATGTTCAAGAAATATTTCCCTGTGCCCATGTGTTCGATGCTCTTACCCATGTTCTCTTCTATTAGTTTCAGTGTATTTGTTTTTTTGTTGAAGTCCTTGATCCACTTGGACTTGAGTTTTTACAAGGAGATAAGAATGGGCCAATTTTCATTATTCTATGTGCTGACCACCAGTTGAACCAGCACCATTTGTTGAAAATGCTGTCTTTTTTCCACTGGATGGTTTTAGCTCCTGTGTCAAAAGTCAAGGCACCATTGATGGAAGGGATCATTTCATGGCCTTCAATTCTATTCCATTGATCTAACTGCCTATCTCTGTACAAACATCATGCAGATTTTAATCTATAATTTTTCTGTAATACAGCTTGAGGTCAGGGATGGTGATTCCTCCAGAAGTTCTTTTATTGTTGAGAATAGTTTTCACTATCCTGGGTTTTTGCTTATCCCAAATGAACTGGCAAATAAATTTTTCTAACTCTATGAAGAATTGAGTTGAAATTTCAATGGGTACTGCATTGAATCTGTAGATTGCTTTTGGCGAGATGGCCATTTTTACTATATTAATCCAGTCATTCCTTGAGCATGGGAGATTTTTTTCAACTTCTGAGATCTTCCATGATTTCTTTATTCAGAGACTTGAACTTCTTGCCATACAAATCTTTTACTTGCTTGGTTAGAGTCACACCAAGGTATTATTTGTGACTATTGTGAAGGGTGTCATTTCCCTAATTTCTTTCTCAGCCTGTTTATCATTTGAGTAGAGGAAGGCTACTGATTTGTTTGAGTTAATTTTATACTCAACCTTTTTTGCTGAATTTGTTTAGGAGTTCTCTTGTAGAATTTTTGGGGTCACTTAAGTATATTATCATATCATCTGCAAATAGTGATATTTTGACTTCTTCCTTTCCAGTTTGCATTCCTTTACCTCCTTTTGTTGTCTAATTGCTCTAGCTAGAACTTCAAGTACTATATTGAATAGGTAGGGAGAGAGTGGGCAACCATGTCTAGTCCCTGATTATAGTGAGATTGCTTCAAATTTCTCTCTATTTAGTTTGATGTTGGCTACTGGTTTGCTGTATATTGCTTTTACTATGTTTAGGTATGGGACTGATTTCCTGATTTTTCCAAAAATCTCCCATGCTCAAGGAATGACTGGATTAATATAGTAAAAATGGCCATCTCGCCAAAAGCAATCTACAGATTCAATACAATCCCCATTGAAATTTCAACTCAATTCTTTATAGAGTTAGAAAAATTTATTTGCCAGTTCATTTGGGATAAGCAAAAACCCAGGATAGTGAAAACTATTCTCAACAATAAAAGAACTTCTGGAGGAATCACCATCCCTGACCTCAAGCTGTATTACCAAGACTTTTACCATGAAGGTGTGTTGAATTTTGTCAAATGCTTTCTCAGCATCTAGTGAGATAATCATAAGTTTTTCCCCTTGAGTTTGTTTATTTATTGGATTACATTGATGGATTTCCATATATTGAACGATCCTTGCATCTCTGGGATGAAGCCTACTTGATTATGATTAATGATTATTTTGACGTCCTTGTGACAATTTTATTGAATATTTTTGCATCGATATTCGTAAGTGAAATTGGTCTGAAGTCCGCTTTCTTTGTTGAGTATTTGTCTGGCTTAGGTATAATCATAATTGTGACTTCATAGAATGGATAGGGTAGTGGTCCTTCTGTTTCTCTTTTGTGGAATAGTTTAAAGAGTATTGGTATTATGTCTTCTTTGAAGGTCTGATAGAAGTCTGCATTAAACATATCTGGCCTTGGGCTTTTTTGGTTGGGAGACATTTAATGACTGCTTCAAATTGTTTGGGGGTAATCGGACTGCTTAGATGGTTTATCTGATCCTAATTTAACTTTGGTACCTGGTATTTGTCTAGAATATTGTCCATTTGATCCAGATTTTCCAATTTTGTTGCATATTAACTTTTGTGCTACCTGAGGACCCAGCTATACCACTCTTGGGCATATACCCAAAAGATTCTCCAATATATAATAAGGACACATGCTCCAATGTGTTCCTAGCAGCCTTATTTATAATAGCCAGAAGTTGGAAAGAACCCAAAACTCCTTCAACAGATGAATGGATATAGATAATGTGATACATTTATAAAATGGAATACTACACAGGTATTAAAAACAATGACTTCATGAAATTCTTAGGCAAATGGATGGAACTAGAAAATATCATCGTGGGTGACATAACCCAATCACAAAAGAACACACATTGTATGCAGTCACTGATAAGTGGATATTAGCCACAAAACTCGTAATACCCAAGATACAATTTACAGACCACATGAAGCTCAATAAGAAGGAAGACCAAAGTGTGGATGCTTCACTCCTTCTTAGAAAGGGAAAAAAGTACTCAAAGGAAGAAATATGGAGACAATGTTTGGAGCAGAGATTGTAGGAAGGGCCATTCAAAGACTGCCCTACCTGGGGATCCATCCCATATGCAGACACCAAACCCAGACACTAATGCTGATGCCAAGAAGTGTTTGCTGACAGGAGCCTGATACAGCTGTCTCTTGAGGGTCTGCCAAAGCCTGATAAACACTGAAGTGGATGCTTGCAGCCAACTCTGACAGAGCAAAGGGACCCCAATGGAGGATTTCAAGAAAGGACTGAAGGAGCTGTAAGGGTTTGCAACCCCAAAGAGAGAACAATAATATCAAACAACCATGAACCCCCAGAGCTCCCAGGGCCTAAAATACCAACCAAAGTGGTACATATGGAGGGACCCATGGCTCCAGCAGCATATGTAGCAGAGGATGGTCTTGTTGTGCATCAAATGAAGGAGAGTCCCTTGATCCTGTGAAGGCTCGATGCCCCAGTGTAGGGTATTGCCGGGGCAGGGAGGCATTTGTGGTTTGGTGGATGGGGGAGCACCCTCATAGAAGCGGGGGGATTGGATAGGGGTTTCCTGAGAGGTAACCGGAAAATATATTACATTTGAAATGTAAATAAAGAAAATATCCAATAAAAGAAAAAATTTAAATAGAAAAAAAGTGATATTGTCATAGAACCACAATAGAGTGGTTAATTTAATATCCATACAACTGAAAAGAAAACTGTAAAAAGGGTAATTGTCATGCAATAACTCTATAAAAGTTATCATGAAAAAAATAGTACTATCAGAGCTAGTGCACAGTAGTAATTTTGAATTAGGTACAGAAAAATGATGGAAAAAATTTAGAGACTTCAGCAGTTAAACTAGATATATTTAGGCAAAAATTCAGGTAGAACACCAAGTGATTAAAAAAATGCAAACTATACTAAGTTGTTGACTACAAAGGAGAAAATTTAATAGAAAGCCCAGTAAACTAGACTGCCATAGACTTCAACTCTCATATATCCAAAAACAGTGCAAATGCTTGATCTATGTAACTTGGTATTCATGAACATAAAAAATGCATAAAATGTGTGTACAAAAGTATATTCATGAACTTCATTTGTATATTCATTTTATTATATTTTATTACATTCAAATTATGTGTGGATGTCTGTATGGGGCTGTGAACACAAATACAGGTGCCTTCAAATTCCAGAAAAGGGTATCAGATCAACTGAAGCAGAAGTGACATATAGTTGTGAGCTGCCTAATATGGTTATTGAGACTAGAACACAGGTCTTCTCTTACAACAATAACTGGGTTTAACTATTGAACCATCTTTATAGCACTGATACTACAATATCCACTTACATAAATAATTATCCTTCCATTGCAAGATTATAGACTGACAAGCACACACACACACACACACACACACACACAAGCATGGACATGGAGCTCTTGTAATTACAACATACCTGTAAAGGAAAAATAGTTTGAAAGGTATACACTATATATTATGTATTTTTAATAGTCTCATTCAAGAAATGAATTAGAATTAAGCACATTTTTATTGATAATTATAAAAATAATGAGAATAGTTTCAGGAATTCAAGTGTGTTCATTCCTTCAAGAAAATATAAGGAAATTTTTTAGTTAAGCATAGTATTTGCCAGAAATTTATTTAGGCATCAGTTATCCATTATGAAAAATATGCATCTACCATTCTTAGTTAAAATTTTATTAAAGCATATTTATAAATTTTTAAAAGTTTGCATCATCAGGCTATATAGTAATGTGACTTCTGACACACCATTGTGAACTATAATAATACTTTATTTTTACCATTAATAGCTGACTTCTTTGTATAATATCATTTTTTGTAAAATGTGTACTACAAGTAATTAAGAGGCTAGATTCATTTACTGAAATTGACTATGTAAATATTTATTAATCTTTTTAAAGATATTATATAAAATAAAATTGAAGTTAGTTTTATACTTGGTGAATTTTGTATCAAACAAATAACCAGATGGATAAATTTTTTCCAAGTTTCTCTTTTGTTTTATACTGATTATTCATTAATTTTATTAAAATGATTACATAGTCTCTTCTCCCTATTGAGTAGGACAGTAATATTCACACTTTGATGTGATCTTCTTTCTTCTTGGGTTTCATATGGTCTGTGAGTTGTATCGTGGGTATTCCGAGCTTCTTTTTGGCCAATATCCACTTATCAATGAATACATACTTGTGTGTTCTTTTGTGACTGGGTTACCTCGCTCAGGAGACTTGATGACCCAGGATAGGGGATCACTAGGGCACAGAGGCAAGAATGCATGGGCAGGTGGGGGAACAACCTCATAGAGGCAGGGGGGAAGGAGGAGGGAATAGAGGGCTTGTGGAAGGGAAGCTGGGAAGGGGGATAGCATTTGAAATGTAAATAAATAAAATAACCAATAAAAGTGATTATATATTGTTAGAGATTTTTCAAATATAGTGTTATGGTTTGAATATGAAATATACTTCTTCAAGCCAAGTGTGGTGATTCCCAACTTGATGATCATTCTACGGGAGATGAACTGTTTTTCTCTGATCCTTTTCTACATCTGCTCCTTTCTGTGACCTTCACAATAGTAACCCAGCCTCTCTTGTTCCTGCCAACCATATTTTGCAACAAAAAATGGTCTCTATTCTATAGGAGGATTACTGTTGCCTCAGAAGCAATAGACCTAGCCAACCTTGGGATGAAACCTCAGACACTATGAGTTAAAATAAACTTTACCTCTTTTAACTGATTTGGTTTTGATGTTTTTTTTTTTTTACAACAATGAAATTGTCAACAAAAATGAATAGATAATCTTCTGTCTTGTTTGGCTAGAAATGAAGAGATATTCATGAGAAATTTACATGTAATATTGAAATGACAAATTCTTTTGTGCTTTTTAAGTTTTCTATTTCCAACACTTACATGACTCATGTGGCTAGGTTTCTTATATTTGTGTAAGTATTCACATGTGGCTTAATAGGTATGTAAAAGGTGTGGAGCAGTACATTACTCCTTCTAATACAGGTGTCCAGGAAACTAAACTAAGACCTCAGGCATGGTTATAAGGATATTTATCTGAGGAATCATCTCATCTGACAAATTTATAAAATTCTTTGTGGGATCAATCATGTTTAAATTGATCAAATAGCTAACTGAGTTTTAAAGAATAGGCAAATATCTCATTTATTTTGCTTTCAGAGAACAGTAGAATTAAACTATTAGATAATATTACTGAGTTGAAGAAATTGTGCAGAAATATTTTTTTCACAGGAATCTGACACCGAACTTTAAGGTCTAAATGTCACAAAAGGAAATAAATTCACTGCCAAAGAAACAGCAGGTAGTAAAATCTATTTGGCCTCGCTTGCATTTCTGAGCCCCAGACCCCAATAGTTTTTGTTGCTAGAAAATCTTTCAATCAATCCCTTGTGCGGATAAGTTTCAAAGCCAACCTAATGCATGATAAATATGAGTGAAAAGAATAAGGCTAATGAAAAGAAGGGAAGAAATTAAATAATTTAAATAAATATAAAGTAGGCTTGTTCAGCTTTCCATCGACACAGACAAAAATGTTCAGATTATCCAAGGGCGCAGTTAAGTCAATAATTTTAGCTTCATAAAATGTGATTTATTACTTTAAAAAACTATTAACATGTTATAAAATATAGAATCATGAGTAGGGCTCTGAAATTTTTTAATCCATACTGGTATTAAATTATTGATGAATTGCTTAAGGAAACGACAGTAATATTAAGGATATAGTATTTAACTCAAAAATAAATTGACCATGACTTTTCAAAACCATGCATCTTATAATTATTAACTAATTGTATAATTGGCATATCTTAAACAATTTTAGAATGGCATTTACAAATCATCTATGTATTATACATACCTGTTGGTGGTGGGAAAATCCTGGTAATGAGTAATACATCATAGATCCCATATTGTCAGCTAATTATTTCATTTATATCATATGTCGAATCACCAAGCACAGACCTATCTTTCAGTGATAATCCACCATTTGCAATGGAGACCATGAAATAAAACTCAACAAATCTATCTCTGTAAAAAAGGATGTCATGTTTTTCTGACAATGAATGAATGGATAGTTGGTTGTGCAATAGAGCCTATCATATTTTTAATTTGATGTGTGCCTGAACAAAGGTACCAATACAACTTTCATTTCTTACTTTCAAAGAGTCACTAGCACAATTTACTTTTCCTCAGTTAGAACACTTAAATAAATTAAAAGCATTCTGAGTACATGTGGTATTTTTCTCTGTGCATGATTTATCAAGCAAAATGCTTTCTAGATTGTTTTATGCAGCCTCAAAAGGCAGAATTCCATATTTTCTAGGATTTGAATAGTATCAAATATATATGTTCTTTATTTATCAATCTCCTTTACATCTTTTCCTGCAGGGAATTAGTTGATTTTCATATCTTCATCTTCACGATTAATGCTGAAATAAACAAGGAGGTCAAGAAACTTGTGCAATGGGGAATGAAGAAAAAGGGAACGTGTGGATGAACCGAATTATTCTTAGTAGTTTGTTGTCCTTTGTCATGACTGCACTTAATACTGTCTGGTTTTTAAATTTGTGATGAAAACAAAACTTAAATGTCCTTATTATCAAGAAATGAAAATGTAAATGAAAGAGCTGCTAATTAAGAAAACTAGAGAATTACATAATGTATGAAATTATTTGTTTTTAAAACTAGGTAACATACATGTCTTTCACATTTTTCCAGATTTATAAAAATGATTACTATTGGCCTGTATTTCCTATGCCCTTCAAAGTTAGAAATTAAAGTTTAGAATACTTTGCTTCCTTCTGTAATATTAGATCCTGATGTAATTCAGGTACTCGTGAAATCTTCAATCTCATACTCTGTTCTGCTTAAGAGAGTACATAACTCTATAGGTTAAATTTTTAAAAATCTATATATGAAAGAAAAGACATCTCAAGTGTATTTTAAATTGTAGTTTTGACAAATATTTTAAGTATATTTTCAAATATATTACATTATTTTTATTACTTCACAATATCAAACGTCTTTAACTATATTTAATGAGTTGCACTTTATTAACTTGCAATGATTCCTGTAAAATCTGTAGAATGTTTACATCTTACTAGGTTTTGGTCTGTATGTAATGTTAAAATACATTTCAGTCAGAATACATTGAAAATCAAGCTATGTTTTTTTTTTTAAATTTCATTTCTCCTAAACTACAATATCTTTAAAACACACAGACTATAAACCCTAACTGTATTAAGGGCTATTTTCTTGGAGTTCAATATTCCAGTTTTAAGATAATCACATTGTAGATACGTTTAAAGACCTGTAAAGTAAACTGCTTTTGGCTTACTGAGCAGCATTACAGTTCTCCAATTAGATTTTTGGTATGCTTCCATTTTCATTTTTTTTTTTTTTATAAATGGAGAAATTTTTAGCAACTTTTTTATTTTTAAAAAGTAAACATGTATCATGAACATATTACTGCACCTACGGCTCAATGAAACCACACTGAATTCTTTATAACCTAATACACAAAATGCACTGGAGGTTTGCAGAATATTGTGTAACAAATTAAGGGGTAGACACATCTTTGCTTACTAAAGAAGCTCACAGAAAAAAATTAAAAAATGAAACAACTCTTCTTGCTGGGCTCCAAACTATAGGAATTGATCTTCCTTAGGAATTCATGTTTCCCCAAAACTCTGTCTAGTTGGAGCCAGGTGAGAGAACAAGTTATTGACAGAATTTTGTTTGAAAATCAATTTCCTACTTCATTAATATTATAGAACTATTTTATGAATACTTGCACTATATAAATGAATATATATACACACACATGAGTATATATGTATACCTGTAAGCACATATAACAATATATATATGCATATGTATATGTATGTATATATGTATATGTATGATGTGGTTGATCTGCTCTTCTTGAATTCTAATGAATTACCACTCATAAATTGGACATTTTACATTTTTTTTTTTTTTTTTTAGTTTTTTTGAGAAAGGGTTTCTCTGTGTAGCCCTGGCTGTCCTGAAACTCACTCTGTAGGCCAGGTTGGCCTCGAACTCAGAAATCCACCTGCCTCTGCCTCCCAAGTGCTGGGATTAAAGGCATGCGTCACCACTGCCCGGATAAATTGGACATTTTATAAATAGAAAATTTAATTTATGTGAGGCAAAATGTTATGAGGAAGTTTACAGATAAATCAAGTTGAGGTAGAAAAGAAAACAACCAGTTATTAGGTTTTATTAATGTTTCCTCTGTCTCAATTCATTAGTGATACATATCTATGAGAAACAAATTTCTTGTTAAAATATATAAGATAGTTTCTATACTAATGAATTCATAAAAATATCTATTACAGGAGACATAACCATGACCATCTTTCCATCTTCTTCTTGTCATATAATTCTTTCAGTTGCTTATTAGATTTACACCAAGATATTTTATATATTTGTGGCTACTGTGAAGGTTGTTCTTTCCCTGTTTTCTTTCTTAGTCCATTTATTGTTTGTTTAATGAAGAGATACTGATAGTTTCAGATAATTTTGTATCCAAACACTTTGCTGAATCTGCTTATCAGCTATGGGAATTCTTCACTGAATTTTTTGAGGTCACTTATGTATACTAATATATTATTTTTGAATAGTGATATTTTGACTTCTTTGTTTAAAATATGTATTCCCTTTAACACCCATTGCTCTAGTTAGGACTTCAAGAACTATAATGAAGAGATAGGGCTGTCTTGTCTTTTTCCTGATTTTAATAGAATTGTTTTAATTTTCTCTCAATTAATTTGATGTTGGCTAATGAATTATTGTATATTATCTTTATTACTTTTAGATATGTGTCTTATATTCCTACTATCTCCAAGACTCTTTATCATTGATGGATTTACATATATGGTACAATTCCTGCATTTCTGGGATGAAGTCTACTTGATCATGATGGATTATACTTTGGATGTATTCTTGTACTCAGTTCATGAGTATTTTATTGCATATTTAAGGGAAGTTGGTCTGAAATTCTCTTTCTTGTTGAGTCTTTGTGTCATTTAAGTTAACAGTTTGTCAATGTTCCTTCGGTTTCAATTTTGTAGAACAGTTTGAGAATTATTAGTCTAAGCTCTACAATGAACATCTCTTGGAATTCTGCACTAACACCCATTGTCTATTGGTTGGTTTAGTTTAGTTTTGTTTTCTAATTGGGAGACTTCTAAGAACTGCCACTATATCCTTAATGGTTAAAGCATTATTTAATTTTTTTCTTGAAAATCATCCAATCTATTTAGATTTTCCAATTTTGTGGAAAACTGTCTTTTGAAGTAAGACTTTAAGATTCTTTAGATATCCTCAGTGTTTGTTGTTATGTACCCATTTCATTTCTGATTTTCTTGCCTTTGATACTGTCTCATTTCCTAATATTTGGTTTGGGTAAGGGTCTGTCTATCTTGTTAATTTTCTGAAAGAAACATTTCTTGGTTTAGTTTAGTATATTGTTTTATTTTTCTCATTTATTTATTTTAGTTTTAAGTTTGATTATTCCCTGTTCTCTAGTCCTCTTGGGTGTGTTTGTTTCTTTTTCTTCTAGAGCTTTTAGGTGTACTGTTTTGTTGCTAGCATGAGATCACTACAATTTCTTTCTCTTTGCTTGTGTTTTAAACTACCTTTCCTTAAAGGATTTATTCATTTCTACTTTAAATGCCCCTATAATTTTTATAAGTTTGGATTTATGCTCATTTTCTTGTGCTTTGGCTGTGTTCCGATATCCAAGGTTTCCTATAGCATGATAACTGTGCTCCGATGGTGCCATATTGCCCTGGTTCTTTTTGATTGTGTTTTTACTCTGTCCTTTTGCCCTTTGATTGGTCCCTGGTATTGCCTATGTGTTCTTGTTGCCAGCAGGAATCCATGGGGAGGTAGGCCTGACAATAGATCTCAGAGAACAGCTCTCAGCTCACCTCTAATAGCTATGCCCCAGGTAGATTCTTCAGGCAGAGAAATATCTGAGGAATTGGCTGGGGAGGGGTCTAATCTGGAAGTTCCTTGGGCCCAGAAGTTCTCCTTGGGAAGGCAGGAAGAGACCTGGGCCAGAAGTTGGAGGTTTATGGTTCAGTTTATTTCTTCTTTTTTTTTTTTTCTTTTTTCTTTATTTTTTGTTTTTACAATCAACCAATTTATTGCGGTTGATCTTTACCACTTCTTTAGAAAATTCACAAAGACAGTGAGTCTTTATGTTTGTTAATTTACTTGCATCATGATTTCAATTAACAAATTTCTTCTATGGTTTTAGTTATTATTTCTAGGAATTTCTAATATAAAAATTATATATATATATATATATATATATAAAGGAGATATATATATATCCTTATATATATATATGGATATGTATATATAAAAGGATATATATATATATATATATATATATATATATATATATATTTTATATAAAAGGAAGGATTTATTTGGCTACAGTTCCAGAGGGAAAAGAATCTGTCCTAGCTGGGATCATGGCAGTAAGGTGCAGACAAGTCAGTTAGAGCAGAAGCCAGGAACTCACATCTTGAACGGCAACCATAAAGCAGAGAGATTGAACTTGGACTTATACAAGTCATTAAGCTCTAAAAGCCTTCCCTACTTTCTTTCTTTTTTTTAAGTCTTTGTTGTTTTGTTTCTTTTTATTTTCTTCATTTTTTGAGAGTGAGTGTTCATGAATTTGAATAAGTAGTGAGGTAGGAGTAATCTGGAAAATTTGGAGAAGGGGAAAGAATATCATTAAATATATTATTTTTAGTCAATGGAACTGTTTTGGGGAAGAATTAAGAGGTGTGCTCATGCAGGTGGAGGTATGTCACTAGAAGAGCATATGGAGATTTTCAAAATGCACTCCTGGTGCAATAATATCTCTCTGCTTCTTACTTGTGGATTCATATATACTCTCTTAGTTACCCCAGCAATATTTCTGACATTTGCTGCCTTTCGCAACATCATGATCATGGATTCACCGTCTGAAACTAAAGAAGATTCAGATTCCTATTTGTGTTTTGAGTTGCCTTGGTCTTGGTATTTTTTCACAGCAATAGAAAAATAACTAGCACAACTTAACTATTAATAAGTTATCCGATCCAAAATGGTTATTCCTAAACACATATGCTTCTAACTAAATTAACTCCTCAGGATAGAATGAAAGATAAATAAACGGAGTTCTCCTTTTTAATTTCATATTGAAAACAATGAAGTCATTCCTGAGAAGGAACAAAACCTGTCTCCAAATACCATTGGTATTTTTACAAACATGGGCATTTGTACTGTCTCTATATAACTAAGCAGGGGAGATCTGCTTGTTCATCTCTGAATTATGTATGCTATGAGTCCCATCCTCTTCAGCATTTGTGAAAAAGAAACATTCCTCACACAGAAAAGAGCAAACACACAGAAACCATTTAAAATTGTTATATCAAGAAATATTAAAATATATTAGCTTATAAATCACTCAGTATCTTTGGGTTTACTCAATTTACTCTATGAGTAAATGTGCATACATTACCAAGTTTCTTTATTTATGAAGTAGGAATTCTATTTACGACTGGAAGACTCAGGGCTTTAAATAGGTACCTGTATTGAAAATTTTCCATAATTTCATAAATTTCTGTTTTCACATTCTGTATACTTTTCATTGTCTGTAAAGAGAGAGACTTGTAGTTAGCATAAGCCATGAAACACCATACATGGCAATGAACTTGCCTTGTCTCTGTTTTCTTAGTTCTGATCATATCATGTTTTATGGTCAGATCTTAGCACTGAAGTCTGCCATAAACATAATGGTTGGTTCATAGGCATCATAGAGACAATTTATAAACCTATAAACCATTGTTCTACATAAAATAGGAACCAAAAATATACTATAACTTTAACATCAATGTATAATAACAGAGAATGTTTTAATTACAATGTTCATGGTCTATTAATAAATATATAACATAAGCATATCAGTAACATTTCATTTCTCACTTTCTGGTATTTGAAGTTTCTACTGAAAACAATTAATGATCAAAGTTAATAAAGATAATTATAAGCACTAAAGATGGAATTAATTATATTACCTACCTTCAAAATACATAAAGAGAAAATAGGAATATTTAGTTATAAGCCAACTAAAATATATTTTGATATATAAAGTAAAAACAAAGCAGCAAAGTAGAAAAGAAGTGTGTACTATTAGATTCTTAAAAAAGAATTTCTTAGTCAAAATAATTTCTTCCTTAATGGTAATACATTTCATGTTCCAGAGTGTTAATTCAATTTATGATAACACTTTAATATCCTCACTGTTCCATTAGTTTTTGACCTTGATGACAATTTGAATAATTTGAGGGTTCCCAATGATCTGAAGAAAAAATGACAAGGAAAAAAATGATGTTACCTTCCTATTCTCATAAATTCTACCGTAATAGCTAAGTGTGAAACAGGGGTATCTATAGTAAAAACAAATAAATAAATCATCCCAAAACAAAACTCACAAAATATATAAATATGATATTTATGTTTGAAAACCAATGAACTGGTGTTGGAGATTGTTCTGAATTAAGCTGGCCCTCAAAATCAAGAATCTACATGTCTAAATATTGAAAGTCCTTGTCCTAAATTGGTCCCTAATAAAGAGCCAATGTCCAATGGCTTGGCAGATAGACTGATGTTTTTCTGTGTCTTTTATTCACGAATCAAGCAAGCTCCTGGGTGAGTGCGCATGTGCGACAAGCTGTGCGCCAGATCAGTTACCCGATTACTGCTACCAACTTGTACTTAATTATTTAATAAATCTTGAGAAAAATAAAGGAAGCACATAAAGGGGAGCATTTCTATTAATAGGTAAAACAAACCTTTGACATATTCAAATCTGGGTAGGCTTATGTCACTATTGGTAGAAGGTAATCAAACGATCCATTTCCTTCTGAGTAAAAGCAATCTATATGTCTGTAATGGTAGGTATGATGGCCAGATTTCTGGCTATATAATTGTTAGACAAAATAATTGTATTTCTCAAATCTTTAAATGACTTTATGGAAGGTTTAGATTTTCTTATTATCACTTGCTAGTTAGTATTTTTTTTATTACCTGCTGTTTCTACTCTACCATTTGTTTCTTTGTACTTTTCAAATGAATTCCTACTTTCGATTTATAGCATCAGCTTGTCAATGTTTAAAATTCTCTGTAAAGAGTCTTGGAATCTTAGGGGAACGCATGCAATAGTGGTTTAATCAATCACATATAGAATGCAGAGCTGTGCTGGGACACTGGACTTAGAGTGTTAATAAGTGCTTCAAGTTCTCATTTGCACAAACTGGATTTTTTTTCCACAAAAAATATAGGACAGATAATCTTTTCTGCCAAGGGAGCTACACCTTCTCTCTTATTCTATTACTAGCTAGAAAATGGTGCAGTTCTTAATCTAGAATGCATTGCTTATACTGCTTTACATGATTTTGTGACATATTTGCTCCTGAATACTGTGCTTGCCTTTTTAAAACCAGCATAAAGCAGATGAATTTTACTCATTATATGTTTCCATATTTTAGTTAGGTTGTTTGATTCTTCTATGAATATGTTTGAATCAATTTTAAATCTGGTGAATCATTTACCAGAGAGCTAAGAAAAAAATTTGATGATTCACATTTCGACAAGGTTGTAAGAGTTTCAAGGGTCTATCATTTACAAAATGTCAAGAGTTTACCGAGATGCAAATATTATAATATTTTCTTGTTTAGAATATTTAGGAAACTTACTACTAAAATCAACTAAAATACTCAGCATATTTTGAGGGGTATTTTAATGAAATAATTGCCTATAAAAGAAAAAAGATATTTTGTATGTAAATATGAACCATAGGTCTTATTAATAACAATTTTGGATAATATATGATTAATTCTTCATGAATTTCCAATGAAAATGTTATTGCATTGAGGATTATTATAAAAATTATTCTCACTGATTTGATGTCTCTTAGTTGATAATTTGTTTCATGTTGCTTGTTATACTTAGCTTATCTTAGAGTATTGTGGTATGCTGTTATACTAAATTAATTATGTATCCTGTACAGCCAGTAATATCTTTTTGATTAGCCTTAGTGAGTTTATAAAATTTCAATTGACATTTTTACTTAAAATCCTTTTAAAGAAGATGTGTCGAGAAAAGAATTTAGAAATAAAATTGGAATTTTAGTCATAATTCTTATAATACATTTCCCACAGAGCAAAAATTCATGCTTTTAAGAGACTCATGGTATTTATAATCTGTTAGATGCCCCTGTTGATCTTGAGAACTGCATATATAATCAAGATATTTATTACTTAACAATTTGAAAATATTACTGTGGAGCACTAATTTGTTTGAATATATTGTAATATAATAACAAAGATGCATGGAAGGATCTTTACATGATTTCCTTTCTGAAATATTTTGTTGTCTCCCTATGTATAGACTAAATTTAGATGTATATATTGCAATGCTTTCATCCTTGATGATTATGTGGTTAATAAAATATGGTTATTGAATACATTAACAGTGAATATGCACATGTAGAATTTAAAGTATCCTTTTAACATAGATTATGAGTATTTAATTGAGTAGTATTAAACATTTTCTTTCTTAAAATTTCCTTCCCAGTATACTGGTTATGTAATGTACAAGATAGTATCTACTCCACAAATGGTTTAATTTCACATACTAATTTGAATAGGATTTATACCTAGAAGTATTGCTAATAATGCCATAGTTAACTCATGACCATTCTCTTTTATTTTTATATATTTGTTTTGCTTTATGTAGATATACATTCTTGATTGTGTATGTGTGTACCACTAGCATGTGTGTACCTAGGCAGGCTAGAAGCAGATGTTAGACACCTTGCCTTTGGTGTTATAAGACCCTGAGAAGTGTCTGATGTGGGTGCTGTTGACAGAATTGTGCTCTGCAGGAGCAGCAAGTGCTCTTATTTGCTGTGTCATCATACCAGCCCCGAGTCATGATTACATCCCATAGCTAGAAATTTAGAAAAAAAATCTGTTTCTATTACTTTATGGCTTCACATGAAGAAAGAAATTTACACATAAGTTTACAATATTGTTTTAATCATTTTATTTTAAATAACATTTTAAAGTCATGAAACTATATCTCATTCATCAAATAGAATTTGCTGTCATAAAAGTGGACATACATGGCATGAAAGGCAATAAATTGTGTGGTAAATGGAGATGATATCTAAGAGAAGGGGTATTTATTTCTTACAACTAGATAGGAAAATATATATCAAAATTTAGCTGGCTGCTAGTCAATTATTTTTCATTCATACATCGAAAGGAAAGGCAATACATGTTTACAACATGTTAACATATAGATGAAGATGTTAGCTCAGCATCAATATACAGGTTATTTCCTTTGTGCCGTCATTTATAAAACATTAAAATTATTTGCACCCCATCCTTATTTTCTACGGTTAGAATTTGAAGTCTGGATACTTACTTATTTTGAAAATATGATTTCCTACATTTTTGATTTACTTATTGTAAATATCAATTCAAAATCAGCACATGCTATCCTCGTAAACATGAATAATAATTAACTTCAAGCATTCTAAAGGCTATCACATGATGAAGCACTTCAGTGTTCAGCATTAGAATTTTTCAGATGATCTAATTACACGCAGGTATTTTATAGAACTATAATCCACATTCTAATTAGGAAAGATTAATAAGAAATCTATTAATGACTTCTAGCTTCCCAGGAGCTCCATGATGAAGTGCCAACATCGAGTCTCTAAAAACAATACAAACTTATCATTTCCTAACTCTAGAGACTGGAGTCTGAAATCAAAGTCTCTGCAGGAGTCTTTTCTCTACAATAGTAGTATAAGAGGACTCTTTCTTACATATTCTATTTTGAGGTATTTCTCATGTGTTTTATGGGTGGCTTTTTATTCCATAAACTATGTCAGAATACCACCTTCCTATATGTGCTGCCACGAGGGACTCTCTTTTATATATACCAGTTTCATTTCAGGTTCTGCACTATATTAGCACATCAGGTACAATGCATACCTCTCCATGCAACTATATCTACTCTTTTATTTTATAATGCATATTTTTAAATCCAGTTATCTTTTTAAGAATTCTAGAGAGCTATTAAAAGTACATTTCTATTATGCTGGAAGATTTCAAGAGGCCTTTTAAGTAGGGACATATTTTAACTTATAGAAGTTGTTCAAAACCATATAGAAAAAATAAATGTACCAATAATCTTTGTTAAAATTTAAAAAAAACATTGATAAATTCTCTATAGATTTTAAAACATTAAACCTTTACAGTCTCTTCTTTTGGTATATCTGTTCACACATGTATTTCTAAAATTTCAACACTTTATTTAATCTTAATTTTCTGAATTGATTCTTTGTATTCACATTAAAACACAAGGTTTTCTTTTATAACAAGGAGCATAGACTAGTTTTATTAAGAGCAGACTATTAAAAAGAACCAGTGTTGATAAAGAATGGGGAAAAGAAATTTAGGTCACAGATATAAATCATAAGGGCCTTGGAATATGAACTTCTCTAAACAGCTAAAATAAAACACAAAGACTAATATGAAAGAACATTGGAGTATTTTCTTTTTTTGGTGTTGTCTTGGTTTTTTATTTTCATTCATTTGGTTTTCTTTGTTTCAATAAGTTGATTGGGCCAACTTTGCCACAAAATAAATAGATAAGATAGGTGCATAGGTTCACAGATAGATTGATTGATGGATGGATGGATGATAGATTGGTTAGTAAATTAAATAAACTGAGATGTTAGCACGTTAATCCAATTCATTCTATTTTACAGGCATCTTATACCAATAATAATTAAATTCTTAAATTTGTTTAATGGAAAAATGCCTTAAAATTTTTCAAATTATCCTAACACCATATAATGTCTGGAAATGAATATCATACACTGCCTGGTCTATGTAAGATGGTGGAAAATGAAAGATATCACAGACACATTTTTAAATAAAGCAATGCTGGAAAAATATAATTGATCACGTTCTTTATCTTAATCAATTGTTTCAAATTATGTATTTTATTGTTCAATTCTAATATATATTTTGTACATTAGTGGGTGTATTAATGGATATATGATTATGGTCTCTTTGTTCTAAGAAATGAATTTATTAGTCAGTAGATAAACTTGAAGTAAATGGTGAAGGACTGGATTAATTCTCTGATATCCATATGGTATAAGAAGAAAACTAATTCCAAAGCACTTTCCTCTGATTCTTTGAATTTTGCACACATATACTGTCTGAAAAATCAAATTCTGAATTGTTTCATTACTACACAAGCATCAGATATCTATTATCCCTAACTACAAAGTTATCTGTGACTATTTCTGTTAAGTACAGATAACTATTTACTGATGAATGAAAAAGTGTATGATTTGATTTTTTATTTAAATCAAATTGATGTATTCTGATAGTTTAAACACATTGAATTATCAATTTATAACTCTGTAATACTTAACATTTTATATATTCTGCCTTTTAACAACTGACATACAAGTATCTTACTGCTTTATAGTTTATTTAATGAAAGTCTTAAATAAATCACAATACAAGGAGAATATTTTGATGGAAATAACTATTTTAAAAACACCTTTCAGATATATAAAGCAGATCAAGGAAATAAAACCAAAATAATCTACAATAATCTACATATATATATATATCCATTTTTTTAAATAATCTTTTTTTTGGGGGGGGGTTCAAGACATGGTTTCTCTGTGTAGCTCTGGCTGTCCTGGAACTCACACTGTAGACCAGGCTGGCCTCGAACTCAGAAATCCGCCTGCCTCTGCCTCCGAAGTGCTGGGATTAAAGACGTGCGCCACCACCGCCTGGCTAAAATAATCTTAAATTATATTTATTTTATAGGGAGAGGATTTCTGTGTGTGTCACAGTATAGCATGAGTTTATGCAGTTATAGCAGGATTATGTCTTATATGAAACAAAATTTTATTATAAAGTATAGTGACAAAGTATATTATTGATTAATAATTCTCACAAACCTCAGTGCATTTAAGGCTCACTCATTAGTAAGAAATTTATGCCTAGAATTAAATTTAGCCAACTACCTTTGGCTGGTGAGGCCATGGGACCTAGAGGGAGATCTTCTGTAGTTTTCCAAACTGTATACACAATACCTACATTCTTAATACATATCCTTACATGCACAGTAAGCACAACTCTCATGTGTCCTGAAAGAAGCATCTTTTTTTTAACTATATAGAGATCAACAGAAAGCCACAACTGGTTAAATTGCAGAGAACAAAGACAATGGGTGGCTCACCCCAATTATTATATAATTACCTAAAATATTATGTTATTCCCAGGGAATATCTATGAAGCAGGGGTCAGAGGATCAATACAGTTGCTCAGAAATAGTTGCTACTTCTTTTATTTATTGGTTATTTTATCATTTAAAATGTTATCCCGCTTCCTGATTTCCCTTCTGCAAACCCCATATCCCCTCCTGCCTACCCCCTGCTTCTATGATGGTGCTCCCCCACAGACTCACCCAAGCCCACACTACTGCCCTAGCATTCCTCTACACTAGGTCATCGAGCCTCCCCAGGACCAAGGGCCTCCCTTTCCATTGGTGCCAGATAAGGCAATATTCTGCTACATAGGTATCTGGACCCATGGGTGCAGTCTTTGGTTGTTTGTTTAGTCCCTGGCAGCTCTGGGGAGTCTGGTTGGTTGAAATAGTTGCTTCTAAACAAACAAGAAATAAATAAAATAAGGAGCAGTTGCATCTGGGAGAATTTGGTGGTGAATATGAAGATAATATGTTATATGCAGTCTTTTAAGTTTAATAAAAATAGTGAATTCTGAAGTTAGAGAGAATAGGATAATTTCCATTTACATATGGTAGTGTTAAGAGAAAAAATAACCACTAAACACTGGGAAAGGAGAAGAATCAGCAACATTTTTTAGAATTTAGTTTTATCTCATACAAAAACTAAGAGAAAAGGACTGGGAAAGGCTTTGATTGTTGATTTCCATATTTTTCTGTAAACCTACTTCAAATTGAGTTGGGTTTTAAATGCCCTTCTTATTCACCTTTTTACCTTCTTATGCCTAAAGAGGGGAATACAGTTTCCTACTCACAAACTCACATCAATGCTATTAAAATTGAAATTTCCCATCTCCTCCTCTTCAGATCCTTATACTCATATTCACCGGCACATCTACCCAGATATACTCTTCCTCTTCACATTCAGAATATCTTAATATTATAGACTTAAGATGATTTGAGGGAAGAGACAGCGTTAGAGTCTAAAAATTCATATGGGTTTAATGGATTTCATTGTGGATTCTCTGGTATAGAAGTTATTGCAATTATAGGCGTTGATACCTTAGGCTATTTTTTATATTGCTTTTTATGCTGACCTTATTCATCCAAAAGTATTGAATACTTACCCTAGCTTAGTAATAATAAATTTGATTTCACTCTCCATAAACCTCTGATGAATATTTGGAGGAAATATTTTACACTTTATAAGGATAACAGCTCTCTCTCTCTCTCTTTCTCTCTCTCTGTATCTCTCTCTCTCTCTCTGTCTTACTCTGTCAGTTTGTTTCTACTTTGGATGTTGAGAATTTGAGTCCTTTGAGATCATTAGTCATAAAGTTTTCATTTTTTATAGAAGATAAATAAATACACAAACAACTTACTGGGTTAAAATCGTATGATGCTCATCACATTTAATGATCAACTTCTTTTGGTTCCACGAAACAATTGTTTTACACAAAAGCCTTAGGATGAATTTCCTTTTAGCTATTAATAAGCAAACAAATTGAAAGGTCTGTTCATTATTAGCAAATATAAGTGTGTTTTCTTTAATGAATATTCTGGTTCTGGAGATGCGCAGCAAACTACCAACATGGATAATCATATGGCCTTCAAAATAGTGTGTTTGAACCCTTACAGACTTCCTAAATTTGCTTCAAAGAGCAAAGCAGCAGAAAGTCTTGTTTGTTCTTTTCTACAGCTTTCTGTCAGAATGAGTTTTGATTTCTGAGTAAATTCTCTGGTGTTTCGTCTAATCTGGTATTACAAAAGTAAAAAACCTAGAAGATGTTAACACAGTCTGAAGACCTTGCTAATGGGAATTATTGTAATGATGATAAGGATTTGGGCTCTGTTTAATTTCCTAGGAATTTAATTGATTGCTCCTACAACCAGTCTTGAATTGTTCACAATACACACTCCCTTGGTACGTCTTTACAGAAACAACCCTACATGTTGATTACATTTGCCCTAACAGATTGAGCCATGCTTGGCCAGGTGAGTTGTCTGTTTTAGCAACTCTCGGACTTCCAGCCTTCATGACCTCTTCGATATTTATAAGAATTTTAGATGAAAACGTCTTTTGAACATTGGTGGCTTTTAGTGAAATAAATAATGGTATGGTATTTGCTAAGATCATGAAAACATGAAGTATACAAATACCTTAGTAAAGCTATCTAATTCTATTTATGGATTTTTAATCACCAGTATTTGTACAATCTCATGTTTTATTCCTCAATGTCAGCAACCTTCCAAAAAGGGTTTTAGTCCCCAGTATACATCATTTCAATAAAAACTGTGTCCTCAGTTTTATGAAGCAACCATTTTAAATATAGTTAACAATTTGGTAGTATTAGCATGATAGTGAGTGTCATGTCTTTATTCTATATGGGACAGAATGATATTAATAAAATGTTATATTTATGCAGTAGAAGTGTAAGAAAAAAGGTAAGAAAGAGTTGGGGAGGTGTGTGATGTATCTCCTTTGGAGGGGCAACGTAGACAAAGAGCACTATGAAGGTGAATCTTATTTCAATCATGGATGTATTGTGTTTTCCAAATCTACATATACAGATTCAGTGGGTAAATAGCTTCTATAAATTTAACCATCTTAAATAAGTCATCAGCAATTACGAGGGCAACTGAAAACAATTCCTTACAAAGCAGATTGTTTCTTAGTAAGGCAGTGAATGGGAAATTTCTTGAGTTGCATAATGTGGCCTATTATTGTTATTATTAACTTGTTTCATTGTTGACCAAGGCTTTTATTATGGGCAGAGAGAATGAATCAAGAGAAAGGGATGCTAAATAGCTATTTTGTTTTATGCAATAATGACTATATTAGAAAGCAGAGGGATTCTCAGAAAAAAATAAAGACATTCTTGTCAGCTCTGCAGAAATATCTCCATAAGCATAAGAGAGAATATAAAATACGAACTTTGGGAATTAGCTCATTAAAAAGATGCAGTGTTGGATTTTCATACTGAAGTCTTCAGCCCATTGACAACATGCTGCAGTTATCTATTCTGACTTAACTTATAAAACACAACATTAAAACTTCCAGATTTAGAAGAACCGTGTTTTTCCTGGCGCCGAGAGGCTGACGTATTGTAGCTTTGAGGAGGTAGTAGGTGCCTGGCAAATATGCAAAGACAGAAATTTAACACCAAATACAAGTGCATTCAAATTCAAGTTGATCTTAAGTTTACCATTCTTTTTGAGACATTATCTAAAACACTATCGATTTTCACTCACTTTATTTACAGATGGATGCAATGAAAGCAAATGGGACATTTCAAAAGACATCTGTTTCCACAATCATCCATTTTGATCATTTTGTCAGAATTAGAAAATGCAAGGCTTGAAGCTGTTTTATAGCCAAGTACTTCTATGCTTGATCAATTAGGATTTATAGAGATGGAAATCAGTTTCTTTTATTTCTGCTCCTAGGAAAAATGTGTATGAAATTTTATAATAGAATCTGTCACTTGTCCTAAGTGCTGGCCGTCTCACTTAGATTGCTGAGTGCAGTGTGAGGAAATTTTCCTGTCAAAGCATTCACTGTGGTACGGTAGGATTGGAAGACTATTAGTAATGTCACAGGCAATGATTAAAAAAGCTCTAGTTTTAATACCTTCTGGCTTTATTGAAAGAACTACCAAAGTGACATAGTGTCTTAACCCACAGGCAGATTTATTAAGGTGAAAATCTCTCTTGCTTTGTATTTAATTAGCTTAGTCTGTAGAGGGAACCTGATAGCAGGGAAATCTCTCAATCTGACACCAAACATTGAACAATGAACCATACTTCAAGCTACTAAAAGAAAGGCAAGGACATTCTAATAAATTAACTACTAAGGAGAAAATATGCCTATCAAGTCATATTTTTACTGCAAGAACCTGTTCTTATATCTTTATTATCTAATTTGAAAGCTGCCTGCTTGCCTAATTTTGCTTGGGACATAAAAAGAAAAGAGGAAATAAATTTTGAAATGCAGTATTGTGACATTAATGTCATAATCTATATTCAAACTTAAAATTGGTATATGGAAAATGGAATACATATAACTGATATCTATGTATATATACATATATATTATTCATAATTGTATTTGTCAACACTAATATCAAAACTATAAACCATTCCTTAATGAATTTACTACAAATATTTATTAAGAAAGCAGAAAATGATGATATTGATTGCCTTTTCCTTAGGGTCATCAAAAAAGCAATTAGTTTTTGTCTAACATTCATCAAAGGTCAGAAGATTTTATCCAGTGCATTCTTTAAACAATTTTTTATTTGTTTTTTAGACAAAGTCCAATGAAAGTCGGACTTTCCTACCTTCACCTATCAAGTTAAATAATTACAGGCCAGCATCACCTCATTTGGCTGAAACAAGTTTTAAAGGACAAAAATTGTATACAATTATAAATATATGACATCACATTGAAAGACAATTCATGAGTGACTTTGTGTTGTTTTATGAAGGATTTTATGAGTCTCAAGAAATCTCTAAAAGTAGTTATTTTATGACTAACAAATTTGGATATTAAACATTGATAATTAATAAAATAGTTTACAGAGCTTTGAGTTCTGGAAAGTTCCTCTACAGAGTAATAAGAGTATATGTATTTAACTATCAGATTTTTAAGTGAACATGTATGTGTGTGCATGTTCATTTATAGGCCTATACCCATTTGCATGTGTGTACGTGTACATGTGAAGGTCATAGATCAATCAGAGCTGTCTTTTCCCGTGCATGATCTGCTCAACTTTGTAGATTTTTGACACAGTCACTTACTTGCCTGGAACATGCAATTAGACTAGGCTGGGTCACCATTAATTCCCAGGTGTCTTGTTGTAACTGCATCCCCAGTACTGGAATGACTACTTCACCGATTCAGGCTTTCCCAATGGTTTCTGAGGATGGAACTCAATTACTTGTGTTTGTGACAGAAGCTTTTTACTATTTCACCTACATCTTCAAATCGAATTTCTAAGGTAAAAGACACAAAATGCTCTGTTTGCAGTAAATAAAGTATCCAAACTCTACTAAAGCTAATGGGGGTGGGTGGGAGGCAATTCTGACCTAAGAAGTGGACACTCCTGCTCATTAATTAAACACACTAAACATGTATTTGTTTATGTTTGTATGTAATAAGACTACATTTTAGAAGTCACCTTTATCTGTGATAGATCCAAGTAAAAACAGATAGGAGATTAGAAAGTGTCACTCTTTCTACAGCAGTAGAAAATGAATTCTCACAACACAAGCCTGAAGTGGTGTCTGATACCAAGGAAATAGCTTCTCCCAAACACAGAAAGGATTGACAGATTTGACATCACAGACTGTTGTCAGCAGCCACATTATCTGTACAGGTTCAAGAAAAAAGAAAAAAAAAGGAAGTAGAGCACAACATCCCACCCTTAGACAAGAAGTTATTTACAGTTATTACCTCCTGGGAAAAGGAAAATTGAAAATTTCCCTGAAGTTTCACTGGCTAAATTAACCACACTCTATGTCCAGGAGTAGTAATACAACCAGTATGGTTGTGTCTCTTTGTTTTGTTGTGAGTAGCCCTGGGCTGTTTGTAATCTGCTAATTCTGCCCTCCTGTGAGAGGCTTCAGAGAAGGAGTGAGTTACCCCTGTGATTTCTTGTGAACCAATCCCCTAATGAATAAAAGAATCAATCACTGGGCACATAGAGAGACTTCTGGGATGGAGAGAAGAAGAGAGAAAGAAGAGAGGGAGAGAGAGCTTTTTGGAACGGGTAAGATGTAGCTACTATAGTCTCCTGGTACGGCGGATCTGCAAGGATTCGCCACCAGAGAAATCAAACTTAAATAAGGCTTACAAGTTTAAGTTTCAGCTAGTGTGCCCAGAGACTGAGTTATCATTGTTTCTGAACTAAGTTTGTGTTGCATTTTCCTTCACTCAGCGGCTTATCTGGGTTCAAGAGAGAAAGGTACAGCAGCCAAGTGTGGGTTTTCCTAATGTGCACCACAGAGGTCATGGGGGTATTGAAACATGGGGCTGGCATGGTAGCGATCCGCCAGTGGGAACTAGTGAACTGGGTGGAGAGATCATGGAGCCCTGAGCTCCATGAGATGAAAGCAGGTTGGCCATTGCCTGCCAATTCATGACTGATCAGCCTGCCAGGGATGAGAGAACCAGAGCATAACGCGGGAACATGTGCCATATACAATCCATCTTTTTTAATACTTCCTGCAACAGTAGAGCACAACATCCCACCCTTAGACAAGAAGTTATTTACAGTTGATACCTCCTGGGAAAAGGAAAATTAAATTTTTTCCTGAAGTTTCACTGGGTAAATTAACCACACTCTATGCCCAGGAGTAGTAATACAATCAGTATGGTTGTTTGGTTGTTATTTGTGTGTGTGTGTGTGTGTGTGTGTGTGTGTGTGTGTGTGTGTGTGTGTGTGTTCTTGCTTTGTTCTGAACTTTCTGTGTAATTGGCTTATTGTTTGTTTAATTTTTGAGAAATGGCTTATTTTTTGAGAGGAGAGTTACAGATAGATGATAGATAGATAGATAGATAGATAGATAGATAGATAGATAGATAGATAGAATGAACATAAAGTTGCCAGGTTGGGAGGTTAGGAGAATTTGGAGAAGGGAAAAATAATCAAAATATATGGTATAAAAATTAAATAAAATAAATAATTATTGTGGAGTTAATAAAAATAGCCTTTATGCTTCAAAGATAAAATATATCTCACAAAACGTTTCATCTACAGCCCATGAAGTCCCATCCTACAAAAAGAACTAACTACAAGCAACTAAGAAATGCTGAAAGGAGGAGAAATAGTTTCCATCAGGAAAGAACCAACCAATTAGTTATCCAATAACTAATGGTTATATTTATATTGATGAATTTGTGAAATAAAAGATCCATAAATGTGTAAGAGGGCCAGGAGTTGGTAATGGAAGTGTTTGGAGGGAGTAATGAAGGGAGAAATATTGTAATATGCTAACTTCAAATTTTTACCAGAAATTTTTTTTGATACTTTATTTACATTTCCAATGTCTCCTCTTTGGAAACCCCCTCTCCCTTCCCCCTCTCCGCCTCTATGAGGGAATTCCACCTCCCACCCACCCG
>CM052708.1:31669261-31859223 GCA_028551405.1 Uromys caudimaculatus | reverse complement strand
GGGGGGGGGGGGGGGTCAGGCCCATTGATGCTGTTGCTCCATCCTTGGGGCTGCAAACTCCCTCAGCGCCTTCAGTCCCTTCTCCAACCCTTCCATCTGGGACCTCACTCTCAGTCCAGCGGTTACTGTTAAGTGAAACCTGGACATTCTGAACTTTTGGGCTAATATCCACTTATCAGTGAGTACATACCATGTTCCTTCTTTTGTGACTGAGTTACCTCGCTCAGGATGATATTTTCAAGTTCCATCCATTTGCCTGCAAATTTCATTAAGTCAAGTGAATTACTGCTTTTACAAAAGATAAGTCTGTTTATAAAATGAGTAAAATCCCACAAGAAAAATCAATTTGGTATCATAGAGACGAGTCTTAACTTGAGGAGAAAGAATAAAGGCTTCTTTTCATATGGACAACCCCTAAGAATTGACATTTTTCACTAACCAATTCAATAATAATACTTGACCTGAACTAAAATACTTACATACTTTTAAGGATAACATTTGAAATGTTTATCTTCCTTTCAAAAAAGAAAACACAGTGTAATGAAGATCAACAACAGAACTCTGATGGTTTCCCCTCATTGTCCGTATTACTGAATTAAGAATCACTGAGAATATTTTGTAAGAGACTTCACATGGGATTAATTGAGAAATGACATATATGGGATATGACTGACACCATAGTGCGGCTTGTGAAACCAAACATATCAGGAGAGGGAAAATGAAAAACATGCTATGTTTATGTTTTCTCCTTTGAATATTTGCCTGTCATACATTGGCTTACTGTGTTATAAAACATTTTTGAAACAATAGTTTAAACATGTCATAATCTAACCTCACGTAGTCTATAAGTGATTATGAGATTTGAGGCTTACTATTATGAGAGCAACTGTGAATTTTGGGGTGGTGTCTGTGTCTCTGTGTGTGTGTGTGTGCATGTGTGTGTTCTATTATTAGATATGTTATTTAAAAATCTTATTAAAATAAGCAGTATTACAATGGGAAAGTTTTTTTCAAAGAATTTGAGCTAATTTGTCAGGATGGTGGTAATTGTTATTCTATTTATTTTATTTCTCTTTTATCTTTGAATATGACCCCTGGAGTACATACTTTCCAATACTTATGTTTTAAGAGAAATTGGTTTTGTGAGGAATTGTGTTTATTTTTATAAAGACAAGTTCATGTGTTTAGTGAGTGAATTTAAGTGAAAATTAACATTTTCCATCAACTGAATTTCTGATAACCAAAATTTCAATACTGTAAGGTTGTATGTTTCCTTGTCATTGACCTATGCAGTTAACATTGTTATAGTGACTTTTTTAACATTTCATTGCAATTTTCCAAAGTCAAATGTAAAATTATATTTAAAAACTTGATGAATCACATCACTTCCTTTAGATACTTTAAAGAACTAACTAAATATTTAAAAGTAATTATGTAGGAGATTATCCTGACTAGATATGCTTACTTTAATATGTTTAAGATCTAAAATACACATGAATAATAATACACTGTACTTTATTTACTCAGTTATGTTTAAGTTAAGACACACTGATTTAAATTAATTGCAAGTCAGTAAAATATTTTTGGCCATCAATTTCTCAAAGTATACTCTATTTCTGCAATAGACAACACTACCCTCGGTATAAACATATTGGTTATTATTATGTATTATTTGGCTAAATATTATTATGATCTAAAGACAAGTTAAAAATTAATTAAATTAAAGAAATAATTGTTTTTTCTTACTGTTTGGAAACATTAAACGTGATAAAAATGATTAAAACAATCTGAGAAATTGATGTATTCTGTACACAAAGTCTGACTCTTCTTTGTATAATTTGGAACTCAATAAAGGATAACGCTTAATCCTTGCCAAAGAGAAAACTAAAAGTTGATTTTTTTGTTTACTTTTTTTGAACTCGATAATCCAGATAAGCGAACAAAGAATATGATGGTGTTTGAACAGGTTGATTTAAATATTCAACCTCCATTTGTCTTCCAGTTGGAGCAGATGTTATCCAAATCTTTGTATCCTCTAAAACTGCTGTGGTTTTTATAATAACTATGATGCATCCGCTGTTTAGGGAAATAGAATTTACCAATTCCATCCTTTATTATTTCATTCTTTCTGCCTTCAGAATAATATTCAATAGTACAGTTAATATTCTCAAGAGGTACTTTCAAATTTCTATACTAAGTTAATCTTTCCCTACCCAGATTTCACCTATATGGAAATTATAACATTTAAAAAAACAACGGTAGTAATATTCTTCATAAAATCATTTATGTTTCTGAGTTCTCTCTCTCTCTCTCTCTCTCTCTCATTTTCTCTCTCTCATTTTCTCTCTCTCATTTTCTCTCTCTCTCTCTCTCTCTCTCTCTCTCTCTCTCTCTCTCTCTCTCTCTCAGCTATGTCTGGACATGGCCAATATACCCGCTTCAGGGAATGAGAGTCCAGAGTCTGTTTCCCTTGGGAATGTCCAACTCTGCTGCACGCCATGCCAGAAGGAGAAAGAGGAGTCCAGTATGGGCAAGATTCTAGTCCAGTTTGGAGTAAGGCTCTATTTGAGAATCTTAATGCAACAGCTCCTTTAAGCTAAGGCCTTTTCATATGATCTCTAATGAAGGAGGTTCCTGAGATAATCTTACCTTGTTCATATTTCTTTATTGGGGTAGAAATAAATGCATATGCATTATTCAGGGAAAAACAAAGGTTATATAATTTTGGGGAAGGGCGTGGGAATATCTAGTAAGGGAAGGTCACTGGCTAAAGGCTATGGCTACTGAGATGCCTCATTAGCATGGAGAGCTGTTCCAAGTGCTGTGCTAATTGACTTACTGTGATTTACTGCTCTGGATAACATAGTTGGGGGTGCGGTTACGTGTGACAAAGCAGGCAAGGAAACAAGGAGGGAGTTAACTCTACTTCTAACTTGCACACTCTACCACATGCTCTACCTCACCAGTCCCATGCCCATTCCTCTGCTACCATGGTACCTACATGCCCTACAGACAATGGTGACTTTTCCTACTCCATTTAGTTTTTTTTTTTTCTTTTCTTTTTTTTTTTTTTTCGTTTTTTCGAGACAGGGTTTCTCTGTTTAGCCCTGGCTGTCCTGGAACTCACTCTGTAGACCAGGCTGGCCTCGAACTCAGAAATCCACCGGCCTCTGCCTCCCAAGTGCTGGGATTAAAGGCGTGCGCCACCACAGCCCGGCTCCATTTAGTTTTAAGTGTGCTGTTTCCTGTTTCTACCTGGTATTGTCACTAAATGATACTTCTAATAAGTTGATGATGGCATCTAATCAAATGCTTCAATATGTACTATTTTAATGCTGAAAAATGAAGGAAACTCTTCTAACAGTATTAACCTCCTAGGTAATTGCTACATTAAATATACAAAATAAAAAATTATCAGTATCAATATTATACTATGCAATTGTGTTATTATATAAATATATGTTATATATCTATGTTACATATGAATACACATAAATACATGTATGTGTGTGTATGTGCACACATGTGTATTTAAGTTCCTATTAAATACTAAAGTAGATCATGCTCATTTTGCTTGCTATTTGCATCTGTGTTTTCAAGATGACTATTTGGTATGAAAAAAATTGAATGATCTTGTCTGAAGAAAACTATATGCAAAATATAAAATAAATACTTTTAAATAACATAAAGAATTATTTAAAATCCATTAGAATCCAAAGAAAATAAATGTAAACCTATAAACTATTTTGTAAGCAAAATACATACTCACACACACACATATACACACATATACATATACATACACACAAACACACATATGCACACACACATACACACACACACACACATTCACACACATACATATACACACACACAAACACACACATACACACACATACACACACACAGACATACAGACACACACACACAAAACTTTAGTTTCATGGTAGATTCTGAAGTCATTATTTCTGTTGTCATTCCCATTGTTGTTACTTTGGAAAGACAATTTAAGGAATCACTAAGCACGTTTTACAGCATCAAGGGTTATCAACACAGTGAAGTATAAGACTTCAATTTATTCACCAGAAGTAATTGTCATGTTGGAGGCTCACTGCTGAATAAATTCACCCTTTCTAGTTCCTTTTGAAATCTGGCTGGCTGATTCAATTCAGATGTTCTTGCTCAAAACTCTTCTCCAAGCTGACTGATTCAAACTCACATCTCTCTTAGCTACTCACTAAATTGCTCTGCCTCCCCTCAAGTAATTCTGAAAAATTGACCATTTATTATAATCTTATGGCTCCTTCTTATTTCTGGACTTTTCTAATGCACAAACTGAACGGTATTTCTTGAACTAAAGTGAACTCAACTGCCTTAATCTGAACTACACCGAACTGTACTGAAACTCAACTGAACTCCATTCTGAACTGCAGGGAACTGACTCCACTACCCTACACTGAACTCATTTGACACTCTCTCCTCTCTCTCTCTCTCTCTCTCTCTCTCTCTCTCTCTCTCTCTATCTCTATCTCTATCTCTATCTCTATCTCTATCTCTATCTCTATCTCTCCACTGCTTTTAAGCAGTCTCTTCCCTATGCTGTTTTTGGTAGAGAAGGGGGTATCCTATCTTGGACTCAATCTGGCAAATCTTTCTCTGATATATCATCTATCACTTTGGCCCTCAATTAGACATCACTTTCAAACCTGTCCACTTCCTTCTACAAACTAACTTTACTTTGATTGTTTGGAATTAAAGGTGTGTTCTAAAAGCATGTCTATATGGCAGTCCAAAGTATTAAACATGTCATTCCAGCAGGTTTCCACAGACCTATCCGGTCTTTGGAAATGATCCCAGAGAAGCCATATTACTGGATTAAAACTCCTTTACCAAGACTTATTGTCAGAGTCTAGAAATGATTATTTTATTGACATTCTTTATCATACAATAAACTAACCCTTATTAGCATATTTCAATTATTTGTTTTCTCTGTTTCCCCTACATCAGTGTTTTTTCCTGCTGCTTTGATAAAATACATGCACAGAAGCAATGTGGGGGGAAGGGTATATTCTGTTTCACAATTCCTGTGTACAATCCATGATAACAAGGGATCCATTATGGGAAGAGCTTGAGGTGACTGTGCATTCACACTAGAGGAAGTAGAGAATGGTCAATAACGTTGCGCAGCTCTCTTACTTCTTTTTATTCATCACCCAAGCCCACCCTATACTGCAATGAATGGATGATGCATTACATACGGGGTCTCAAAAGCATTTACACATTTAAGTGGCCATACCAGCACAGCAAAGATGTATAAAAACTTCAATCCTGAAGTCATATACAACATGTGGCTTCTCCAAGTAAGTGAAGTCATACTTGATGGTTAGGGAAAACCATTTTACATTTTTTATTGGATATTTTCTTTATTTACATCTCAAATGTTATCCCCTTTCCTGGTTTCTCCCTCCCAGAAACCCCCTATCCCACCCCCTCCCCTGCTTCAATGAGGGTGTTCCCCCACCCACCCACCCATTCCTGCCTCCCCATCCTTTATTCCCCTACACTGGGCCATCTATCAAGCCTTCATAGGGCCAAGGACCTCTCCTCCCATTAATGCCTGACAAGGCCATCCTCTACTATATATGCAGCTGGGGCTATGTGTACTCCTTGGTTGGTGGCTTAGTTCCTGGGAGCACTGGGTAAACTGACTTCATACTGATTAAAGTTTATCTGTCATTTGATGTATGATTCTGGAAAAATAAATATGTTTATATTACTATAAATTACATTTTCACTCAACAATTGCTTCAAAAGCACATCACTGATAGCATGGTAAAAAGCTGCCACTTTATCTCAGGTGGTGTTGAAACCTCATCTAATCTGCCATCAGAAAATTATAAGTTAAGACAGGAGAAACTCTCTAGAATATACAAGAGTGGCCTAGGGAAGACTCTTAATAATCTTGCATAAGCAGCTTGATCTGACCACATCTGTAACCAGGCAAGGCTTCCAACTGTGGGACTGGGACACGATACCAACCACGAAACCTTTGAACTACAATTTTTTTGTCTACAAGATGGGCTGGGGTAATTGTGGTGAAGAACTGGTGAAAGCAGCAAACCAATTACTGGTCCAACTTAAGGCCACAGCATGAGAGGAAGCCAATATCTGACACTTTGTGGACGGGGAGAAACCATATGTTGGATAGCCCAGGTAGCTAGAAAAGAACTAAACAGAAGTAGCAATACTACTGGAGTCAGATGGTTCCTAATGATATTCTGCTATGTTCATAGAATTGTTACCTAGCCAATTTGTCTTCAGAGAAGCTTCTTGGAGCAACTGATGGGAGCCAGAGACCCGTACCCAAACATTTGGGGTACTTCAGGTAACCCTGAAGAAGACGGGAGTATGGATTGTAGGACCCAAAGTGTGAAAGAAACCATGAGAACAAAACTCATAGAATCTGCTAAACAATGTTCATAGGAGATCACAGAGACTAAAGTGAAAATCACAGCGCCTGTATAGATCCATCCTAGGACTCTGCATGTCTGTTATAGTTGTATGGCTTGGTGTTCCTGTTGGATTCGTATTGGAAAGGAATGGGGCTGTCTCTGACTCTCCTGTCTCTTCTTGTGACTTCTTTCCTCCTACTGGGTTGCCTCATCCATACTTGATAGGAGGGTTTAATGCCTACTCTTATTGTAAATTTGAATGCCAAGTCCATTTGATGTCTCAGAGAGAGATTCTCTTTTTTTAAGGGAAAAGGAAGAGGAGTAGATCTGGGGGAGAAGGCTTGACTGGAAAGAGTGGAGGAGGAGAAGGAAATGGTGGATGGGATGCAATACATAAGACAATAACAAAAAAATGATATTGTTGTTCTTCCTATGGGGTTGCAAACCCCTTCGGCTCCATCAGTCCTTTCTCTAACTCCTCCCATGGCTCCAGGTGCGTATGTAGCAGAGGATATATCCTCATAGAAACAGGGGGAGGTGGGATGAGGTAGAGGGTTTCCAGGGGAGGGAACTGGGAAAGGAGATAACATTTGAAGTGTAAATTAAGAAAACATCCAATAAAAATGGAAAGAAATGAAAAGAAAATCTTAGGCTGAATAAAATTGTTCTACAGGACAATCAACCAGAGGAGTATAATTGACATCTCAATTATGAACATCTAGGTCCCAAATACAAGGGTAGACACATTTGGAAAAGAAACATTACAAAAGCTTAAATCACACACTGAACCGCACATATTAATAGTGGGAGACTTCAACATACCACTCTCACCAATGGACAATTCATCCAAGCAGAAAACTAAACAGGGTAATAATGAAACTAACAGAGGTGATGAATCAAATGGATCCAACTGATTCCTATAGAACATCTCACTCATAGATGGAAGAATACTTTCTTCTCAGCGCCTCATAAAACTGATTATATAGTTAGTGACAGAGCAAGACTCAACACATACAAGAAGATTGTGATACCTTCTTTCATCTTATGGATTAAAGCTGGATTTCAAGAACAACAGAAATATCAGAAAGCCTACAAATCCATGAAAACTGAGAGAAAATTTCAAAACTTCATATGGAAAAAAAAAAAAAAAAAACCAGCATAGCTAAAAAACAATCTTGTACAATTAAAAAAAAAACTCTACTTGAGGTATCACCATCCCAGATCTCAAGTTATACTACAGAGTAATAGTAATGAAAACTGCATGGTATTAGTATAGAAACAGACAGGTTTATCAATAAAATCAAAAGGAAGACCCTGAACTTAACCCATACACCTATGAACACTTGATTTTACAAAGAAGCCAAAATTATACAATGGAAAGAACAAAATATCTTCAAAAATACACTGGTCTACTTGGCTCTCTGCATGTAGAAGAAAGCAAATGCATCCATATTTATCACCCTGCACAAAACTCAATTCAAAGTAGATCAAACACCTCAATATGAATCCAGACACACTAAATATAATAGAAGAGAAAGTAAGGAACTACCTTGAATGCATTGACACCTTTAGACAATTTCCTAAAGAGAAAATAATTAGCTAAGTTACTAATATCAGCAATTAATAAATGAGACATCATGAAACTGAAAATCTTTGAGAAGAAAAATGACAATGTGAATAGAACAAAACAGCAGCCTACAGAATGGGAAATGATCTTCACCAACCCCCAATAAAGGGCTAATATCCAAAATATATCAAGAATGCAAGATGTTAGAAACCAGCAACCTAAGTAAACCAATTTAAAATGGGGTACAGAAGCTAAAGAGAATGCATGGAAGGACCCATGGCTTTGGCCACATATGTGGCAGAGGATAGTCTTGTTGGACAGCAGTGGGAGGAGCAACCCTTAGGCCTGAGGGTGTTTGATACCCCAGTGTAGGGGGAAGCCAGGGTGGGAAGATGTGAGTGGGTGGGTGGTTGGGGGAGCACTCTCATAGAGGCAGGGGGAGGGAGAATGGGATAGGGGGAGATATGGAAAGGGGAAAACATTTCAAGTGTAAATAAAGAAAATATCCAATTTTTAAAAAAGGAGAAAAGGAAAGAAAAAATGGGGTACAGAACTAAACAAATAATTCTCAACAAAGGAATTTCTAATGGCAGAGAAGCACTTAAAGAAATGTTCAACATCCTTAGTCATTGGTGAAATGCAAATCAAAATGACTGATATTTCACCTTATAGCTCTCAGAATGGCTAAGATCAAAAATTCAAGCAATAACACATTTTGGCAAGGAAGTGAACCCTGGAGAATATTTCTTCATGGCTTGGTGGGAATGGAAACTTTATATCTACTCTAGAAATCAATCTGGTAGTTCCACAGAAAGCTAGCAATAGTTCTTCCTCAAAACTCAATTATACCACTCTTGGGTATATACCCAAAAGATGTTCTACCATCCCACAAGAACACTTACTCAAGTATGTTCATAGCAGCTTTATTTGTAATAGTCAGAAACTGGAAACAACCCAGATGCCTCTCAGCCATCGAATGGATGAAGAAAATGCGGTTCATTAAACATGGAATACTACTCAGTTATTAAAAACAAGGACATCATGAAAGTTGCAGGCAAACAGATGGAACTAGAAAATATCATCCTGGGTGAGGCAACCCCAGATGCAAAAGGACATTCAAGGTATATATTTAATTTTGAATGAATATTAACCCTAAAGTACAGAATACACATGCTGCAATTCATAGGCCAAAAGAAACTAAATAACAAGAAAGACAAACAGAGAATGCTTAGATTTCACTTAGAGAGGGAAGTAAAATGGCTTGCTATTATAAGTGAATGGAAAGAGGAGCGTGTGTAGGAAAGGGGTTTCCAAGAGAACAGGAGGTTGGGATCAGATGAAGTTTAGGCCAAGGAGAAAGGGCCAAGAAACTGAAAGGACATCAGTGGAGGGGGGTGCTGGGGTGGAGCATATGCCAGAGACTGGAGATTGAGGAGGCTCCAGGGAGTCTGCTATGATAGTCTACCTGAGGCTCCTAGCACTGGGTAATATCGAGTTTGAAGTGGCCACCTCCTTTAGCCAGGGACAACTCCCAGTGGAGCTAAGGGTTCACCAACTCACTTAAAAAACCTTAAACTAATGGCATCCGCAATGGAGGAGTTAGAGAAAGGACTGAAGGAGCTGAAGGGGTTTGCAACCCCATAGGAAGAACAATATTAACTAACTAACCAGAGCTCCCAGGGACTAAACCACCAACCAAAGTGTACACATGGAGGGACCCATGGCTCCAGGCTCATATGTAGCAGAGGATGGCCTTGTTGGACATCAATGGGAGGAGAAGACCTTAGTCTTATGAAGGCTTGATGCCCCAGTGTAGGGAAATGCCAGTGAGGGAGGCAGGAGTGGGTAGGTGGGTAGGGGAACACTCTCATAGAAGCAGGAAGAAGGGAATAGGATAAGGGGTGCGGGGATGGGGAGACTGGGAAAGGTGATGATGTTTGAAATGTAAATAAAGAAAATATCCAATAAAAACAAAACAAAACAAAATAAAACAACAACAAAAAACCAACAACAACCAAAACTATCTTGCCTACAAGAACTGCAGAGACAATGAAGATATGGAAACTGAGCAAATGGCCAACCAATAAATGGGTCAACTTGAGATCCATCCGTGGGCAAGAACCAATCTGTGACATTCTTAATGATTGTCCAATATGCTTGCACACAGGACCCTAGCATAGCTGTCCTCTGAAAGGCTCCACCCAGCAGCTGATTGAAACAGATGCAGAAACCCCCGAGCCAAACATTAGACCAAGTTTAGGAAAATTTGTGGAAGAGTTGCAGAAAGGATTGAGGATCTGGAAAAGAAAGGGACTCCACAGGAAGACCTACTGAGTCAACTACCCTGGACCCTTGGGGCTCTCAGATACTGGGCCACCAACCACAGAACATATAAGGGATGGACCAAGTTCCCCAGCATTGCTATATATAGCAGATGCACAGCTCAGTATCCATATGGGTCCCCCAACTAAAGAAGTTGTCTGTGGAATCTGCTCCCCTAAGTGGGCTGCCTTGTTTAGCCTAGGTGAGAGAGGATGCACCAGCCCTGTGGAGACTTGATGTGCCAGGGTGGGGGGATACCCAGGGGAATGACCCACCCTCTCAGAGGAGAAGGTGAGAAGGGTGGAAGGAGGGAATGTGTGAAAAGTAGACTGGGAGGGGGGAAATCAATTGGTGTATAAAATGAATAAATAAGCAAATTAATGGAAAAAATACATTCAGATCAAATTTTTTGAAAATATAAAGAATATATTAATGAACATAAAGCATTTGCTTTACCAAAGTACCTTATTAAGTAATATTTTTATTCCATTTTCCATATCAGAAAGTATGGACCTGGATACACAGAACAACTATATAAACAACTATATTTGATATATATTTCATCTAGAATGAAGTAAAGGACTAACCTAGAGTACTCTTTTATTTTTCCAGTGATAAATTTTTAAACATATTTTTATTTGTGTATGTGTGTGTGTGTGTGTGTGTGTGTGTGTGTGTGTGTGCCTATGCATGTGTGTGATATGTGTGAGGTTGCTAATGAAGACCAGATTGCACTTCTAAGGGTTGAGATATTCTTTGAAGGTCGATCAATTTTGGTCTCTAATCTCATACAGACAAATCTGCAACACTCTAGTTTCACTTGTTTATTTAGTTATGGCCTAGTTAACTGCATTGTGTTTCATTGATTGGACTAAAACTATTGAAATTAGTACAGCTCTGTGTAAATTCATTGAAGTTTTTCTGAGTACATATTCTAATCCCTGAAACTTAGTGGATCCGGGCATTGGAAGTGTGGGATCACTGGATCTTTGTCCCTTTGTACAATGTGATCACACTGAATACATCTCCTTTTCCTGCTTCACAATATTAATTTGCTTTTTAAATTGTTTTTTGAGGATTGGTGGCCATTTCTGACGTAAGGTACAGGCCATTACGCTCAAATCTAATAAGGAGGTCAGGAGAACAGAGTATTCTGGCATCCCGGCCTATGCAGAAGACTTGTCAGCTTTATTCTGGAGCAGATTATGCCACCTTTTTTGTCTCAATTTAATGGCATTTCTTGATGTACTTCTCCACTCCTCTCAGCACTTTCAAAGGCTTTCAATCCCATTTGAATCTTTCTGAAATTTTCAAGTATGTGACTATTAAATCTATTTTCAGATTTCTGAAAACATCACGATTTTTCTTATTGTCAAAATTCTTTGTAGTTTAAATATGTAGCTACTCTTTTAAAAAGAATCTTTGTTCTTTAAAAAGAATCTGCACAAGTATTCACCGAGGAAATTAGGAATCGAATAAAAAACTTATAAAAAGTGCATGGAGTTTTGGATACCCTGTGGGAAAAAAATTAAACCAACAAACACCATAATATAAAGCATCTTCTACCAAGGGAGGGTGGAATGACAGGATGTTACTTCTTTCATTTCTTAGAATTGCTCATAAATCCTTCTCATATCCTGAAGGAAAACTACTTGTACTGCTTTCCTCACAGATGTGGCTGTTCTGCATTTGAAGCCACAACTGAGCCTCTGATCATACCTGACATTGCTTACTAAGATACAAAAAATATGGTCTCAGCTCCTACACTTTCCACCCAGACTCACTCCAGATGTCATCTGCACTCGTGAGGCTGATAAACTGATGTCTTACATTAAGGAAAAGTTGAAGCTATCTGAACCACTTTCTCTATAGCACTGCTGACACAATTATTTTATATGATGATATAGAAACTTTCATTTAGAAAACAGCTTAGTGTGATGGAAATCCACACTGGAAGCAATGCTACTTTCTGTTTAATTACGGTATGCTCTACTTGAGTGCCCTAGCACGTTTCTATATTTCTACATAGCAATCCTGATTTACTCATTCAAAGTCTTTTTTCTTATTCATCTTTTATCGCAAACTTCATATGATGACAGATGACTTTTGGTCAGGAATTCCTTGACAGTAAGATTCATTTTTTCCTTTGCTCTAATACAATTGAATGGTTAATCATATTGCATATAAATTTATAACATACTGCTCTGGAGTATCTGTTCTATCCATTTATAGTATGTCTCTGTAAATATATTTTTTGTTTAAAAATTTCGATTTAAATATATTGTGATCACATTCTTCCATGCTCCAAGTATTTCCAGATTCCCCTCCTCCTCCAGACACATCAAATTTAAGTTGTCTCAAAAACAAGCAAACCCAATACAACAACAAAACACACAAAACAAATAAATTAAAATAGAATACTACCAAAACCAAATGAAAACAAACATAGAAAAAATAAAACTAACAAAGCCTAACAAAAAAAGAGCATTGAAATGTGTAGAGTCCATTAATCATTGGTCAGCATCTGATCATGAGACCTACAAGAGATTAGTTGATATACCCAGTGTCATTACATTAGAGAAACTTATATTTTCCTCTCCGAGCATGTATAAGTGATAGTCAGGTTTTTAACCTTTACACTAGTGGCTGGATTTTAATTTATTCTATATAAATGAATAAATAAACAATGAAACAAAATAATCACATCAAAGTTGGACAAGACAAGTTAAAAGAAAGACAAAAGGCCCCAAAGAGGACACAAGAATCAAAGGTCCACTCATTTGCACACTCAGTAGCCCCATAAGAATAGTAAACTGGTAGTGATAATATATAGACAGTGGACCTAGTCTAGACCAATGCAAACCCTGTGCATGCTGTTTCAGTTTCTGTGAGTTCAAGTGAACTTTGCTCATGTTAATTTAGAGGGACTTATTTTATTGGTCTCCTCCATTATTTCTGGCTCCTGAAGTCTTTCCTCCTCTTCCCCTAGGTTCATTGAACTCTCGGGGGAGGAATTTGATGGAGACATATCTCATTTAGGGCTCAGTAATCCATAGTCTTTCACTCTACGTGTTATGTTTGGTTACAGGTCTTTATCTGCTCCCATCTGTTGTAAGAGGAGGTTGGCTTCTCTGATGATGGATGAACTAGGCACTAATCTATTAGTATAGCAGAGTATCACTAAATGTTATTTTGTCACTACAGTTTTCTACTTTTTTAGACAAGGTAATATTTATTTTTAAACCAGGGCCCTTGGCTCTTGGTCACCCAAACCGTGTTGGATATGGATTTCATCTTGTAGAACATGAGAAGTAGTAACTTCCTGTACCAAAAATGCTAGAAACAAGGGGTGAGCTCCGTGAAGGCAGCAACTCAACATCTTCATCTTCAGTGAGTTTGGAGGTGTTTTCTTCAGCAACAAGACCTTTCTGTCAATTTGGAGAGAGTAAAACATAGTCTCAGAAACAGCCTAGGGATTCCTGTGAGGCTCCTTTGACCAGCAACCCCCTTATCTTGGGTAGAGGTTGGGCTGAAATAGGAAGATCGGTGTTTGCTTAGTTTTAACATTACATAGATTCTTTACTATTAGCAATAAATACAGTATAGCTGAATATCAGTTTTAAAATGTAAACACATATTTAAGTTTTGGAAACTCAATTAAATTATTTTCTTTATATTGAATCACATTTTATCTAGCTGTGAGATTTTCTGTATATACAACTTCTGAACATAAAATAGAAAATAAAATTCTACACATTCACAAGTCAATTTAAGCCAATAACTTGGATAAGTCACATCATGCGCCTTTCCATAGCTTTCCCATGCAGTACAGATCATGATTTGCACAGCCTAAAATAAGTAATTGGTTTCAATGAATAAACCCTCAGATATTTATTTTTTCCTTGATATTTTGTAGTTTGACTGACATTCTTAGACCTTTATTTGTGCAAAACAAAATTGTACATTGCCCATTCTCACATCCTATGAAGAGACTTTTTCTACTATTACTAAAAAATACATTTCATTTTACTTTTTTTCAAGGTTTAATATTATGCTTTCAGTCATTATTGAAAGTCTGAGTGAATGTAATGATCTTTGACATTAAACAGAAAAAGAATATTTCTCTACCAATATGATTAACATATACTTCCTTCCCAAAATTTAAGAGTGCATTATCCTGAATTGTATTTTTGGCCTTATGTAACATCCTTCATTATAAGAGAATAAATTCTTTATATAGCGCTGGGTTCCAATTATTTTTTTTTTTAGTTGAAAAACACCTAAACTGTTCCCAGAAAGAAGTTTTGCTGATGAATACTAACATACAGATTTAATATAAATGACCTTCAGACAGAAGAAACATCAGAAACTATTTAATGCATTTATATCTTTCTGTATCCTCTTAAGAAACAAGAATTCTCTGTGCCCTAGTTTCTATGCTAGATCCAGGAGATACAAAGGTGAAAAAAATATAGTCCTTGTCCTTGAGATGTTCAAGTATAGAAGGCAGGCAATGAACTAAATGATAACTTCAACACAAACTATTTAGTGCTACAAAAGTATGAAAGGACTTCTGATTATAAAACACTGTGTTTTATGCTAGACATTTCCCTGTATAAATATTTTGTGTAGTCACATTTTAAAAGGATAAATTTTTCAATGCTATAAGGAAACAACCTTTATTAGTATATTATTTGCTAAAATATTTTTGATCAATTTTAGCTATATTCAAAATTTACAATAGCAATAAGTTTAAAAAAATAATGATTTACTATATGTCTTATGGATAATTTTAAAATTATGTGGTTTTTCTAATTAATATTAATGATAATTTTATTTTATTATCAGATAATTACATTGTTTTTCTCTTCCCTTTCCTCCCTAAAGTCTTCTTTGCTTTCTTTCAAATTTATGGCCTCCATTTTCAGTAAATGTTCTTATGTACATTTATTTATTTATTAACTTATTTTACACTTCTTGCTAATATATAACCTCCTCAACATGTATAATTATATATATATTATATATATATGTATTATGCAACATATATATATTATATATATTATGCAACACTTATATATATATATATATATATATATATATATATATATGCACGGGTGTGTGTGTGTGTGCGTGTGTGTGTATGTGTGTGTGTGTGTTGAGGGCTGTCTATTTGCTATTACACAACCAATTTGCATGTTTTTCTCTGGGAAAGACTACCTCTTTTACTCTCAGCATTTTCTCATTGCCTGTAGTTCTTTGTCAAAGGTTGAAGAATCCTGGGGTTTTTCCTGCCCACATCAGCGTGTATATTGTTGTCCTCATTTTGTTCACGTTTCATTAGTTCATAATCTTAAAAGATAGGAAGAAGTAAAAATCCTCTTAAACTCAAAGTAGAATAAATCACATTAATAGTTATGTGACATGATAAAATTATACTCAATAATTTTAGTTAAAACTAATGTCTCTTATTTTCTCAAGAAAGTTTCTCATTCTGCAGCCAAGACTTGCTTCAAATTTAAGATAGTCTTCCTATCTTAGATTTCTGTTTACTATCTTACTGCAAAAGTATATTTACTGTAATCATTTTACTACTATATCAATTACATTTCTTAGCCATTGTATTAGAAAATGACACACATGCAAAAGAAATCATCAGTTCACAGAGTCACAGATCCTTCCTGACAAGGTAATAATTTTAATATGAACATGAACACAAACATGTCCGTGTGTGTGTGTGTTGAAAGGTTTACTCTTGGTAGTCATATCAGGGAGAATTAATGGTGAAAATCCTACAGGTATCCATCTTCAGCTGGAGATGTTCTTCCTTCATCAGAACTTCTATACTTAGCAACACAAAATAAATATGTTGTCCCTAATATCCAATAACTAATATTTGTTAGACCATTCATTGTCAACAAAAAATGTCACAAAGACAGCAATATTTTCTTACTGATAAGGAAGTAAACATGGTTACCAACACACAGAAAAGCAAGAAAATTTACTTTTCAAGCACATCATGAATCTTTAAATGTTACCTTCCTCTGTGAGATGTTATGAGCCCTGGTTAATTGATTCTTTGGATTTTTCTTATGGTGTCCTTGTCTCTGTGGCTTCTACTATGCCTGCCACCACTTCCACAAGATTCTTCCATGTTCCACCTAATGCTTAGCTGCGGTCTCTGTATCTGCTCCCATTAGTTGCTGAAAGGAACCTCTCCGATGATTATTATAATAGACTCCTGTCTATGAGAATCATATAATAGTATTAGATGCCATTTCATTGACTTTCTCCCTGCCACGTTTAGTTCTATCCTAGGTAGCTGAGCTATCCAGCCTTTGGTTCCTGGCTCTTTAGGTAGTGTCAGGGGTACATTTCTAATCATAGTATGGGTCTCGAGATGGACATGTTATTGTTTGGCCACATTCACATTATCTGTGTCCCTGTTACCACAGCACATCTTGCAGGCAGGACAAATTTTAGGTTGAAGGTTTTGTAGCTAGGTTGTGTTGGCATAGTATTTCTGTGAACTCTGTAAATGTTATCCCCATATTAGTCAAATGCTAATTTCTCTGCTCTCATATCTTGGTTCAATCTGAGCACACCATTTTAATGATTATGCCAAGGATCCATCTCAAATTTGTATAAATTATTTTTAGCATTTATTTTCTGCTTTGTCAATAAATGCTGATCACACAATGGCCAACCAAATGAGAGAGTATGGCAGAAGCTCTGGGATGTGTTGTAATAAATATTTAATCTCCACTTTTCTTTATTTTTTAATTTTTATTTTTTTATATTTCATTTTTGATACTTCATTTACATTTCCAATGTTTCCCTTTTTATAGGTCTCCTCTTTGGAAACCTCCTATCCCCTCCACCTCCCCGCCTCTATGAGGGAATTCCACCTTTCACCCACCCACCCACCCACTCCCATATTCCCACCTTGACATTCCCCTTTACTGAGGCCTCTAACACCCTCAGGCCCAAGAGCCTCTCTTCTCTCCCTGATGGCCAACGAGGCCATTCTCTGCCACACATGTGGTCCGAACCATGGGTCCATAGATGTTTATTGGTGGTCCAAACTCCAGGACGACCGGGGGGGGGGGGTCAGGCCCCGTTGATGCTGTTGCTCCCTCCATGGGGCTGCAAACCCCCTCAGCTCCTTCAGACCTTTCTCCAGCTCCTCTCTCTTGGACGTCACTCTCAGTCCAGCAGTTACTGTAAAGTGAAACTTGGGCATTCTGAACTTTTGGGCTAATATCCGCTTATCAGTGCTGGCGAGGATGTGGAGAAAGAGGAACACTCCTCCACTGTTGGTGGGATTGCAAGCTGGTACAACCACTGTGGAAATCAGTTTGGTGGACTCTCAGAAAAATGGACATAGTACTACCTGAGGACCCAGCTATACCTCTCCTGGGCAAATACCCAGAAAATGCTCCAACATGTAATAAAGACACATGCTCCACTATGTTCATAGCAGCCATATTTATAATAGCCAGAAGCTGGAAACAACCCAGTTGTCCCTCATCAGAGGAATGGATACAGAAAATGTGGTACATCTACACAATGGAGTACTACTCAGCTATTAAAAACAATGACTTAATGAAATTTGCAGGCAAATGGATGGAACTTGAAAATATCATCCTGAGCGAGGTAACTCAGTCACAAAAGAACGAACAGGGTACGTACTCACTAATCTCCACTTTTCTTTTGAGGAATTTTATCGTTATTTTCTTCTATGAAAAAAAGATACTATCTCTATAAAAATTATTTTCTGTATATCCATTCTGAAAGTTAGTATATTACTGAAGCTGGAGCAGGGTTTGTGAAATCATGAGAAACCAGTGATAAGTTACTTGTGTGGGAAACATTGTCAGTATGGTAACTTCATTAAGACAAAGATGAATTGTCTTAGGCTTAGAATTGAATTTTCAAGTATTTTGGAATGTAATAAATGTTTATATTTCCAAATAAATTGATAAGTTCAGTATTTAATAATCATGTCTGCTTTTAGCAAATAACATAATCTAATTTAAAAAGCTATTAGTAGTCTAAAATATATGAGCAACTCAGTATTTCAAAGGTATGTACTATAATTACAAGACTTATATTCTGCTGTACTCAGAGATTGATGCCTAACGCAATTGTCATCAGAGCGGTTTCATCCAGCCACTGATGGGAACAGATGCCGAGACTCAAAGTGAAATATTATTTAGAGTTTAGGGAATCCTGCTAATAAGAGATAAGATAGCACTGTCAGTGTCAGATGGGTCAAGAACACTAGACGAAAATCAACAGGCTTGACTAACCTAGACTAATTAGTGCTCACTGAGACTTAACCTACAATCAGAGAGTCTGTACAACCTAGACCCTTTGTGCTTGTGTGTGTCTGTGTGTGTGTGTGTCACACACACACACACACACACACACACACACACATATATATATATGCAGCTTAGTGTTTTTACAGGAATCCTAACTGAAAAAGGGTTCTCTGTTTCTGATGCTTTTGTCTGCTATAGGGAACCTTGTCCTTCTACTGGGTTGTATCGGTTAGCCTCAATATAAGGAGTGGGCATTGCCTAACCTTACTGAAAATTGATAGGAGATGCTTGGTTGGTTCTCTTGGGAGCCATGTCCTATTTTGAAGCAAATCGAGGAGGAGTAGGAGGAGTGGTTAGTTGCAAAAGAAAAAAACAACATAATCAAAAATCAAGTTTTAGTATAATGAAATCACTACATCCTGCAAACAGCAGGTTTTTTTACTTAAGCATTGTCCACATATTAGTGAATATTCAAACATAAGTTAGAAAAATACAAAATTAAAAAGGTAGCTTATTGTTTGAGAATGAAGGAAGTCTGTAACAATAGTATTAATACATAGTGAAAGTTTTCATTTGTACAAAAGCCCAAATACTATTTATATCCATTGGAGAATTATGAGGAGATTTCTCTTTTTTACTACAAGTATTCTTATTGGATTATTTTACAGCATTTCACTATATATTCTTCTTTTTTAATTTGTCTTAGACTCCCAAATTAGTTATTATGTCCTCTGTTTCTACCTTCCACTTATGATATGATACTGTTTTTCATGGCTGTTAAAATGAAAACATCCTTTCTTTGTGCATTCAAAGTGGAAAATTCTTAATATTTTATACCTTGATCAGTGGTGTGGCTCCCTTGACTCCCAGGACAAACTATTTCTTCAACACAAATCCTCTTGCTATCTATCATTCTATCCATTTCTCTGTACTGATTCCTCCTTACTAATCCTTTATTATGAAACATGTGTGTTATGACAAAATGTACACAACATTGAAACTTTCATTAGATTGGATATAATCAGCTTTTATTATCATTTTAACTGTATGTTAATGAAACAGACAATGAGAACTCAACTTTTCTTTCACAAAGGTATTTACTTTGGAGTTCATGAATTTTTTTCTAATTTTAATTTTTTTATTATTTATTTATTTTTTGATACTTTATTTACATTTCCAATGTTTCCCCTTTTCCAGGTCTCCTTTGGAAATCCCCATGCACTCCTCCACCCTGCCCCTATGAGGGTATTCTACCTCCTACCCACCCGCCCACCTACTCCCTTATTCCCCCCTTGACATTCTCCTTTACTGGGGCCTCTAACACACTCAGGCCCAAGGGCCTTTCCTCCCCCTGCTGGCCAACAAAGCCCTCCTTTGCCACGTATGTGGTCCAAGCCATGGGTCCCTCGATGTGTATACTTTGGTTGGTGGTCCAGCCTCCAGGAGGACCAGGGAGGGGTCTGGCCAGTTGACACTGTTGCTCTCTCCATGGGGCTGCAAACTCCCTCAGCTCCTTCAGTCCCTTCTCCAACTCCTCCACCTGGGACCTCACTCTCAGTCCAGCTGTTAATGTAAAGTGAAACTTGGGTATTCTGAAACTTTGGGGCTAATATCCACTTATCAGTAAGTACATACCATGTTCGTTCTTTTGTGACTGAGTTACCTCACTCATGACGATATTTTCAAGTTCCATCCAGTTGCCTGCAAATTTCACTAAGTCATTGATTTTAATAGCTGAGTAGTACTATATTGTGTAAATGTACCACCTTTTCTGTATCCATTCCTCTGATGAGGGACATCTGGGTTGTTTCCAGCTTTTGGCTATTATAAATATGGCTGCTATGAACTTAGTGGAGCATGTGTCTTTATTACATGTTGGAGCATCTTCTGGGTATATGCACAGGAGAGGTATAGCTGGGTCCTCAGGTAGTATTATGTCCATTTTTCTGAGGGTCCCCCAAACTGATTTCCAAAGTGGTTGTACCAGCTTACAATCCCACCAACAATGGAGGAGTGTTCCTCTTTCTCCACATCCTCTCCAGCATCTGCTGTCACCTGAGTTTTTGATCCTAGCCATTCTGACTGGTGTGAGGTGGAATCTCAGACTTGTTTTGATTTGCATTTCCCTGATGACTAAAGATGTTGAACATTTCTTTAGGTGCTTCCTTCAAGTTTCCTCAGTTGAGAATTCTTTGTTTAGTTCTGTTTCCCATTTTTTGATGGGGTTATTTGGTTTTCTGGAGTCTAACTTCTTGAGTTCGTTGTATATATTGGATATTAGCCCTCTATAGGACGTAGGCATGGTTAAGATCTTTTCCCAATCTGTTGGTTGCTGTTTTGTCCTATTGACAGTGTCCTTTACCTTACAGAAGCTTTGCAATTTCATGAGGTCCCATTTGTCGACTGTTGATCTTAGAACATAAGCCATTTTTGTTCTGTGCAGGAACTTTTCCCCTGTACTCAGGTGTTCAAGACTTTTCCCGACTTTCTCTTCTATTAGATTCAGTGTATCTGGTTTTATGTTGAGGTCCTTGATCCACTTGGACTTAAGTTTTGTACAGGGAGATAGGAATGGATCAATTCTCATTCTTCTACATGTAGACTGCCCGTTGAACCAGCACCATTTGTTGAAAATGCTGTCTTTTTTCCACTGGGTGGTTTTAGCTCCTTTGTCGAAAATCAAGTGACCATAAGTGTGTGGGTTCATTTCTGAGTCTTCATTCTTTTCCATTGATCTACCTGCCTGTCACTGTACCAATACCATGCAGTTTTTATCACTACTGCTCTGTAGTACAGCTTGCGGTCAAGGATGCTGATTCCCCAGACTTTCTTTTGTTGTTGAGAATATCTTTTGCTATCCTGGGTGTTTTTGTTGTTCCAAATGAATTTGAGAATTGCTCTATCTAAGTCTATGAAGAATTGAGTTGGAATTTTGATGGGGATTGCATTGGATTTGTAGATTGCTTTTGGCAGGGTGGCCATTTTTACTATATTAATCCTTCCAATCCATGATCATGGCAGATCTTTCCACCTTCTGAGGTATTCTTCATTTTCTTTCCTCAAAGACTTGAAGTTCTGTCGTACAGATCTTTAACTTGCTTCGTTAGAGTCACACCAAGATACTTTATATTGTTTGTGACTTTTGTGAAGGGTGTCATTTCCAAAATTTCTTTCTCAGCCTGTTTATTCTTCGAATGTAGGAAGGCTACTGATTTGTTTGAATTATTTTTATATCCGGCCACTTTGCTGAAGTTGCTTATCAGCTGCAGGAGTTCTCTGGTGGAGTTTTTCGGGTCACTTAAATATACGATCATATCATCTGCAAAGAGTGATATTTTGATTTCTTCCTTTCCAATTTGTATCCCTTTGCCTCCTTTTGTTGTCTAATTGCTCTAGCTAGAACTTCAATTACTATATTGAATAGATAGGGAGAGAGAGGGCAGCCTTGTCTATTCCCTAATTTTAGTGGGATTGCTTCGAGTTTCTCTCAAGCATGAAATTTTATTGTTAAATTTTTAATTACATAAATTGAATTCTCAGATTGAAATCCAGTGAGTAGAGCATTGAGATTTAGTTTAATATAAAGATAATATAACATCAAGGAAATAACAAAAACCATGACTATATTAATTAGAGCATTTTTTAAAAAATGGCAGGTATTACAGTTCATAGTAAAGTTTACAACACAATAGTTTTCTATGAGTTTTCTAAGGAATCGCCAGACTGATTTCCAGAGTAGTTGTACCAGCTTTCAACCCCACCAACAATGGAGGAGTGTTCCTCTTTCTCCGCATCCTTGCCAGCATCTGCTGTCCCCTGAGTTTTTGATCTTAGCCATTCTGACTGGTGTGAAGTGGAATCTCAGAGTTGTTTGATTTGCATTTCCCTGATGACTAAGGATGTTGAACATTTCTTTAGGTGCCTCTCGGCCATTCGATATTCCTCAACTGAAAATTCTTTGTTTAGCTCTGTACCCCATTTTTAATAGGGTTATTTGATTCTCTGAAGTCTAACTTCTTGAGTTCTTTGTATATATTGGATATTAGCCCTCTATCAGATATAGGATTGATAAAAATATTTTCCCAATCTCTTGGTTGCCATTTTGTCCTATTGACAGTGTCCTTCTTCTTGATCTTAGCGCATAAGTCATTGGTGTTCTGTTCAGTAAATGTTCTCCTGTGCCCATGTGTTTGAGGCTCTTCCCCACTTTCTCCTCTATAAATTTCAGTGTATCTGGTTTTATGTGGCAGTACTTGATCCACTTGGACTTGAACTTTGTACAAGAAGATAAAAATTAATTGATTTGCATCTTTCTATCTACTGACTGCCAGTTGAACCAGCACCATTTGTTGGATAGTTTACCTGAGGACCCAGCTATAGCACTCCTGGGCATATACCCAAAATACTCCCTGATATATAACAAGGACACATGCTCCACTATGTTCATAGCAGCCTTATTTATAAGAACCCAAATGTCCTTATTCAGAGGAATGGATAGAGAAAATATGGTACATTTACACAATGGAATACTATTCAGCTATTAAAAATGATGAATTCATGAAATTCTTAGCCAAATAGAAGGAAGTAGAAAATATAATCCTGAGTGTGGTAACCCAATCACAAAAAACCACACATGGTATGCACTCACTGGTAAGTGCATAATAGCCCAACAGCTCTGAAAACCCAAGATACAAGAAGAAGGAAAACCAAAGTGTGGGTGCTTCAGTCCTTCTTAGAAAAGGGAAGAAAATACTCACGGGAGCAAATATGGAGACTAAATGTAGAGCAGAAACTGAAGGAAAAGCCACTCAGAGTCTGTCCCACCTGGGGATTCATCTCATATACAGTCACCAAAGTCTGACACTATTGTGAATACCAAGAAGTGCTTACTGAATGGAGCCTGATATAGCTGTCTCATGACAGGCCATGCCAGAGCCCTACAAATACAGAGGCAGATGCTTGCAGCCAACCATTGGTCTGAGCGTAGGGTCCCCAATGGATGAGTTAGAGAAAGGCTTGAAGGAGCTGAAGAGGTTTGCAACCCCATAGGAAGAACAATACCAACTAACCAGACTCCCCAGAGCTCCCAGGGACTAAGTCACCAACCAAAGAGTACACATGGCTCCACTTGCATATATAGCAGAGGATGGCCTTGTCAGGCCTCAATGGGAGGAGAGGTCTTTTGTCCTATGAAGGCTCGATAGATTCCCCAGTGTAGGGGAATTGAAGGAGGGGAGGCAGGAATGGGTTAGTGGGTAAGGGAACATCCTCACAGAAGCAGGGAGAGTGGAGAGGGGATAGGGAGTTTCTGGGACGGGGGAAACCAGGAAACGGGATAACATTTAAAATGTAAATAAAGAAAATATCCAATAAAAATTTAAAATAATTTTTTTCTAAATAAATAAGATTTGAAAACTAATTGGCAACACTGTTTTCATACACTATGCGTAAGTTACTCTTCTCAGTATTAAGCTTAATTACCATAGTTGTGTGAAGCTGAAAATGGATTGTCATACAATATTTTTTGCGAAAAAGTTTTACATTTCTCCATGGTTTTCTTCAAAGAATGAGAGATTCAGGGTAGAAACTAGAAAAAGTATTGTAAATGTATCTAGAATTGTCACATGTGAGAAATGAGAATTGTATTATGTGTATAAACAAATTCTTAAAGTAATAAATCTAATTCTTTTTGAAAATCTTATTTATGTTCTCAATCTGTAATGAAATCATTTAGATAATTTACACATAATCTCATTAGATTCCTTCTCTTGTAAGACAATACAATACTACAAAGTATTGTTCTCAAAGTTTCCAGAAAACTTGAAATGGTTGGCAATTTCCAGACAATGTGGGACCGACAGTACAAGTATAAAAAAAATTCCTCTGTACATTGTCTGTATGTGAGAATTCTACAGAGAGAAAAAAAATGCATTTCTACAGCTTTACTTGTCAACAATGATAAATGCAACTGAGGGGAATAACTTAAGAGCTAAAGAACATTTTCTAAACATAGAAACATTCTCCTAATTTTATTTCACTATTATAGCCTATTTCTTATTCAACAAAATTTACTGGATATATGAAAACAATCTGAAATAACTTTGTGATACAAAATAAAATATCTTCCTAATCTACTTCCTTGTGTGCATACACACACACAGGATTTCCACAAAGGTACATGGGTAGACTTTTTATGTTTTATTTGCGTTGAAAAGTGAGTTTATACAAATGATACACTCAGTAAATTGATAATCAATCTTTTCACAAAATTCACACAGAAGTATTATTTTTAGATTGTACATATAATTGATAAGCTCTCCTTATGAGAATAGAGAATTTAGACTCTTATTTTTCAAACAAAGTGATTTTTTATAAAAGCAATGTTAGTGGGGGCACTTGTAAAAAGAAACAAAACAATAAAAAAATGTGTAAGTTCTTCTAATTCTATTATTATCATAGGACATTAGTAATCTATGTCCTTATGTTCATACTTAGGTCAATGAGGCTAAACAATGGCAGTTTTAATGAATTCAAGCAGAACACATAATGAAATAGAACATGAGTGAACATAAAAATTATTTTTAGCATTGTCTTCACTGTTAAATTATCTGGTAATGTTATTTTTAGTATTGAAGTTCCAAATGGTTAAAGTTATGTTTTTAGTATAATGAATGGGGTGATATTGATGTCATTTAAGGATGAACACTCAACAATTAGTTATCTTCAGTACATAACAATTTAAAACTTCAAGAACTGAACATCACACACTACAAAAAGGTGATTTTTCTGACCAAACCTGTGAAGAAGACTAATATAGTGGTATAAATGAATGTATTTGGAAGACCTTTTGATTCAACAGCATGCCAGTTTAGCAATACCTACATAAGCAAATAAATAATGGTAGTATGTTCAGCCATAGGGTCTATAGCATCCTCACTAAGGGCTTTTGATCCAGTTAACAGTATAAGACATAACTTTTCTATTGTTCAGCAGACAAGAAATTCACTCAGAAAATTTTCTTTACTCCCTAAGGATACTAACACAATTGTATCTGTGGAAATATTTTACCTTGGAGGTTTTGTTTATAACTCACAGCATTCATAGCCAAATAGACCAATTTCTCCTACTTCAACCTAAGTAGTATCTTCTACTTTCAGTTCCTCAGAAAATTGGAAATAGTTTTACCTGAAGACCCAACAATCCTACTCCTAAGCACCCAAAGGTTGGTCCACTACACTAAAAGGACATGTACTCTATTATGTTCATACCAGCCTATTTGTAGCCTGAAACAAGAAGGAACACACATGTCCCTCAATTGAAGAATGGATACAGAAAATGAGTTTCATTTACTCAATTGAATATTATTCAGCTAATAAAAACAAGGTCACTATGAATTTTGCAGGCAAATGGATGGAACTAGTAAATATAATTCCGAGTGAGGTAATCCAGACCTATAGGAGCAAGCATGGGGTATATTCACTGGTACATGGATATTAGCCATAGAGTAGGGGATACCCATGATATGCCCCATAGACCCAGTGAAGTTAAACAAAAAGGAAGACCCAAGCAAGGATGATTGAATCACACTGAGAAGGGGGAATAACATAGTCATATCAGGTAGAGGTGGGGAGGGAAGTGAGTGGGAGAGGGGATAGAGAGGAGAAAGGGGGTTAAGGATAAGATGTGGAGAAAGTCAGGAGAGAGGACCAGCGAGCCTAGAGAATTAATGGAAATCTGCAGCTACCTGAGATGAAGGCATGGGGTGGGGAAAGAATCTCTCGGAAGCCCCAGAGACCTGGCATGGGAGAGGAACCCAAGAATCAATGCTTGTGACTTTAGCCTAGATGCCTAAGAGTGGGAACATGGAACTTGAAAAATTCCTGTAGCCAGGTATTACCCCTAGTAGAGAGATAAGGACACACATCCATGCACAAAACTTTTGACCCCAAATTTGTCCTGTCTAAAAGAAATGCAGGGACAAAGATAGAGCAGAGACTGAAAACATATCTAACCAATAACCAGCCCAATTTAGACCCATCCCCTGGGCAAGCAAAAATCCCTCACACTATTAATTTTACTGTTATGCTTGCAATCAGCAGCCTACCATGTCTTCTGACAGGCTCTCCCAGCAGCTGACTGAAACAGATGCAAATGCCCACAGCCAAAGATTGGATTGAGATCCAGGACTCTTTTAATACCCTGAAGGAGATAGGAACTCCACAGGAAGACCACAGGAAGACTAACCTGTACCGTTGGAAGCTCTCAAGGACTGAGCCACCAATTAAGGAGTATACATGGGCTGGACAGAGGTGCCCCCCCACATATGTAGCAGAAATGCAGCTCTCTCTCTCCATGTGTGTTACCCAAGAACTGATGCAGGGGCTGTACCTAAAGCTGGAGCCTAACTGTGGAATCCATCCCCAATAGGGCTGTCTTGTCTGGCTTCAGTGGGAGAGGATGTGCCTAAGCCTGCAGAAACACAATGCCTCAGGGTTGGGGGATACCCAGAGGAGAACCACACTCTAGCAAAGGAGAAGAAGAGGAAGGTAGGGTGGAGAGACCCTCTGAAGGGAGAAAAAGGAGGGGAAAGCATTTTGGATGTTAATTAATTAATTAATTAAAAATTCTAGATTGTTTAATTCTGAGATTCTTTTAACTCATTACTGGGCACCCTCAAGATAAACGGTATAAATATGTCTTTATTAATTTCTTTTCTTGTTGTTTTGTTTCAGTTTCTGGGGGTTGCAATTCATCAAGTAGGAAATAAAGGGTAACAGGACCATGAGGTATTGGGTCTTCCTGTGGTGAAGAACATTGAACTAAAAAAAAAATTAGGAGCTATTGTGATTCCCAGGACTTAATCCTAGTAGCTAGTAGGATTATATGTATCTGTCAGATTCAGTGTCTTAAATGTTAATAAACTTTTAATGAACTTCATTGCCCACAAATCAAATGTTTACACATGAGTATGGCAGGAGGCATTTCCCATCCAAATCTTTTTTTAAAAAATGAAAATAGATTCTTCTCTTATACAATACGTCCTAACCACAGTTTCCTCACCTTCCACTAATTTCAGCTACCTGCCACCTACACTTTCCCCTATGTCCACTCCCCCTCCTTTCCCTCTTCAGAAAAGAGCAGGCCTCTAAAGACTACAGTCAAACTGGATAACACAAACTACAGGAAGACAGTATAAGGCAAAAGCCCTTAATATTGAGGCTAGAGAAGACAACTCAGTAGGAGGAAGAGCCTGAAAGACAGTCATGAAGATTCTATTACACCACTCCCACTCTTATGAGTCTCACAAAAACATAAAGTTAACGGGAGATCAAAGGTCACTCTCCTGACAACAATCAAACACAATTATGCAATGCACGGTCACATGTTGACTTGGGAAGAAACAAAATGTGCAAACAATTCTTACAAAATCATTGGGGGACACTCATATGCATCTCTGAGAATCTAACGTAGTAGTATAGCAATGACTCTTATGCAAACATGGAAATGTTACAGTGAAAAGCAGTACTTTATAAAATAATTACACATGAATAATTATAATTAAATATAAAATCACAATTCATTGAGTATTAGAAATTACATGGATACTTTGTCCTATAATGAATTGTATCAATAATCACTTTCCCTCAACATATTATTTGTTTAACTTTACTGAGAGAAGGACTCCAGAACCTTGAATCAGAACCACTCTACCAAAGATGGAAGCCATTAACTTTTTCTCTTATTTTAGTCAAAAGATGTATGTGCATATATATATGTGTGTGTGTGTGTGTGTGTGTGTGTGTGTGTGTGTGTGTATTTACATGGATTTGTAGCAAATAAATAATGATTTAACTATCTTCATATTAAAAAAAATTATGTGAATATGTCCAGACTAGAGTACAGCAATTACAAACAACACATTAGGATACGAATGCATTAAAAATTCAGGAGAAATGAAAACTTATGATTTTAGTTCTGTATTACCAAGAGTATGTGAAATTGTTTATGAGCATTTGCCAAACTTCTTTTTACTCCGGGTGATTAGGATTTCTTAGTACTAATCAGAACCTAAGGCATAAGCCTGGCTTGATAGTTGTTTGAAATTAACTTTAAAGGATATATAGATTTATGAACAAACCTCACATTTGGAACGATCAAAAGAGACAAGATCAGTAGAAGTTGTAGGTGAGATTGTTCACTTGAGAGTCGAGCATCTCATCAGTGAGACTTCAGAAAGCTAAGCTTCTTGAAAACATGAAGAGTTTTCAGGACTACAAGCCTTTCTCAAGAACATCACTTGGAACTAATGGATTCCTGCAGTAAAGGATTCTGCTTTGTAGTTCAGAAATATGTTTATTTTTTCTATTAAGGATAATTAAATTCATCCACATAACATTTCTTTTATTTACAAAAATGACAAATAAAAACAATCCTAAAAGATCAAGTTAAGTATTTCACTTTAAAAGTCTGTACCTGCTGGATTTATGATACGCTTTTTTACTTCATATATTTATGACTTATAAATGTCAACAATTTTAAATCTTCAAAATGTCTTACTGTATTTGTTTCTATAATAATATGAACAAAACAATATTGCTCATTCTATATAAATAAAATTTTTAACAATATTTTGTATCTGCATATACACTCTTTTCATTGATAAAATTAAACTTAAAATTATAAATAACATGTAAGTTATTACTGTTATTACTATATATTTTAAAAATAAATAGTTGGTAGCTTGAACTTCTTATATCTCACTAATTTCAGAAATTGGTTGAAAAGTAGGCCTCACTGATAATTCCACAGTAGAAAATGAAACCATGTGTGGAATACATGTTGATATTAAGATCAATGATAACTAGTAATGAATAGTTATAACTGTACTTCATACTCTTTCTTGTGGAAGACAATTTAAAATTATATCATCTGTTAGAAGAGTATAGAATGTAAAGCAATATGTTTTGGCACTATCCATTTTTTTATCTGAGCAAGAAAAATCTGGTATATATTCTTCTTATTTTTGCCATATGTGAAATTATTTGATACTGACATAAACAGTTTAGAAATCTTGTGAAGGTCTATTAAATATAGAATTAAGTGTCCCTCTTGGGTTGGAGAAAGGTCTGAAGGAGCAGAGGGAATTGGTAGCCCCATGGAGGGAGCAAGAGCGTCAATGGGTCTGACCCTTCCCCTGGTCATCCTGGAGTTCAGACCACCAACCAACGAATACACATCTATTGACCCATGGTTTGGACTACATATGTGGCAGAGGAATCACCTCGATGGCCATCAGGGAGAAAGGAGAGGACTTTGGGCCTGAGGGTGCTAGAGGCCCAGTAAAGGGGAATGTCAAGGTGGGAATATGGGAATGGGTGGGCGGGTAGGTGGAAGGAATTCCCTCACAGAGGCGGGGAGGGGGAGGGGATAGGGGGTTTCCAAAGAGGAGACCCAGAAAAGGGGAAACATTGGAAATGTAAATAAAGTATCAAAAATAAAAAAAATTAAAAAAGAAGTCAAAAAAAAAAATAAAAGTGTCCCTCTCATAGCTAACACAACTAAAAATAGCTCTTAATGCTTCATGTATAGGTCCATTGATAAAATGTTTGCAATGCTGTTATGATAGTCTAAATTCTGGTCCCCAGGACCTATGTGAAATAAAACTGGGCAAAGCATTCTGCAGCTGAAGTCTCAGCTCTGACGAGGAAGAGACAGTAGAATCCCTGTTTGCTTGCTTTCTAGGTAATCTATGGAACTTAACATGCTCTAAATTCAGAAAAAGGCCCTGTCTTCAAATCACAGATGAGGGTAATTAAAGAAGGCATCTGATAATGATATCTAGCCTCTACAAAAACATGTACCTGCACACACATTTACATACACGTACACACACAAAAGCAAATAATATAGCATTTTCTGTTTTAATAATTGATTCCATTTTCATATCAATGCATTTGTTGTATTGTTTGATCCTATTCATTTTCACAAAAGTTGAGGTTAAAAATGATTAAATTATTGGCCAATATCAGAAGTGTATCTATATTGTAATTGTGTGAAATATGGTTAAATGTTTGAAAAAGTGTATAGAATTGATTTGGGATTGACTAGGTTATATTTTATTTATCCATAAATGTTTACACATCAAATTTTTATAGATTATTTCAAAAAAATCTCAAAGTGATAAATTCCTAAATCTTACGTAAAATCTGACTATCCACTGAATCTTATAGAGAACATAGAGTCTTTACCATGTCGTAAAATCTTTATCATTTCAAACATACAGAGTTTAGCATAGCTGCAGTCTGTTCTGATGGGCATGGGTGGAACCCAGTGAAATTCAATTCAACTAATTTAATATGTCTTGTGCAATATTTTTATTTATGTTATAGCAATATTTGTAAAACTAAATTGATTTTTAAACATTCCTTTAGAGATCAATTTTTTGAGAAATGTTTTCTTAAGCACTTTCCTTCATTTTATTTATGGTTACTTATGGCTTATGTATTATAACTTACCTGTATTTTGTATAATGATATTTGATTTCCCTTAAATGTACAATTATTATGTATTTTGTTTACATTTGTGTGTGCATATATGGGAATATCTAAATGTAAGTCATCATCCTTTGTCCTAAATGTATAGAAGTTAATTTCTCTCCTTAATCAGTGAGAGAACTGATTATGAAATACTTTCCAAAGCCCTGAAGCCATGTTTTGCAAACTGTAACACAGTGAGTTAATTCCTAGGAAAAGAGTGTTAGGTCATTAAGGAATGTCCATACACTGGATATTGGTTTGCATACTATGCTCTTTACTTTTTACTCCTAAGTGTCACAATGTGAAATGCTAGGTCACAAGTACTCCCTCACAGTATCATAGTGAACAAGCCTTAATACATACCCAAAACAACTGTGCCAAAAAAAAAAAAAAAAAAATCATAAAATAGGCTAAATAAAGTGATCTTCAGACTAAGAAAGTTAGGTTGTTATCTCTTCTTTTCTTATTATATACACAAAGGATGAAAAAAACATATATGTATTAATAAGTAAAAGAAATATCAAAGGAAATGGGTAATATTTTTTCAACATACAGAATATAGTTTAGTATCTACTTTGATAAATATCTCCAGTTTTCAATAAAGTGTTAGGACATGAAAGTATAGAATATTTAAGTCTGAAATTATGTATTTTGGAAAAGCATCTTAAAGTATTTATTCCCCACAAAAATTTGCTGATTGATTTTTTTTCTAAACTTGACACAAAATTACACATATCTTGAAAGAAGAACTGCAATTGAAAAAAATGCTTCCAGCTTATTTTCTATAAGAAAGTCTACAGAGTTTTTATTCATTAATCAATGTTTGAGAGGTCTCAGAGCACGCAGAGCTGTGCCAATCCTGGACATGTCATCCTGGGTTGTATAAGAAAGAAGACTCAGCAAACTATGCAAAGCAACCCAGTAAGCAGTATTCAAGGGACTGCTTCAGTTCCTGCCTTCAAGTCCTGGCCTTGGTTGTCTTCCCTGCATTTTCCTGATGACTAGACTCAGAAGTCCATTAAACCCTATCCCCTGAAAATTGTTATTTGTATTGTAGTACTTTTCATTTTAAACAAGACATTGACTCAACAATTATCACTACAAAATAAAGATGTACCTTCTCTACATATATGCATAGAACGTAACACTTAGCCACAAAACAACAGAAATTAGTGACTCATAGGACATTTAATGGAAATGCAATATATTGAATTAAATGACGTAAGTCTGACACATGATGAGATTTTTTTATTCTTAATTATTTTAATATTTACATCCCAAGTATTGCTCTGCTCTCCCTCTCTCTGAGTTCTTCTTCTTTGCCCCCTTTTTAGCCTCTCAGAGGGTGCCCCACCAAGCATACTACCTCCCTGAGGCATCAAGTCTCTATAGGATTAGGTACATCCTCTCCCACTGAGGCCAGAAAAGGAAGTCCTCTGATACATATGTGCCAGGGGCCCTGGAGTAGCCCCTCGATGCTCTTAGGTTGGTGGCTTAATCTCTGGAGCTCCCAGAGGTCCAGTTAGTTAATAGTGTTGGTCTTTCTGTGGGATTGCCATTCCCTTCAGTTCCTTTAATCCTTTCCATAACTTATCTATAGGGGTCCCTGAAGTCAGACCAGTGTTTGGCTATAAGCATCTGCATCTGTCTCAATCAGCTGCTGGTAGATCCTCTCATAGAACAACCATGCTATGCTCCTGTCAGCAAGCACAACATTGCATGAATAATAATGTCAGGGTTTGGTGTCAACCCATGGGATGAATTCAAAGTTGGGCCAGTAACTGGCCGGCCATTCCTTCAGTCTCAGCTCCCATTTTGTCCCTGCACTACGTGCATAGCAGCCTTATTTGAAATAGTCAGAAAGGTGAAGCAATATACATATCCCTCAACAAATAATGGATACAGAAAATGTGGTCATTCACACAATAGAATATTATTCAGCTATTAAAAACAAGGAAATCATGAGATTTTCAGGAAGATGGATGGAACTAGAATATATCATCCTGTGCGAGGTATCCCAAACCGAAAATGACATGCATTCTATGTACTGACGAATAAGTGGATGTTAGCCAAAAGCACAGACTATGCATGATACACCCCAAAGAGTCTAAGAAGTTAAACAAGAAGGAAGGCCAAGGTGAGGATGCTTCAATCTCACTTAGAAGGTGGAACAAAATGATAATGGGAAGCAGAGTGAGGGAGGGACTTGTGGGGAGAGGGGAGTGGGTGGAGAAAAAGGGGAAGGATCAGGTATTGGGGGAGACAGGAGAGAAGCCCAGTGGACTAGGATAATGAATGGAAATATTCAGCTACCAGGGTGTGGGATGGGCAGAACCTCTAGAATGTCCCAGAGACCTTAGATGGGAAGCTCCCAGGACACAATGTGGGTGACCTTAGTACAAATGCCCAACAATGGGAATATGGAAGCTGAGGAGGCCACCTCCAGTAGTCTAACCCGGCCCCCAGTGTAGGCATGAGTACATAATCTCACTTTCAAAATGTTCAACCCAAAATTGTTCCTCTTTTTATATAACAGTAAAACATGTGCAATTATAGAATTTGAGACTGAATTCACAGTTCCCAGAGCATGAGAAGTGAAGTGTGTTATGAGGGGGTGGATGTATAATAGATGGTACATTTAGATTATAAGAATGACTTATAATGCTCTTTAACAGTGTAACCACTGGGAAAATTAATTCTATGTCTCAAAATTGAGAGTTTGAATATGCTGAAGAAATGACACCTGTCTAAGGTTATGATTATGCCTGATATCTTATGTAGAAAATTTTATCCTTTACATGTACACTGAAATGATGCTTTATCCCATAAATATGTACATGTCTCATGTGTGATGGAGCCCCCAGGGAGTTTAGAGGTTAGGTGGGGTGGAAGGGCTGAGGGTGGGGACATCCTCATGGAGACAGGGGGTGGGAAAGAGGTATGGGATGTAGAACAGTCGCAGGGTACACGGGGGGATAAAATCTGGAGTGTAAAAAAAAAATGTTATTAAAAAATAAAATAAAACCCTGGTAATCACCCTTCCCAACTGCAAATAACAGAGCTTGGTAACTAAACCTTTATATATTAGCTCTTTTCTCAGTCACAGAATTTCCATTTGTTCAAATAAAAACCCAGGTATTATCTTATTCCATTCCACACATTAGTTGCAACCTTCTCCCAAAAATAAATATTTCTTGAGTACCCAAATCCAATCATCAAGAGAAAATCCAATCATATCGTTCTGTCTTATTGGTTTGTGGTTGTGCCATATGAAGTTAAAAGACATCATGAGGTCAAGATCAATTAAACTTAAAGTAGATCACATGTTTCAAGATAATTATTCTTTAACAGTCAAAAATACATTTGGTTTGACAATAATTTGTCTTCAAGTCAAGGTTTGGAAATTTTCACTGGATGAGAACTAACCATATTTTTCACCATTCAAATAAAGCCTCTTACTTCATTATATAAAGCACTACTTTCCTCCTTTAAATGTAGTTTATTAATATATAAATTTACATTTATAAATGTAATTCCATGTATATGATATATCTAACCCTTATCAATCTATCTCATTTTTTTTAAAATTTATAACATTGGATTATAAAATAATATCCAAATAACTCAAGTATTCAGAGACTGGTTTGCTGAGACTTTCATATACTAGCACATGCTAATTCTAAAATAGTAATTCGATCCATAGTCAATGAGTGCCAGAGAAAGCTACACTCCCAGGAGCTTGGAAAAGCTGTGAGTGGAGTTAAGGGGAGCAACACCTCTCACTCAGACCTGCCCGGATCTTGCGAGATCCAGGGCCTGAGAACCCGGGGGCAGGAAACCTCTGAACCTTCCGGTTTCCATCTGTGGGTGGAGACTTCTGCCTGGGCCACCAGGAGTCCATAGCCAACAAGTGCTGGAGAAAGCTACCCTCCTAGGAGCTTGGAAAAGCCATGGGGTTAAGGGGAGCAACACCTCTCACCCAGAACAGCCCGGATCCAGCGGAATACAGAGTCTCTGCCTGGGGACCTCAGCCTGGGCCACAGGGCTGAGGAGAGAGTGGGCATCCCAGGAGTACTGACCCACCTTTGAGCACAGGCAAAACCACCACTTCGGTTCAAACTCACTGGATCAAGAGGGACCCTTGCAGAGCCATCAGGACATAAGAACCAAGGGACAGCTGGGGACAAGATCCTTCTGATTTCTTTCTGCACCCCAGAGCGGACCCTGTCCCACAACTCTCCAAACCCAATACCTCTCAGAGAGAGCTGGTCTTCAAGGAGTACTGACATAGAGCCCTGCAGGAGAGGCAAGCCACAACCAGACAGAGTAAGATCAGCTAACATCAGAGTTAACAAAATGGCAAAAGGCAAGGGTAAAAATATAAGGAACAGAAACCAAGAGTACTTGGCACCATCAGAACCCAGCTCTCCCACCATAGCATGCCCTGGATACCCCAACACATCAGAAAAGCAAGACTGAGATTTCAAATCATTTCTCATGATGATGATAGAAGACATGAAGAAAGAAATGAATAACACTCTTAAAGAAATACAAGAGAACAGAGATAAACAACTAGAAGCCTTTCAAGAGGAAATACAAAAATTCATTAAAGAGTTACAGGAAAACACATTCAAACAGACAGAATTTCAAAAAAACACAATCAAACAGACAAAGGAAATGCACAAAACTATCCAGGAGCTAAAAATAGAAATAGAAATAATAAAAAAAATCATAAAGGGACACAACCCTGCAGTTAGAAAACCTAGGAAAGAGATCAGGAATCATTGATGTAAGCAATACCAACAGAATACAAGAAATAGAAGAGAGAATCTCAGGAGCAGAAGATACCATAGATAACATTGACACAACAGTAAAAGAAAATGCAAAATGCAAAAAGCTTCTAACCCAAAACATCCATGAAATCCAGGACACTATGAGAAGACACAAGGATAATAGGTATAGAAGAGAGTGAAGATTCCCAACTTAAAGGACCAGCAAATATCTTCAACAAAACTATAGAGGAAAACTTTCCTAACCTAAAGAAAGAGATGAACATAAATATACAAAAAGCTTACAGAACTCCAAACAGATTGGACCAGAAAATAAATTCGTCCCATCACATTATAGTGAAAACACCAAATACACAAAACAAGAAAGAATATTAAAAGCAGTAAGGGAAAAAGGTCAAGTAACATATAAAGGCAGACCTATCAGAATTACACCTGACTTCTCACCAGACACTATGAAAGCTAGAAGATGCTGGGCAAAACTCATACAGACCCTAAGAGAACACAACTGCCACCCCAGGCTGCTATACCCAGCAAAACTCTCAATTACCATAGATGGTGAAACCAAAATATTCCATGACAAAACCAAATTTACACAATATGTTTCCACAAACTCACCCCTACAAAGGATAATGGATGGTAAACGTCAACTCAAAGAGGGCAACTACACCCTAGAAAAAGCAAGAAAGTAATCTTTCAACAAACTCAAAAGAAGATAGGCACATAAAAGTAAAAATAACATCAAAAATAACAGGAACCAACAACCACTATTCCTTAACATCTCTTAACATCAATGGACTCAATTCCCCACTAAAAAGACATAGACTGACAGACTGGATCCATAAAGAGGACCCAGCATTTTGCTGCATTCAAGAAACACATCTTTGTTATAAAGACAAACAGAGTAAAAGGCTGGAAAACAAGTTTCCAGGCAAATGGTCCCAAGAAACAGGCTGGAGTAGCCATTCTAATATCAGATAAAATCGACTTTCACCTAAAAGTCATCAAAAAAGATGAAGAAGGACACTTCATACTCATCAAAGGAAAAATCTACCAAGAAGAACTCTCAATTCTGAACATCTATACTCCAAATGCAAGGGCACCCACATTCATAAAAGAAACTTTAATAAAGTTCAAAGCACACATTGTACATCACTTAATAATATTAGGTGACTTCAACACCCCATTATCATAAATGGACAGATCTTGGAAACAAAAACTAAACAGAGACACAGTGAAACTAACAGATATTATGGACCAAATGGATTTAACAGATATCTATAGAACATTTCATCCTAAATCAAAAGGATATACCCTCTTCTCAGCACCATATGGTACCTTGTCCAAATTGACCATATAATCGGCCAAAAAACAAACCTCAACAGGTACAAGAAGATTGAAATAATCCCATGCCTCCTATCAGATCACTATGGATTAAGGCTGGTCTTCAGTGGCAATAATAACAACAGAAATCCCACATACACATGGAAGCTGAAAAATGCTCTAGTCTATGATAACATGGTCAAGGAAGAAATAAAGAAATTAAAGACTTCCTATAATTTAATGAAAATGAAAGTACATCATACCCAAACTTATGGTACACAATGAAAGCAGTGTTAAGAGGAAAATTCATAGCTTTGAGGGCCTCCAAAACGAAACTGGAGAGAGCATACACTACAACTTAATAGCACACCTGAATGCTCTAGAACAAAAAGAAGCTAATGTACCCAAGAGGAGTAGAAGGCAGGAAATAATCAAAATTAGGGCTGAAATCAACCAAGTAGAAACAAAAAGAACTATAAAAAGAGTCAACAAATCCAAGAGTTGGTTCTTCGAGAAAATCAACAAGATAGGTAAACCCTTAGCCCGACTAACCAGAAGGCACAGAGACAGGATCCAAATTAACGAAATTAGAAATGAAAAGGGAGACATAGCAACAGATTCTGAGGAAATTCAAAAAATCGTCAGACCCAACTACAAAAGTCTATACTCAACAAAACGGCAAAATCTGGATGAAATGGACAATTTTCTATACAGATACCAAATACCAAAGTTAAGTCAGGATCAGATAAACCATCTAAACAGTCCCATAATGCCTAAGGAAATCAAAGCAGTCATTAATAGTCTCCCAACCAAAAAAAGCCTAGGAAAAGATGGGTTCACTGCAGAATTCTATCAGACCTTCAAAGAAGAATTAATACCAATACTCTTCAATCTATTCTACAAAATAGAAACAGAAGGAACACTACCCAATTCCTTCTATGAGGCCAAAGTTACACTGATACCAAAACCTCACAAAGACTCAACAAAGAAAGAAAACTTCAGACCAATTTCCCTTATGAATATTGATGCAAAAACACTCAATAAAATTCTCGCAAACGGAATCCAAGAACACATCAAAACGATCATTCAACCTGATCAAGTAGGCTTCATCCCACAGATGCAGGGTTGGTTCAATACCCGGAAATCCATCAATGTAATCACCTACATAAACAAACTCAAAGAAAAAAACCACATGGTCATTTCATTAGATGCTGAAAAATCATTTGACAAAATTCAGCATCACTTCATGATAAAAGTCTTGGAAAGATCAGGAATTCAAGGCCCATACCTAAACACAGTAAAAGCAATATACAGCAAGCCAGCAGCCAACATCAAGCTAAATGGAGAGAAACTCGAAGCAATCCCACTAAAATCAGGGACTTGGCAAGGCTGCTCTCTCTCTCCCTATCTATTCAATATAGTAATTGAAGTCCTACCTAGAGCAATTAGACAACAAAAGGATGTCAAGGGGATACAAATTGGTAAGGAAGAAATCAAAATATCACTCTTTGCAGATGATATGATCATATACTTAAGTGACCTCAAAACCTCCACCAGAGAACTGCTGCAGCTGATAAACAACTTCAGCAAAGTGGCCAGATATAAAATTAACTCAAATAAATCAGTAGCCTTCCTATACTCAAAGGATAAACAGGCTGAGAAAGAAATTAGGGAAATGATACCCTTCTCAATTGTCACAAACAATATAAAGTATCTTGGTGTGACTCTAACAAAACAAGTGAAAGATCTGTATGACAAGAACTTCAAGTCTCTCAAGAATGAAATTGAAGAAGACCTCAGAAGGTGGAAAGCTCTCCCTTGCTCATGGATTGGCAGAATTAATATAGTAAAAATGGCCATCCTGCCAAAAGCAATCTACAGATTCAATGCAGTCCCCATCAAAATTCCAACTCAATTCTTCATAGACTTAGAAAGAGCAATTCTCAAATTCATTTGGAACAACAAAAAACCCAGGAGAGCAAAAGCTATTCTCAACAACAAAACAACTTCTGGGGGAATCAGCATGCCTGACCTCAAGCTGTACTACAGAGCAGTAGTGATAAAAACTGCATGGTATTGGTACAATTACAGGCAGGTAGATCAATGGAATAGAATAGAAGACCCAGAAATGAACCCACACACATATGGTCACTTGATTTTTGACAAAGGAGCCAAAACCATCCAGTGGAAAAAAGACAGCATTTTCAACAAATGGTGCTGCTTCAACTGGCGGTCTACATGCATAAGAATGCAAATTGATCCATTCCTATCTCCTTGTACAAAGCTCAAGTCCAAGTGGATCAAGGATCTCCACAAAAAAACAGGTACACTGAATCTAATAGAAGAGAAAGTGGGGAAAAATCTCGAACACATTGGTACAGGGGAAAAGTTCCTGAATAGAACACCAGTGGCTTATGCTCTAAGATCAAGAGTAGACAAATGGGATCTCATGAAATTGCAAAGCTTCTGTAAGGCAAAGGACATTGTCAATAGGACAAAACGGCAACCAACAGATTGGGAAAAGATTTTTACCAATCCTATGTCCGATAGAGGGCTAATATCCAACATACACAAAGAACTCAAGAAGTTAGACTCCAGAAAACCAAATAACCCCATCAAAAAATTGGGAACAGAGCTAAACAGAAAATTCTCAACTGAGGAAATTTGCAGGGCTGAGAAGCACCTAAAGAAATGTTCAACATCCTTAGTCATCAGGGAAATGCAAATCAAAACAAGTCTGAGATTCCACCTCACACCAGTCAGAATGGCTAAGACCAAAAACTCAGGTGACAGCAGATGCTGGCGAGGATGTGGAAAAAGAGGAACACTCCTCCATTGTTGGTGGGATTGCAAGCTGGTACAACCACTCTGGAAATCAGTGTGGCAGACCCTCAGAAAAATGGACATAATACTACCTGAGGACCCAGCTATACCATTTCTGGGCATATACCCCAGAAGATGCTCCAACATGTAACAAAGACACATGCTCCACTATGTTCATAGCACCCATATTTATAATAGCCAGAAGCTGGAAACAACCCAGATGTCCCTCAGCAGAGGAATGGATACAGAAAAGGTGGTACATTTACACAATGGAGTACTACTCAGCTATTAAAAACAATGATTTAATGAAATTTGCACTCAAATGGATGGAACTTGAAAATATCATCCTGAGTGAGGTAACTCAGTTACAAAAGAACGAACATGGTATGTACTCACAGATAAGTGGATAGTAGCCGAAACGTTTGGAATACCCATGTTTCACTTTACAGTAACTGCTGGACTGAGAGTGAGGTCCCAGATGGAGGAGTTGGAGAAGGGACTGAAGGAGCTGAGGTAGTCTGCAGCCCTATGGAGGAGCAACAGTGTCAACTGGCCTGACCCCCCCTCCCAGTCTTCCTGGAGGCTGGACCACCAAACAAAGAATACACACGGAGAGACCTATGGTTCAGACCCCATATGTGGCAGAGCAGGGCCTTGTTGACCATCAGGGGGAGGAGAGGCCCCAGTAAAGGGGAATGTCAACGTGGGAATATGTGAGTGGGTGGGTGGGTGGGTGGAGGTGGAATTCCCTCATAGAGATGGGTGAGGGGGAAGGGATAGGTGGTCTCCAAAGAGGAGACCTAGAAAGGGGGCAACATTGGAAATGTAAATAAAGTATCAAAAAATAAAAAAATAAAAAAATAAAATAAAATAGTAATTCATAGAAATATTTAAAAAAAAAATTCCATAAGCCAGACTTCAAACAATTCTTTGACTTAGGCACTCTAGTTTTAAACAAAATCAAAATTGAACTTTGCAATAGGAGTTCATGTTAAAAAACCTTTCACCACTCCTGTTAACCTAAGCTGGATCACAGAGTTCCACAGTGTGGAGAGAATCAACTCTTCAAAAATGTACTCTACTGTCCATGTGTTTTCCTTTGTACGTATACACCCTTTTACACACAAATAAATGCATGAATAAATAAGTTAATAACTAATTGCAATTTCATTAAAATGGCATTAACTATATGATTGATGTATACTAGACTGTGATTTAAATAATGAACTTGAAAAATAAGCACGGGGTTTTAATTTTGACTTTGTCACACCATAATGGAGGGAAGGTCTCATTTTCTTCTTAATTCAATACCAGCAGCAGTCCCAATTCTTATACTCTTTCGAAAGAAGAATTAAGGTAAAATACAATAGAGTAAACAGCAAAAAGATTAATTAGACAAATCAAGGAAACAGTAATAAACTCTTTTATTATTTAACTTTCATTATTGTTAAAGAATGTCAGAGATGTATATAATTTTTGTATCCAATCCACTCCCATTCCACTCATTCAAATTCTCCTTTTAGCATCCTGTCATCCCACACACATATATAACCCCTTTCTCTTTTCCCTCTGAATTTATGAGCTCTCTGCTTAAACCCACCAAGCTTGACAAGTGTTTTGTGTATGTTACAAGACATGACCTTACCCACACACATACTTAAACACACTTTAGAAGAAATGTGATTGAGTTGAACAACAATACGTCAGCATTAGCAGGCATGAGGTTTACACTGTTTCTGCTAATCCTCTCTTCTCTTATACTTCACTAAGACTTGCCTCTTCCAAGAATGGGCATTCTTTTCTTGAAACCATGCTTTGTTGTTGTTGTTGTCGTTGTTTACTTGTTCATTTTTAAAAGTAGATTCTACTCTTATACAGTCCATCCTGACCAGTCTCCCACCCCCTATACTTCTCATCTCCTCCAGAGTTCTCTTTCCCCCAGATCCATTCTCCCTGTTTGCCTTCATAAAAGAGTTGGCCTCCAAGAGATAACAAGCACAGAGGACAAAACAAGATACAATAGGACAAGGCAAAAGCAGTCATATCTTGTGTGGAGAAGATAATCTAATAGGAGGAAAAGAATGTGAAGTACAAGCAAAGAGTCAGAGATACTCTTGTTCCTACTGTTAGATCTTCCACAAAACATCAGCCTAAACTCCATAACATGTACACAAAGGACCCAGTATAGACTATGCATACTCCATGCTTAGTCTTGAGTACTCCTCTTGACTGTGCTTACTTCCTCCTATTTTAGAACTTTTAGGTATTCTGTTAAGTATATTAGATGTCTCCAAATTTTATGTAAGCACTTAATACTCTGAACTTTCCTCTTAGAAGTGCTTTCACAGGCTTCAGTCTCTGTGAGTTCATGTGAACCCTCCTGAGTTGATTCCGTGAGCCATGATGTCATCCATTCCCTCTGTCTCTTACAATCTTTCTGCTTCCTCTTATTCAAGGTTTCTGAAGTTCTTAAGGGAGAATACCTGATAAAAACCTTCAGTGTACTCTCTGACTCTGGGTTGTTGCTCTTCCTCCTATCGACTGAACTGATTAATGCATATATATATATATATATATATGTATATATATATGTATATATATGTATATATATGTATATATATATATATGTATATATATATGTATATATATATATATATATATATATATATATGAATGTTTTCAGGAGTATTGGCATTAAATTTTCTTTGAATGTCCTTTGAATTCTCTGCTTAAACTGTACCACACTGGTATTTTTCCCCCTTTGGAAATTGTTTTCAACATAATTCTCTGGATTCCCTTAGAGTGCATTGTTATGTTCCCCTTTTCATTTTTGTTTTTCTAATTTCTATATTCTCTCTCCATCTCAGTTAATTTGAATAAGCATTTTTCTATCATTGAATTTTCTCAAAGAGCAAACCCTTTGTTGTAGTTCATTTTTGTATCATTCTCTTTGTTTCTATTTTATTAATTTCAGCATTCAGTTTGATTACTTCTTGCCACCTACTCATCTTGACTGTGCTTACTTCCTCCTATTTTAGAACTTTTAGGTATTCTGTTAAGTTGCTAGTATATTAGATGTCTCCAAATTTTATGTAAGCACTTAATACTCTGAACTTTCCTCTTAGAAGTGCTTTCATTGTGTCCCATAAACTTGGTTATTTTGTTTGTTTATTTTCATTGAATTCTAGAAAGCCTTTAATATCTTTATTGTTATGATTTTTTAATCTGTGACAGATTTTCAATTCCCATGAATTTGAAAGCTTACTCTTGTTTGTGTTGTTGATGATATCCAAAGGTTAATTCATGGAAGCATGCTAGAATCCTGAGAATTATTTCAATTTCCTTTATCTATTGAGACTTTATTTATGACTGAGTGCATGTTCAATTTTGGAGAAGATTTTGTGAGGTGCTTAGTAGAAGGTATACTCTTTTGTATTTGGGTGAAAAAGTTCTGAAAAAAGTCTATTAAGTTCATTCTGTTTGGAATGTCTATTAATTCCAGCTTTTCTGTTTAGTTTTGATTGGATGATTTGTTCATTGGTAAGAGTGGAGTATTGACATCTCCTCCTAGTAGTGTTTCAATTAGTGAGTTAAGCTGTAGCAGGGTTTCTTTTATTAACTTGGTTGCCATGGGTTTCAAGTATAAACATTAATAATTTGCTCTAATTTTCTGACTCCATCTCAATCTCTGGCTCATTCTGTTTCTACCTGAGAACTGTCTCTGTAATACTCTCCCTGGGTCTGAACTCCAAGAACTGAATTACCACCAACTCAACGGGCACAAACTCACCCACATTTCCCTGTCCCTCATGTCACTTACTCAACTGAACTGACTGACTAAAATCCAAAGGCCTGCATTCCTATATCTCCTGAGTGCTGGGATTATAGGCATGTACCATGACACTTGAACTTGAGTCTTTCTTTACCTGAAACTTGCTCTATAACAGGCTGACCTTGTATTCAGAAATCTGCTTGCCTCTGTCTTCTGGGATTAAATGGATGCCTGCATTTTACCCAGATTATATTATATGGACTTTTACATAAATATTTACATTTAATCTTATCATGCAATATATTTTTTCCATCGATGGTGGAAAAATTTGCTTGTTAGGACATCTCAGCTTGTATGTGTAGTCTCTAGATTCTGCAGCACATCTGTCCAAACCAATCTGGCATCTCAAGTCTCTACTGAGAATTCAGGTTAGGTTTAGCCTTTTCATAGTGTCTCAGATTTCTTGTGTCAATTTTAACATTTAACATTTAACATTCTTTGAAAGTTAAATTTAACTTTCTTTGAATGATGTATTCATTTCTTCTTTGTTCCTTCAATGCCTGAAATTGTCTCTTCTATCTCTTGTATTCTGTTGGTGTAGCATGACTCTGTTTTTCTGGTGAGGGGAGACTATGGGGTAATGGTATGTTGCAGTGCTAAGGGAGACCTTGAGATTTGGGATCCACAGGAGGCCTGTACAAGGGGAGGGGTGCTATACCTGATGCTCAGGTGCAGAGTCAGAGATGGAGGATTGATTGTGTTTGAGGGAATAAAGAGAGAATAGAATGTTTGATTACATGATCTTCTGGCAGGCATGGCCTATGGTTGAGCAGGGGTGTCCACTGGACTTGAGGGCTGATTCACAGTGATGTAGAGGGAGAAGCTTGGAAGGAGTGGGCTGTGAGATCCATAGGAGGTATGGACAGGGGAGAGGGGAGGTTGGTTATGATGTTTTGTTGCTGCACTAGGGATAACCCTGATGATTGGGTCTGGAGAACCAGGGAGTGGGTTGAAACCATATTTTACCCAAAATTATGTACTATTAATAAATATGTCAGATATAAGATGATGTCTAGACAACCAATTTTTAAAAAGTATTAAGTGTTTTGTCATAATGGAGGCTTACTTGGTACATTAACAAAACTGAAGTATACGTCCTAGGTCCAGCATAGGTTGACCAAAGTAAAGGAAACTCAATAGTGTTCTTTTTAGGTTTTTTGGACCATATAATTTCTGTCTATTTGTTTTGCTCTTTTCAATTTTGTATGATTTGCTGGTTTTTGCCTGAATTTCATTATGTTTTCTGATTTTTTATTTTAATGGGTTTTAATGTTTGTTTCTTGTTTGATTTTGTTTCTCTTCGGGGAGGGTTGGCTGTTTTTGTCTTGTTGGTCATTGTGGTATTGGTGGTGGTTGCTGCTGGTGTTGTGTTGTGCCTGTTTGTTTACTTCCTAGAAAGAAGAAGAGGGTGGTAGAAGTTAATTTAGTCAAGAGGGTGAGGATGCAGATAGGAGTCATTAGGAGTTGAGGGAGTAGAAATAGTGATCAGTACATATTTTAGTAAAAAAAAAAAAAAAATCAGTAAAAATGTTTGTCTAGACGTTTGAGAAATACTCAACTAGAAAAGTTCCCTAGGGAAAAGAGTAAGGTATCTCTTTACATGCTCATTCTTCTGTAAGGAAATGTTTAAAGCTGTTTTGGTCTAACCTATTAGGAATACTTCACTACAACTGTTTGTTTCACTCTTCTTGAAGACCCTCACGTATCTTTATATCTTAATCAGCAGTCTGTCACCAACATTAGTTTTTTATCTTGTTTCTGGGCCCTGAGAAGTCCCACCTATTATTTGTTATGAATGACTTCTTGGTTAGTCCATCCTCAAGCTAGCCTCCTGCCTGTCATCAGTGTTTTATCTGAGGGGAATAAATATGTCTTTATCTCCCTAGGAAAAGCCATATGATACAGTTAAAGAAGGATAAATAAAACTATATTAGAGATAAAGGCAGAGGATGAGGATAGAATTCTCCAAATCTGCATGAAATACAAGCAAGAAAGGGAAAGTTAAAATAACAAACTGACTACTGTAAGAGGAGGACCCACGTAGAACATCTCCCAAACCAGGAATTGGACTGAATGACTGGGCCTCTCATCACCATGCCCAGGCACAAGTATGCTGCATGTAACAAGGATTCCTAGAAGTGAAAATGGACGTAATTAGTATTAGTTTTGACCAGAATTTCAAATTACTTCCTGTCTTGTTTGTTTCTATTGGAATCTTGAATAGATACAGGAAATTTAATAAAATATCTACTCTCACCACAAAACTCTCTCTAACCTGTACATAATTTTCTCAGGGCTGTTTTCTACGACATTAATACTTAAGCAAGAGTCACTTTTATATTTTATCCTTGCCTAATTCAGAATTCTTCATCAGAGTTACATCAGAGTATCTCAGCTATCTCCCCTGAAAAAGGACTGGCTCCAATTAATACAGACACAGAGACTCCATTTTCAAGAACAATTTTATCCTCTCTTCTCCTTTAGAAAATTGTCTTAATCCTCTTAAGGTTAAAACAGGTCTATTGCAAACCCACTTATCTTCAATTTTTAAGGTTAGCTTGAACTATATGAGAGTGCTTCTCTGAAGGATAAAAAAGGATGCTATAAGATTGAGTAGCTCAGCATAATATCATTAACTTTTTCTCAAGATTTAGATTTATTATTTTAGTTTTATTATTTTGAAGATTATTTAGAATTAAAACTATTTGCATTTTTCACTTACTCTCACTTCTCAATCCCATTCTTTCTGTGTGAGACTACATTTAGCACAAAAAAGAATATAATTGTCCCCTGTCAAATGATGTTTCTGTTCTAAATTACACCAAATGAAACTTGATATGTTATTATTGTCAAATAATATCTTTTCTACATTCCTCATTTTTGTGACCAACATAATTCTAGGAATGATGCTTCTATCGTTTCTAATTCTTCTATTAATAACAAACTGTTTTCATTTTTTAAATTTTCTCCCATAAAGATTATATTGCAAAATATAGAGGTAGTAAGCTCTACTTTATTATATTTTATTATAATACTATGTTATTACAATATTGAGACCTGTCTCATAGAAGTGTGACAATTTCCAAAGAATTCTTATGTCTGGATATTGGTTTCTCTATATACTTGTTCTCACAAACTATTTGGATTAAATATTGCAATTGTTATCAGTTCTGGTATCTAATCTGGGATACTAATGTCTAATCATTGATGCATAATTGGTGAATGAATCAATAAGTTAATGTAACCAAAACATAGTCTGAACTTTCTTCAGTAATTATTAAATATTATTAATGTTATCCTATAATTTAACCATTTTGAAATTATTATATCATAGTTCTTTGCAGTTCAAATTGAGTAGTAGAGCTTATGTATAATATTTAGGTGATTTGCCATCGTGGGATGTATTTTCAATCTTGTCAACTGGAACAAAACTTTATGAAATAGGAAATTCATCTCTATTAATTCATGGATTTGTGCGCTGTACTGGGTACTGTGTTTGTTTTATGGTAGGTATCAAATGAACAGTATTGAGAACAGAAAAGATTGGGCAGTTTTCAAACATATTTGGTCATAAAACTGATATAGCCACAAAACTCTGAAAATTGGCTTAAACCTCTCATTAATTTGTTTTTAAATTTATATTTATTTTGTATAAATAAGCATTTTCTTTTTTCCTATGAGTACAAATTCCCATATCTCTAGCCTAAATTGCTGCATGGTAATATTTTCTCAATTCATCATTTCCTAATTTCAGATAAAAGAAAAATTCAGATTCATAGTTTAAAAGCTATGCTGTGTGAAATTCTGTACCTAGATGTGTGAATTCATAATATATTATATATATTACATATAATGAAAATACAGAAAATTGTTCAGCACTTTATAAGCCCATCCTAATAGGGATGGGGGAATATATCAGTAGTTAAGAACATGGCCTACTCTAGAGGTTCTAAGTTTGATGCTTTGTACCATACCTGATGACTCACAGGACCGTACATCATTTAAAGTCCATGAATGCTAAATTCCTCTGCCTCTACAGGTACATGTAGTTGTATGCCCATATACCTTATAATTAAAATTAAAATGAGCATTCGGAAAAATACCTTAACAGAAGATTTTATGCCTTGTACTACAAGGTATAATTTGAGTAAATGTGTAGAAAGGAGATGACTTGATTGTAATATGTAAATTCTAATCTAAATTTTGGTGTGAATTACATTTTGGATGTGAAATGACCCAATGTTTCATGGATTTTAGTGGGACACTGTTTTAGTACGTTATGACACATTTGGGACCTAATCATAGTCATCAGTTTCCTGAATGGCCAAGACATGTGAAGTCCAGCCTCACCCTCTCATCTCTGCATGATACTCCCCATGTGCCATGTCATAGTTACCGTGAGTACCTATTTCCCCTGAAACTATAATTCAAAAGATTGTAGCCTTTAAGAAATTTCTATCATGTATTTATTAAAATACATGAAAAATAATTTACATACAGTGTTAAGTTTCAAAATAGTGAACAAATTTAAGGTAGAAACTACCATTCATGAATATGAAATATAGAGATATAAAATCTAACTAAAGAGGAAAGAGGCTGAGAATAATAGAGTTGAATATACTTTTGCTTGTTAATATTAATTACTTTTAAATTATTTTTAGTTATTTAACTCTGATACTTTGGCATATTAACATATGCCAAATGTCAATAATAGTTTCAAAGGCAGAGAAAAAAATGGGCATTCTACATGTATAATACAAACTATTTACAAAAATAGTAGTATATAAGTAAGTGACAACTATCAAAAGCAGTAAAAATTTTATATGTAGTATGGAAAAGAATATTTTAGGAGATCAAAGGAACAGTTGTGCAGCAAAGTACTTGATAGCATGGCCAATTGTTCCTGATTGAGATATATGCAAAGTGAAGTAAATCATAATGACAATCTTGGAATATTAAATGAAAACCCGAGGCAAAGTGCCAGAAACTGTGATCATTAACAATCCATTAAATGACAAGTACTTCATAAAAATAACATTATACTAACTACAGATTCAGCAAGTTTTATTTAAGTATTTATGAATATACATATAAATACATGTGTGTATGTGTGTGTAACAATCAATGAAATATGATGTCATTAATATGCAAGAGTTCCAGGATATATACATGGGAGTGTTTATAGGAAGGAATGGAAGCATGGGGATGATATAAATATAATATCAAAATATAGAAAATATTTTTTAAATCGCTAAATAATTCTGAAAGTTCAAAATTTTTATGGTTATTTTCAACCATGGTTTAGATTTGAGTATATCTTAAATAATTATTTTCAAATATGTTGTCATTCAAAATCATATTCTCTACTTAAATTTAGGGTTAGATGTCAATATTCTCTTAACTCTTACTCACATTGTATGAATTAGAGTAATGCCATATTCCTGATTTTCAGAATCCATATCAAGAATATTACACATAATTTTAAATCATTTTTCTTTTCATTAAAAGTGTAAATTTCCTTTTCAAATCAGATAATAAGGTGATAGCCATCTCTCCTTTCTCAATCTTCAGTGGACCCATTCAGTGTCATTCTTCTCATTATGAAGCTCCTGTGGCAGTCTTGAATGTTCCACTAATAACCACTGATAACTGGATAGAAATCATGTTAAATTTTCATAGAAACTATTTCTCAAGGCTGTATGAAAAGTGTTTCTAAATTTCTAAATTCTATGCCAACTGATTGACACAGCTTCTATCTTTCATAGTAGTTAGGTAGAGCAGGGATGCAGACATAGACACATATTTGAAATTACTCATCTGCTTTCCCTATATTTGAACTTGGTAGAGAGTAATAAGAAAAAAACTTATCAAATGAGGTATTTTTAATGGTACTGTCATGTCACTGGGAAATATCTTCAAAGCAGCTGAATAAGAAAAAGTGTCACCATAAAATCCACTGTCGTCTAGCTTTACAAAAACATGTTCTTTTAATTCATTTAGTTACATCTGGCTTTATACAATTTTATTTTTGTTATTTATTTTATAAGTTATGAGTTTATATAATCAAATATGTAAAATTTAGAGTCCACAAAATTTACAAATCTTTGCTGAACATGTCAATTGATGAGGAATTTTAAATTGCAATCCATCATACATTATTTTTTCTCTCTTTTTTTTGTACTTTTACTGTGCTGATGACAAACTTGGCTAAATTGGCCTTAATTAGCTACCATATGTCTACCTACTGTCATCTTAGTTTCTGTTACAAACCAAGATCTATGCCAAGAACAATGAAGTCTATCACCTTCAAAGTATGATGTTACCAAAGGAGAATTTCTATAGTGGATTATTATTATTTTTTTATTTTATGCATGATTACTATATTGTACCAAAAGACAATCTGTTACAAAGAAATTACATGTGGGAGGGAAGATTCCATAATTGTAATAGGGTAGGAGAAAGTTCTACAAATGAATATGGGAGAGAGAAGAGATGATGAACCATGAGGATGGCTAAAAAAAGCAATAGAAAAACACATTGTCTAACATTTAATTCATGTACACTTATAAAAATTAATAGCATGTCAAGTGGGGTTAGAGTGATTCCATTAAAGTCGTGAATTATTTAATAAAAATTTCAGCACCTGGCTTGGGAAAGAAACACCTACATCCACAAACAATATTGGCCTTTGTCATTGCCCTTGGATACCTCTTAAAGGTAGGACCTTATATTGAAGACATCAAATATTTTGGATACAGGAGTTGGAGGAATCAAGCCAGAAGACATATCCTTGAGGACTAAATTCCTAGGTTGTTTCTAGTCTCTGGCTATTATGAATAAAGCTGTTATAAATATAGTTGAACAAGTATCATTGTAGTCTGTTGGAGCATTCCTGATTTCAAGATGTAATAACAGAGCAATAGTGACAAAAATCTGTATGATACTGGTATAAAAACAGACATGTAGATTAATGGAATCAACAGAAACTTGATGACAAAATAGCCAAAAACCATACAATGAAAAAAAAAAAAAGAGTATGTACAACAAATGGTGCTAGTATAACTGGATGTCTACATGAAGAAGAATGAAAATAGATGTGTATTTATATCCTCCACAAATTTCAACCCCAAGTGAATCAATAACCTTAACAGAAAGCTGAATACACTAAATGAAATAGAAGAGAAAGTGGGTAGTAGCCTTGAATGCACTGGTACTGGAGACAAACTCTTGAACAGAATGACAATAGGTCATGTCATAACAATTAATCATGGAACTGAAAAGCTTCTGTAAGGCAAATGTCTAATATAGAATAAAATCAACTTTCAACCAAAAGTTATCTAAAAAGATAAGAAAGAACACTTTCTACTTGTCAAAGGAAAAATCTACCAAGAAGAACTCTCAATTCTGAACATCTATACTCCAAATGCAAGCTCACCCACATCCATAAAAGAAACTTTTAAAATCTCAAAGCACACATTGCACCTCACACAATAATAGTGGAGATTTCAACACCCCACTCTCAGCAATGGACAGTTCGGAAAAGAGGACACCAACCAACCCACAAAACTTTTGAATCAAAATTTGTCCTGGCTACAAGAAAAGCTGAGATAAATATTGAACAGAGGTCGAGGGAATGTCCAATCAACAAGCAGCCGAACTTGAAACCCACCCAATGTAAAAGAGCCAACCCTTGATACTATTAATAATTCTCTGGTATGCTTGCAGACAGGAGCCTAGCATAACTGTCTTCTGAGAGCATTAATCCAGTAGCTGAAGAAAACAGATGCAGAGAACAGCAGACAAACAATAGAGTTTGGGCATTCTTTTGGAAGAGTAGGGAGTAAGACTGAGGGAGTCGCAGGGATCAAGGACACCACAAGAAGAACTATAGAGTAAATTAACCTCATCCCATATGGGGGCTTTCAGAAATGGAACCACCAATTAAATTATTAATTCTTAGAGACTGTCATACACATTTGCTATGAATTTTGATCACTATCCTTATTCAACTCTTCCTATATCTAGCCCCTTGTTTCCTCCTCTCATATCTTATTTGCTTTCTTTTTATAGTCCATTGTCTTAGTTACTTTCCTATTGCTCTGATGAAATGCCATGACCAAGAAAAACTTATAGAACAAAGATGTTATTGGATCTTACTGTTCCAAAGGGCTAGAGTTCATAACCTTCTTAATGGGTACCATGGCAACAAGATAGACATGGGACTGGAGGAGTAGTTGATAGCTTAGATTGTTTTCTTGGAGCAGGAAGAACAGAAACAGCTAACTGGGAATGGCAAATGGCAAGAGCTTTTGAAAACTCAAAGACCAAGCCCCCATGGCACACCTCCTCCAAAAAGGCCACACCTTTTTATCTTTCCCAACTGGGGACAAAATATTAAAACTTCTGAGCCTATGGAGTTCATTCTCACTCCATTGAGTACAACTAGTGCTAAATCTATATACATGAATATGGGGCTACCCACAGGATCTTGGTCACCGTATCCAAATGCAAACCTAAACAAAATGGACATTTCTCTCAACAGATATCAGCTGCCAATAGTTTTCTAATGGTTATAAGATTGAATAAACTCTTCACCCATTTATCCTGGAAGGTTGATTGGCTTAATAATAGGTCCTCTTTATCACTAGACATTCTTGGACCTGCCAACATTTGAATAAAGACACGAGGAACTATTATTATAAATAGCAAGTCTACCTCCAAGCTAACTCTAACTTCATTAACTCATTTATTCTGGTCCACAAATGCGATGTGGCCTGTTGTCTGTCTTTCACACTGGTGAATTATCTCAGAGATCCTCTCTCAGTCCAGAAGTTCTGCCTTCCCTTTCATGCCTAGCTATATAGGACAGCAGCTTTTTATTAAAACCAATCAGAGAATGCCTTAGGCAGGGAAGAAAGGACAGAGACACACTTTCACACAATGCACCCCAACACATCTCCAGAAATCACAACCGCTGAGAACTCCTGGGTGCAGTGGACCTGCTTTGTACAGAAGACACTGTTTCAGCCATGTCCTCCCTAAACTATAGCTCACAGTTTGTTTCTGCCTCTTTTCCTATAGTTTACCTAACATTTGGGGAGAGGAGCTGCAAAATAGATGTCCTACATTTGGGTGAGCACCCAGAGATGGTTGTTTTCTGAATATTGACCAATTTTGAGTCTCTGTATTAACTGTTACCCAACACAAAATTTTTCTCTTAATAAGGGTGCTTGTTGGTATAAATTGAGTATAGCCTTAAATATTTTGAGACAGTTTGATACTATGCCCATTTACCAGTAAAATCAAAAGGCCCTGCAAACTCTCCAGCATTGAATGAATTCATGTCTTTATAGGACTATAATTCTTTATGTAGAGTATCCTTTTAAAAACAGCTTTAATACATATAAACATATACATATATATATTCTCTGAGATTTTATTGATAAATATTATCATTTATGATTTGTTCTATTTTATTATTGTAGGTGCATGAGTGTATATATCATGTATATTATTGATATCGAATGCTGTGGGGTAAAGTTACAAACATTTGTAAGACAGCATTCATGTTTCAGAAATCATATCTGACTTGCCTGAATGAACAACAAATTCTCTTTATAGCTCACCTCACTCTCTAGCCTTATGTATACATTCTAAACTATCAGTTTATATTAATAAATTTGCATCTATGATACATCTGTTTAAATTTAATGTAATTTAAAAGTAGAAGCTAGTATAGTGAAAATTTTTGTGAAAAAACAGATAAAAAGCTCTTTATAGGTTTAATAAAAGGTACTTACAGTTACTAATTCCCCTGTAATTAATTTATTGAAATCCATTTAGAATAAAGAATAAATATTACATGTAACAAGATTTTTCTGTTTTATTTTATTTTGAACTTTATTATAAAAGGTTGCAATTTAAAAAAAAAAATCACACACTGAAGCTAAGCAGTCTTGAGGATTATACAACTCAGTGAACTTCTATAATTAAATTGGCCATTCAGAAAGGAACTCATAGTGTTGCTTGTCATCCTGATTGAAAAGACCATGTATGGTTTGGTGTTTCCACAAATGCTTTTAAATTCAGTAGTGATAGTGATTTTGGTCCAATTTTTCCATTCCATTAGGCAACAAACAGAACAGCTCTAACTAAAAGTAGATGGCATCCTAGTTTAAAAAATAATTCATGGAAAATTCAGTACAAAGTCTAATCTGTCCAGACATGTACGTGTATTCATTGGTAGCTACAAAAAAAAAAAAAAATGGTTGCACATTTTTTCAGAAAAAAAATAACTCACTCAATTAGACTGGCTACGTCTTAAGTGTTCAGTATTTCAGTTATAAAAGAGCCAAGCTACGTTCCAACTAGTGTGGGTAATTTCCTTCCACAGCCAATCCAGAAAGCAGTACAGCTATTTATTTCAATATGCCAGCAATTACCAACTAAAGAATGTCTCTAATGAGACCATTAGTAACAACAATGACCAAAAGGAAGGTCACAGACCATTTTCCCTACCTCTGCTGCTTTTACTGCAAAAGAACATTTCAAATACCAGGTCCAAGAACAATTTTTAGCTAACAAAATTGAAAGATTTGCAGCAGGTGGAAAAACCACCTGTTCTAATCTTAGTCCAGAAAAAAACAATTGGCTCTTCAGAGTTCCCAGCTGTGGGAAATTCCAGTGCCTTTGAATATCAGCAAACCAGAAAGAACTCTCTTGGAAAGACTGAGCCAGATAAACAACAGGATCATGCCTGTAATACAGGCACAAGGAAGGGTTAAATCGCACAACCCTGTGAAGGAGGCAAAGGCTAAAGCCTCAGCAGGTGTGAATCTTAATGGTTGTTAATTAGGTAGAAGTTCAACAGGAAAAGAAAATGCAGCAGGTGTGAGGTGTACCTTTTTGCTGATGAAAGAGCAGGGTAAATATTCATCTCTGCAACAGAAGTTTTCTCTGTAGTGTAGTCTGGGTTTGAATAAGTGCCAGATGATCACACTATTTTCTGATTCAACAAGGTAGAGAACTCTCCGTCTCCTAAGGATTGTGTACTGGAAAGTGTCATCTGTGCGCTTCAATTGACTTAGAAGAGGAATGGATGATCTTACATGGTCAGGTTAACAAAACCTCCTCTTGAACAAACAGAAGTGACTAAGAGCCTGCCTCTTAAATTTTCTTTGAATGAAAAATCAAAAATTCTAATTTTATTAATCTAATCCTAGCCACAGGACTCCTGGGGTCTCTAACAAAATCAAAGATGATTGATGATGATTTTTTTCCTACTTCTAAGAAATGTCTCTTGACAGCTCTATGGAATCTTCTATTTAGCATAATATTATTGCTTTGGAAAAGTGAATTTTATAATTTTTATAGAGAAAAATAATTTAGCATTAATGTAACTTCACCATAAAATTCTGCCCATTTCTGATTTTTTCCCTTTGACTATATAGAGACATAATTTGGCTACAAAGAAAGGAATTAACTTTCTATTTGTAAAGTTTTACTATACTAATGAAAACTGAAGCAGCTTGGATCTTGTTAAGCATGTTTATCAGTGTGTGCACACATTTCATATGTTTCCTGGGTTTGTACTTTATATTTTATCCTTCAGCAACATTACAGACAACTCTTTTTTGTTCAAATTATATGCAATTCAAATGTATATGTTCTCACATATATATTATTTTCCTCAAATGGATAAGAGGTAGGCAATAACTATTCCTAATGTTGTCTCCATAAAGGAAGACAAGAATAGAGCAATCACAGACTACACAAGATTAGCTTCATGGATAAATGTTTGACATTACCAAAGTATCACGAAGTTCTAGTCAACTGGACTTATGAGAGTGGCAAGTTAGATTCTGAATGACCAGGGAGAATTTACTTGAAATATCATCAATCTTTTTAATAACTCTTCATTGATGACCTCTGTGTCACTCATAGTATTGTTGTAACTATCACACAATATTTAGGATGTACTGAGAGACTTTTCAGGGTGCTGAAGAAATGTCTCAAGGATTGATATTTTCTGAATATGAAATATGGTTTTATGGGTTTGTGCCATAACCTGTCTTTCAAATCATCTAAATAATTTTAATCAAGCTTGCGTCCATATTTAATTGTATTATGTTGTGACCAGAAGCACACATTAAAAAGTCATATCTAGCCTAGGAGAAAAAGATATTCAATGTCATTATTATCACCTATGAACTTGTCTCAAATCAACAAACGAACACAAATAAGTGGATTTATTATTCGAGATTTATTTCTGATCCAAAATCTACAGAATGCATTTATGGAATGAATCAAAACATCAATCCAAAGACTCTTATACATCCTCTAGATCCTTTGAATGTTTATTAACAAATTATTTAATATTTAAAATATTATATCAGAACCCAAGAAGTTTCCGTGCTGTATTTCCTGACTTTCATGATGAACTAGATACAATGCCTGTAATCTTTTTGTGAACATAGATTCTCTAGCACTTATTGTCACTTGTTATTGCCGTCATAGAAATTCTCTATCTACAAAAGCTAGTCTCTTTCACTTAGTATACTTCTAGAGTACAGGATTTCTAGCCTTATGAACCCATCATTACCTTTAGGAATTCTGTGCTTCTTGTATAGGTACAATACTGACAGACCTAGAAAAGCCATGTTCATTTAAAAAAAATCCCACTATCGGACTATTAACTAACACATAAAAATAAAGTCTTATGATAAAATAACAACAATTCAACATTTAATTTTTATATTTGAAAATTAGATTTTGATAAACAAAAATTCTAATTACTTTCAATTTTAGCAGGAAATTATCCTGGATACAAATTTTTATTCCTCAAAATGATGAGTTTTCAGATAAGATTTGGGATAGAATTAAATTTTATGAGCACGCTTAAATATTGAATATCATTGCTGATTTATCACATTTCCTTTGAAAATGTCCTCATCCGTGCTGCAGAAGTTTTAGACTGATTAGCAGGTTTTTAACTTAAATTCCAAATTAACAAAGAGAACACAGAATTGGGTGGTACATTTATGCGGAATGACTTTTATTTCCTTGTGATGAATAGTGGCAAGGCTTTTTCTTCCAAGAACGAGATCTATCATTTGTACTGAATATTTTTATTTTCCTTAATTTTTGATAATTCTGAGAAATGTACTTATCTTTCACATTGAATCACATGTGAAAAAATGAATGTTTTAATGATTTTCCCCTATAGTACAATCAGCCCTCTTTAAGAAAGTTTGTTAAATTATGTGAATATTGAAAATATTAAGTGGAATGCTTTTTTTCTAATAAAATTTAGAGTAAGGTGATGGTTTATCTTAAATCTGTATTCTTGGCAAAGTTTACTAATTAGTTTATGTTCATCATGCTTCACTAGAAATAACCATAAATATTCCTTGATTAGTCATGGAGTTTTGAATTGTAACATACTTAGAACAGTAAAAACCAGTATCATGCAAATGCTATACATTAACACTGAATTGAAATATAAATTAGAATGTTTTGAATGTGTTAATAATTAACCTGTAGACATTAAATATATTAAGTACTGTCATTTAATATCATTTTTTGTTTCTCATATCTTCATTAGTATAAAATTCAAAATTAGATCTGTAGATTGGAAATTATGTATTCATTGGGTTTAATAAGAAAAATTCTTATAGTGATGACCTTAATTAGATGCCTATTTTTATTGATTTAAGAAGAATTCTTTAAAAATTTATCTATAAGAGAGGTATAAAACATTCTGAAAGCATAACTGGCTTTTAAATTTTAATTTGGCTTACAAAGCATTTTTCAAATACTATGTTTAACAGTGCACAAAGCAAGTATTTATAACAAGAGATTTTCTAGCCTGGGATTAAAATGTGCTCTAAGTACTACCTTTCAGCCAATGCTCAATATAAACATGATTTTTCATCTTAATGAAAACTGTTTGAAACTATGCAGGAAGCAAGCAATAAAAATTGAGTTCTTATGTAATTATAACCGTAGTAATTTGCAGAATACAGTTTAAAATCTTAACGCAAATGTGCTCTAAAGTTGCTTTATAAATTTTGGGGCAGTTTGTTGTCCTGCAAACAAGACAGGCTGTCAAGGATTAGCTTTCTCAGCTCTGATAGCAAGTGAATCCCAACTGGCAATAGAATGTTTTATAAAAATATGGTTCAGAATCAGTTAATCTAAATTTCTTCCACAAATTGCTGATTAAACTACTGAGCTATTTTGGTATAGGTATATTAGAATATAATTAACATATTTATGTTAAATTACAGAATTTCTTTTATATTACCTATGAAGTGTACTTTGGGTAACACAGATGAAGATATATTTTACTGAAATCTTGGATATCTTATCATCTTGTTTGTTTGTACCATATCCTGCCTTTGTCCAAACATCATTTAGTATTTACACTTTAGATTTTGGCACGTCTTATGCTTTTGTAAATATAATCATTTTCTGCAGAGGTAAATGGAAACTGTTGTTTTTGAAATGACAGAAATATCATATAACTTTAAATGACATATCTTGCTTACATACCCTCAGGGTCAAAAGTTGTTTTAAAACAACTGAACTTCATATGTTATAGTGTAAAGTTATGTGTGGATTTTTCATTTAACACAGTATATAATCTATTTTGAATTCCCCCTTTTTCTTACAAAGTTGATGATAAATTTGTTCTGGAATTTTAATAACATATACTTTTACTAGGTTGAAATTTTGTCTATTTCCTTTCTTATAATAAAATGTTCCCCTTTAACCCATTAATTTCTTTAAATCAATTATTGTGTCACTATTAGAAGCAAGCAGTCCCCTATATTCCACACTGACTGTTTCCCCCCAAAATACTATTTCAGAATGATTGAGTACATCTATGTAGGGGATGTTTCTAACCCAAAGCAGGGTGAAGGGAAGGAGGGTTACCAAGTCATTGCCAGTTTCCAGGATCAATTTAGTTAAGGTCTCTTTAAGGGTCCAAATCATTTCTACTGGACCTGAACTCTTGTGATGATATGACAGTGAAGTTTCCACTTTATCCCCAATGCCTTAGGTAATGCCTCACTGACCTGAGAGATGAATGCTGGGCTGTTGTCTGATCCCAGCATTGTTGGAGTCTGGAGCTGAGGAATCAATCCTTTTATGAGTTCTTCTTACTTATTGTTGTGCTGTTTCCTTTTTTAGTTGGAGATGCCTCAGTCCATTCTGAGGAGGTATCTATGAAAGCTAAAAGACATGTGTAACTGAGCTTTTATTATTGTACCTGTTTGGAGTCCATTTCCCAATAGACTCCTGGTTATATGCCTCTTTCCCTTTTGGCATATAGAATTTTGAAAGCCCAGCTTGTCAGTTGGCAAGAATGGCACTGGCAAAAATATCCTGCAAATTCTTACTCAGGCTTGGAACATAAAACTTGGGACATATCAGTTCTTTCATTTTGTTTATTCCAAGGTGTGCAGGCATAGAGTGGTCTGGCCCATAGTTTGCCCATTATTCTTAGTAAAATATTAGCTTCATCTGTCGTATATTGCCATCTATCCACTGTGTAGGTTTTGGGGAGTAGTTTAGCAGGCCTGGTGGTCCTTGTTGGAGCACATTGATTACTCAGACAGGACTAGGTCTGGGAGGGCAAATGTGAGGGAGGCATCTTGGCTGCCTCTTTAGCCAGGGGTCTTCTTTTTTTTAAAGAATGACTTCTGTGTTTTGTCCCTTTGAGGTTTGCGACAGTGTATGATTTTCAATTTCCAATTTCCTTTGGGAGCCATAGGAAAGCCAGAAGGTCAAGGATTTCTTGTTGATCTTTAATTGTTTTTCCTTTAGCAGTTTACTGTCCCCTTTCATGGTATATTGCTCTGCGAATATGTCCATTGGCAAATGCATATTGACTATCAATGTAGATATTAACTACTTTGTCTTTACCTAATTTGAGCATTTCCGTGAGGGCTTTTAGCACTACATTATGAGCTGACATCATGCTCAGGATGGTAGAGGCCCATAATGTTCCATCATGGCCACCTCTACATACCTAGTACCATCTTCCATGGAATTCCTTCATCAGTGAATGTGATGATGTCTCTCTTGGTCCAGGGTTGGTTGATTAGGTCTTGGTGGGTTCCATTTACACATTAAAAGGTGTCTATAGAGATATGGATCAGCAGATTTTTCAGGTAACAGGTAGGTAACAGTGTGGCAGGGATCAGGTAGGTGTTGGGATTAAAAGATACTCAGAGGTGGTAAGTAACAGAGACTTGTATTGAGTGAATTGAGCATTTGAGATCCATCTATCAGGGGGCTCTTGAGAACTCTATCATCAGGGTCTGTCTTAATGTTAATTTGTCTGCATCCTTAGTCATCAGGGCAGGGCTACAATGTTTCTCAGGCAGTTTGGACATCCTAGAGCAACTGAGTCCAATTTCTTAGATTTAGTCCTCTGATCATTACCAGGGTCCCAAGTCCTCTTTGGCAATGCCTTGGCTTTCATCCATAGACAAATTGAGAGCTTAGTCACATCAGGCAGGGCCAGGCAGACAACAATGCTTATTTTAAAACCTTGAAAGTTTTCTTGCTTATTTTCTCTATGTAGAAGTGCCTTCTTGTCCCCTAGTGGCCACATAGAGTGGTTAAGCCACTCCTGCAAAAACAAATATCCAAGTTCTACAGAAGCCTAGTTTAACTCAGGAATTCCTGTGCTTGGTGCCAGGTTTTAGATATTCAGATGCCTAAGATGGTCTGATTCCTGGCTTGAAAGTGGCCTCATTGATTCTCTGGCACCTGCGGGTCAATCTAGACATCTAAGAAACTCTCTATGTATACAGCTGGGGACTCTGAGTTTTTTGGATTATCTGATTGACTTCTTGATAAATTTGTACAATGACTACAGGTATCACTGAGAGCCCTCTGATTTGAATCTAGTGATAAGTTTTGAGTGCCTCCCCGGCTTCAGATCTGTTGCAGTCCCAGTCCTAGCTGGTAGAGGAAGAGAGGGATCTGAGAGGAGGGGGAGGGAAAAAGGGTCCATTTCAGATATGGGAGGAGATGGGGTAGAAGTACTGAGAGTCAGGAATGTGACAGGAGGTATGTAGCAGTGGTGGAGGGGAACTGGGGTAACCACCAGAAAGACCCAGATGCCAGAGACCCAAGAGGTTCTCAGAACCCAACAGGGAGGACATAAGCCAAAATACCCAACAAAAGTGAGACAGAACATACAGAGACCATATCCAGTGGATAGGCATGGTCTCCGGTTGAGGGATGGAGCCATCCAACCACTTCAAAAATATTAATCCAGAATTTCTGCTGTCAAAATGAAATGTAGGGACAAAGATTGGAGCAGAGACTGAAATAAAGGCCTTAAAGAGACTGCCCCATCTAAACCCAGACACTGATACCAAGAAGTGTTTGCTGACAGGTGCCTGGTATAACTGTTCCCTGAGAGGGTGTGTCGAACCAATACAAATGCAGATCCATGCAGCCAAACATTGGACTGATTGCAGGGACCCTAATGGAGAAGTTAGGGCAAGGAATGAAGGAGCTGAAGGGGTTTGCAAACCCATAGGAAGAACAAGATTATCAGTCAACCAGATCCCCAGATCTCCCAGGGACTAAACCACCAACCAAAGAATACACATGGTGGACCCATGGCTCCAACTGGATATGTAGCAGAGGATTGCCTTATCGGGCATCACTGGGAGGGGAGCCATTTTGTTCTTGGAGGTTAAATCACCCTCAGGAGCCATCCAGTGTCAGAGAAGGGCCACTTAAATTCACAGAGGGTACAAAGTTTCCTGGGTAAGACTAGGTAACCCGAAAGGACAGCAGACTTCTGAAAATCCTTAATGTGGCTTAGAATCACCTCAAGATGAATGTCTGTAGTGGAGGAGGATTGTCCTATAGTAAAGGAGTTAAAAGTTAGATAGAGAAGAAAAGCATTAAAAAAAAAAAAAAAAAGAAAAGAAAAAGGCAAACAGAGACAAAATCAAGTTTCAAAAACAGACACAGCACTTTGTGTTTGGGCTCTGAGATGAGAGCCCTGACCAAGTCCAAATGGGTGGATTGCAATCCATACCCCTTTGCCAAGAGGAGAATCAGATGTCCTTTGTCTCCTGAAATGAAAAGCAATACTGTATCTAACTTTTCTTCTTTGAGTGACCAAAGATCTAAACCATGTCTGGAATAAGACAAAACCAAGAAAAAGAAACTTAACTCATGAGGGACTGGATGGCTTGGTAAAATTCCCTATCAATAACTGAGGGGTGGCTAAAGGTAAGGGGTGATCCAGACATAGTACGTAAGGTTGTGGTCAAGGAATTGCCACACAATCCACTTGAACTATGGTCTCATTTAAGAAAGGACAATTTATTGAACACATCCCCAGGACTGATTGATCAAGGATATGGCACAGACTCAGGAGCTAAGACTGTGGCCCAGAATCTTTCCAGGGCAAGTTTATAAAGGCAAAATCCACAATGAGCTTATATACAGGTTCAGAAAGGGCTACAGGGTGGTGAACTCTTAATCAAACTATTTTGACAGTTTAGGTATAAGAGTTCAAACTGACCTTTAATTTGATTGGTCCTAAGCAGAATCTATGGTTGTAGAATGTCTTAAGGATAACAAACTTCATAACAGGATATGTGATCAACTTGACTCTGCTCTAAACCTAAATATTTCCTGTGGTTGCCAGGCAAGACTATGCTAGAGGATCATGTCTCAAAAGAACTGTTACTAGAAAAAGCCATTGAGGAAATTGTTGCAGTTGTGACCATTGGAGTCATCCCTCTCTACTTTCAATTGCAATTTTTATATATTTTTTCTCTAAAGGGTTGAAAACATAGCTGTACAACAAGAAAAATTAGCTACGATATTTTAAAGGCTTGAGAGACAAGAGAAAGAGGAAATAAGAGAACAGGAAATGCTTAATTGTGAACCTATGGTACCTAATGAAATTAAGGATCAAGACAAACAGCCCATTGAACCTATGGAACCACCTCTTAATAAAATTGAAGAAAGGTAATACACTCACTGACTTTCCCAGTTACCCAGGAACAAATACCAGAAAATGGTGAAAATTCAATAAATGAACATCTGTTCTAAAATCCTGTTAAAATACAAGATCCTAAACATTTTAAAGAATCAGTAGTGATTTATGGAATGCACTCACCCTATGTGAGACAGATGTCAAATACCTGTGCTACCCAAAACTGAATTATTCCCCAAGATGGGAAAGATTTAGCAGCTGCCATATTAGAAATTGTTTCTCAATTACAGTAGCTAACACGGTGGAGAAAAGAATCTGTAATTATGGAAAGTCATAATAGCTCTGAAGCTGCTAAAATCAGGAAATATCAATTGTTAGGTGAGGGTCAATTTGATGACTTAAGACAGCAGATGCAATTTTATAACTCTATTATACAATGTACTTTAAGAGACTTAAGATGGTAAGATGGAAGAACAAAGAAAAAGGACTATGTCATTTACCAAGATTAGGCAAAGTCTCAGAGAGACTTTTACTGATTTATTACATAGATTAACGTCTACTATGAATAGAGCAATACCAAATCCAGTTAAGAGACAGGTATTAATTGAAATTTTAGCTTTTAAAAATACAACTGCAGAGTGTAAATATTTTGTAGATTCTTAAAAGCTCAATCAGCATCCTTGGATGCATGGATTAGAACTACCACTGATATTGACCCTAATGATTATGTAATTGGACAAACAATAGCCTTCAATATCTAGATGTCTGCTGCTTTATCTGGGGGAAACAGGGTCCTTTGAAAAGGGATTTAGGCAAGGTGTTCTTAGAGACTTTTTTAGAAGACCTCAACCTTCTGGTATTTGTAGAAAGTGTGGTAAGATTAGGCTTGGGCTAATGAATGAAAATCTGCAAGAAATATTCCCTTACTAATGGGAAAATCCCTACAAGTTAATTTTACAAATACAGAAAATCCCCAAAGGGAGTTAACTTGTCCCTGACCATGAACAACACAAGACAGATACTTCCCTTCAGCATCTACAGAATGCTAAACTACATATTGGAGACATTGCAATATGGCTTACTTTTTTTCCTGTGTATAAATGGGTGAAAAGCAGGAGTTACTGGCCTGGAACCATGCATGGAACGCAATGCTTACCTGTCTAGTTTAGGAGGTAAAAACAAGGCTAGTGCTAGATATTTTGGTGGATTCATAAGCATATAACCCCACCTTGATAAACAGAAAAGGACAATATGATTGGCTAAAAGACACTTGGTTATAGTAAAAAAAAATAAATAAAACCTGCTGAATTAGATCAATCTGTATACACTAAAGATATTTTAAGTTAAGAATGGAAGACAGGGAACATATTATATTTGAGAAAAGGTTTTATCTATATTTCCATAGGTGAAGAAAAACTACGGATTTCATCAAAATTGAAAAAAAATATGTCTAATCTGTGTAAAGGAAGATTTCCTATACAAGGCATGACTCAAGGAAAGAAAAAATGCAGAAAGACAGTCACACAAATATTAAAATAGAATTTACCAGTGAGAAAGAATTCCTGCACAAAAGTCAAATAGAAATGATATTATAAATGAAAACCTCAAGTTACTTTTCCCCTGCTAATGGAGAAGGAAAAATAGATCATGAAAATATAATTCAGTTTGGATATTTAGAGAGGTGATATCAAAGTCAGTAAGAATGACAAGACTGAGATAGCCATTCTGCGAATAAGAGCAACAGTTTAGGTCATAACTTTGCTCAGTATGTTTTCATCTTTTGGGCTTCCACATGTATTTGATTTGTTTGTTTTGATTCTCAGAATCACCTCTAGGATGTCAGTAAAATTTTAGAAAATGAGTCAATTCCACACCATCACGATTTTAGAAATATAAAGTTATTGAAATAGAAACAAATATTTTGATTTAAAAGTTGTTTCTGGTTTCTGTATTAGAGGATTTACAAGACAAACTATTTGATCCTGTAGTTTAAAGCAGCATTTATTTGGAACTCTACAGGAAAACAATAACAACAACAATAACAGCAATAACAACAACAAACCTCTTAAATATTGGCCTAGGAAATAATTGTCATTATAGAAGTACTGAATTTGATTTACTAAGCAATACTTGCAAACAGCCACTCTTTTATTTTTCACTTCTGAATAAAATTGCAAGCTCACAGTTGTTCCAGTGCTGGGCCTATCCGCCTGCTGCCGTGCTTTCTGCCATGATGGTCATGGACTCTAATCTTGAGACTGAAACACCATTTAAATGTTGACTGATGTATGATGTTTTGTCACAGGAATTGAAAAGTGACTGACATATAAGTTGACACCAGGTGATGAGTCATTGCTGTGACAAGCCGGACCATGTTTGTGGGGGGATGTGAAGATTTGATGACATTGGACTTAGGACACTGTTGAGCACTATAAACAGGATTTCCCAAACCATCCTAATATAAGGTTAGAAGAGAGTAGAGCTGAGAAACATGTGGACTATGGAGACCCAACATAAGAAATTTTCAGTTGAAACAAAGTTAGCAACTGGACTAGGGAAAATTCTTGGGATAATATGGCATAGAATGTAACCATTTTTGCCCTTTCATAAGCATCTGCACACGGATAGATTGGAAATCTTTGGACTAATCATCTCATCTTGGCATAGGCCACAAATTCATGACAATCAAATAGTGACCCCATCATATGATTATTACTAAACACGCTTATTCAGGGCTACAATAAAAAATAGAAATCAGGAAAAAATAAAAATGTTTAAGGATCACCAGGAAATATAATTTTTGTCTGAAAGCTTTTGTTATAAAAATTAAGAAGAGTTATGATGCTAAATTGAAAGTAAGTGGTACTATCAAGACAAAATCCCACACACGTATCCCAAATCTTATGAAAATACTTTTGTCCTAAGCTATTTTTGGCTCTTAATAGACAGCAACAGATCAAAGTATAAGAAAATGTTATTCAAGGAGCAGGCAAGGCTTTTCGGTAGAGGGCGCTGGTAGAAGGGCAGGGTTTTCCCACATCCATCTGACTTCAGAGAGAAGGTTATGGGAGTATATGGTGTGACAAATCTACCTTTGAAACTAAGGAAATACGTTCAAAGTATGCATTAGCAGGCAAGTGTCTATCTACATGGAACCCTGAAAAGACACCCTATGAAACTGTAAAAGTGGAACCCTCATTACATTGGAGATGATGAGATGTTAGAGGTTATAGAACCATCAATTATTTACAAAAGAGAGTTACAGAGAAGTAAAGGAACCAGTGTAAGTGTGAAAAGTATGTGGAAGTCAGCAAAGCTGGCAAGACAGAGAATTCAGACTTCAGGGATCATAAGTGATCTTACAGAATTTAGAGTGTCACCTGCTGAATCACACACTTGTACTGGTCCAGAATTTTTTCAGCATGATTCAATACTTCTGTTTTGCAATAATAATTCTATGCTGATGTTTGTTGGAAGCATGTAATTTTATTTTTACTTTGGTTGTACAGGAGGCTACACCTAAGATACTGCTTTGATTCACAGAAGATACACAAAAGATTTTTAAACTGTGTTTACATTATGAATGACTATGAGAACCTTTGAAGTTGAACCAAATACATTTTGATTTATGATAAGACCACTAGTTTATGAGGGAAATGGAATAGAATGCAATTATTTGAATGAGAATGACCCCCAAAGGCACATATGTTTAATACTTGGTCTGTAGTCCATAGAACTGCTTTGGAGTGGCTAGGAGGTATGTTTTTGTTGGAAGAAGAGTACCGCTGAGAGTGGGTTTTGAAGTATTAAAATTCCAGGGCATTCTCTATTATATCTCTGTCTGCTTGCTTTAGATAAGGATCTATGCTCCCCATCCTGATGGTAATGGACTTGAAACCTCCTTTGCATCTATAAGTGCAAAATTAAGCATTTTAAAAATATGCCGCCTTGGTCACGGTGTTTTGTCCAGTAATTGAAAAGTAACAAAGGGAGTTTTCTTCAACCAACTAATTAAGGATATAAATTATAGTATCACTGCTATTATGTCTATTTTAAAGTGAAAAATCTAAGTTAAACTTACTTCTGAATATAGATCATTTCTTTTACTCCCCAAATGCTTTTATGCAAATTCTAAAACTAAGAACTTTTAATTCCTTCTTTGTTTCATGAATTTATGATGGATCTGGTTATTACAAACTGCTTTCAATACTGACTAATGACTAGTATTTTATGTGTCACTGACTTTGGTCAACAGTATAATATCTTTTTAAGTAAAAGCTATAGTAGCTATAATTCATTTGCATATTATTACATCTTATAAAACGCTCAAAGAAAAGCCATATTTGGCATTTGTGTCTGGTTCACATATTTACTTTATTTCTGAACAATAAAAAAATGGAGCAAACCAACTAAAACTTAAGTTTAATTTTTGTGTATAGATTCAAATAAAATGATGGTATTTTTGACTTTTATATTTTAGTTCATCTATGGTACATAAGATTACAGTGTAAGACCAAATTGTTCAGCTAATTTGTTACTTCTTTTCATATATTATTACTTAACCTAAATGGAAATACGAAGTTATTTGCTTTAAAACCATGAAAAAAGTCTGTTCACACAACGTATAAGTTGCCTGCTGTTTTTCGGAATTAATGGCATTGGAGGACTTAAGTTGTCTACCCTTTATCCAATCAAATCTTAAAGTCTAATCGATTTCTCTAACTCCTACAAAAATTCTTAAAATTTTAAAGGTTATTTTTATACATCATTATTCTTTAAATCATATTAGTAATATAGATGCATAGCAAAATTATTGAGTTTTGAAAAATAGAAATATAAGCATTAATTAAACATGAAATTCATAGCATTTTGATACCAAAAAGATTAACTATGGAATTTTGTTATAAACACTTCATATCACTTATTCAGTAATATTATTGCAATGATTTGTAAAAGTAAATGTCACATTTATTTCCTCAGATGATGGGATGAAACAAGAGCTGTACCCAGCTCTGTGAGTAAATGGCTTGGGCTGAGCCTGTCCAGCATGTGCTTTCACTTGGATTTTTGACCTTATCCATTCTGATTGGTTTAAGGTAGAATCTCATGGTCATTTTGATTTGTATTTCATTGATGGCTAGGATGTTCAACATTTCTTTAAGTGTTTCTTGGCTATTAGAGATCCTTTTGTTGAGAAGTCTTTCTTTAGTTTTATACTCTATTATTTAATCGGGGTATTTGATTTGTTGATATCTATCTTCTTGAGTTCTTTATATATGTTTAAATATTAGCCCTCTGTCAAATGAATGGTTGGTGAAGATCTTTTTCCATTCTGTAGGCTGTCATTTTGTCGCGTTGACAATGTTCTTTGTCTTATGGCAGGTATTCAGTTTCATTGGGTCCCATTTATTTATTTATTTATATTGGATAATTTATATATTACATTTCAAATGTTATTCCCTTTCCAGCTTTCCCCTCTGGAAGCCCATATCTCATCCCCCTTCTCTGCTTCTATGAGGGTGCTCCCCCTCCCATCTGCCCACTTTCACCCCACAACCCTGGAATTCCCCTACACCGGGCCATCAAGCCTTCTCAGGACCAAGGGCCTCTCCTCCCATTGATGTCTGACAAGGCCTTCCTCTGCTTCATATGCAGCTGGAGCCATGGGTCCCTCCATGTGTATACCTTGGTTGGTGACTTAGTCTCTGGGAGCTCTTGGGGATCTGATTGGTTGATATTGTTGTTCTTCCAATGGGGTTGTAAACCCTTTCAGCTCCTTCAGTCCTTTCTCTAACTACTCCATTGGGGACCCTGTGCTTGGTCCAATGGTTGGATGTGAGCATCTGCCTCTGTATTTTTTAGGCTCTAGCGGAGCCTCTCAGGAGAGAGCTATATCAGGCTCCTGTTTGCAAGCACTTCTTGGCATCCTCTGTAGTATTTAGGTTTGGTGTCCCCAGATGGGGCAGTCTCTGGATGGCCTTTCCTTCAGTCTCTGCTCCACACTTTGTCCCCGTATTTCCTTTAGACAGGAGCCCATTTATTAATTGTTGATCTCAGTGCTTGAGCTGTTGGCACACTGATTGGGAAGCTGTCTCCTGTATTAATCAGTTCCAAGTTCTTTTCCACTTTTTGTTCTATGAAATTCAATGTATCAAGTTTTATGTTGAGGTCATTGACCCCCTTGGACTTAAGTTTTGTGTGGACTTATTTGTATCCTTCTACATGCAGGCATCCAGTCTGACCAGCATCATTTGTATTCTTTTTTTACATTGCATGGTTATGGCTTCTTTGTCAAAAATCAATTATTGGTTGTTGTGTGGGTTTATTTCTGAGTCTTCAAGTTGGTTCCACTGATCCACCTGTTTCCATGCAGTTTTTATTGCTCTGTAGTACAGCTTGAAATCAAGGATGGTGATAGCTCCAGAAGTTCTTTTATTATGTAGGATTATTTTAGGTTTTATGCTATTTTTAGTTTGTGTTCTTGCTTTGTTTTGGGTTTTTATTTCTTGTTTCAGTTTTGCCTTTTAAAATGAAGTTGAGAATTGTTCTTTTAAGGTCTGTGAAGATGTGCCTGGTTCTGCAGTGACTTGGTGTGCCCTGGTGTGTTGGTACCCAGGGGTGCCTCCCCTTTCTCAGAGAAAGAGGAGAGGAGGTTGAAGGGAAGGACTATGTGAGCAGGGTATTTGGGGAAGGTATATGATCAGACTGTAAAGTGAATAAAAAAATAAAGGGAAAAACAAACATGCCTACTTTTAAAGTTATTAATTTAAAAATAAAGGAGATTCTTATTCTTTAACATTTAACATTATGAATCTTTAATATTTTTATTATTTTTCAAACATAAGACTAACCATACATCAGCATGATCTTGATCTCATTTTGCCTTCTCTATATCCTTTTATGAGTCCAGCAGACAGTTAATTGTTAGTAGGTTTTGAATTTAACTTTTCAAAACATTGTTACAGAACATTTTATAATGAGCCTTAAAGTAAGCTTCATGGTGTATAAAGGTCACTATTAATAGGTTTTCCTGGCCTTGATATGATTAATTTCTCCATTCTTATATACCACAAGAAAGTAATGGGGATCATTATTTTGGTAGTGTAGGTAACACTGTTACAAATATTACTTCTTAAATTCCCTATGACAAAACCAGATAACAGGTAATTAATCATGGACTTTTTAAAGATATAGATGGAACCATGCAAAATATAAATTAATAACAAAAAGTTAAAACTACACTTATTAACTTATTTTATACATTAAGCATTTTGTACATTGATGTATAAGAATGGGAATATCACAATGTTTTATAAAACCAAAATATTTCATATAAAGATAATGTTATTAATATACAAAAATTAAAACTATTCACTAAAAAGTTGTCTTAGTCATTGATAAAAACAATTACATAATATTATTATAGATTAAAAGCTAATTATAAAAAGTTAACATTGGGTGGAATGTTAGTTAATATGGTTTTCTGAAATTTAAGGATACAAACTGAAGTTTATTCTATGTCCTGAATATTTTAAAGATTTAGTAGGAAAGAAAAAATAAAAGATACTACTTTCTCAGGCTTATGATATTGTATAAGCAAGCAGAACACATAAGATACAAAGAAAATATACTGCATAACTTTGGCTTTGGGTTGACAGGCAAAAAGTCAATAGAAATGAGAAAGCAGGAAGTTTTGGTGATTTCACAAAGAATAGTAATGAAAGGCATCCACAATACTGTCTGGGTTTGGTGACTGTATAAGGGATGGATCCCCAGCCTTATTTATAATAGCCAGAGACTGGAAAGAACCCAGATGTCCTTCAACAGAGGAATGGATACAGAAAATGTGGTACATTTATTCAATGGAGTACTAGTCCACTATTAAAAACAATGAATTAATGAAATACTTAGGCAAATGGATGAAACTAGAAAATCTCATTTTGAGTGAGGTAACCCAATCACAAAAGAACACACATGGTATGCACTCACTGATAAGTGGATATTAACTCAACAGCTCTGAACACCCAAGATATAATTCACAGACCACATGGAGCTCAAGAAGAAGGAAGACCAAAGTATGGGTGTTTCATTCATTCTTAGAAAGGGGAACAAAATACTCACAGGAGCAATTATGGAGACAAAGTGTAGAGCAGAGTTTGAAGAAAAGGCCGTCTAGAGATTGCCCCACCGGGAGACCCATCCCATATACTGTGACCAAACCCAGACACTATTGTCTCTTAAAAGAACAAAGAAGTTTGAGCAGCCAACAAGGGGCAGGTTTCCAGGGTCCTGAGTCCCACAGTGGTTGCAGAGACAGTGGCAGCAGTGGTGGTAGTGGTGCCAGCAGTGGTGTCAATAGTGACAGCCACCACCACTCTAATGCAAACCTCTGCAGACAATAAGAGCCTGGCCAGGCAGGAGGATTGCGGAGTGTATCTGAAGAAAAAGCCCTTACCAGAGTGTTACAGTAAAGACAGTAAAGACAGACTCTCTTAGATGTTCCTTGTTGAATAACATGTGCACTTTATTACATGTGGTCAGGGACTATAGGAAACTTGGGAACTGGGATGAGATTTGGTGTACAAATGTTTTCTATTGGCTGAGGTGAAGATGTTGGTGATGCTATGCTTTCAAGGGTAAAAACTCTATGTGCTGCATTATGTAAATGACTGTCTGTGGTCCTCTCAGTTGGGTCTCCTGGTTATATGTTCCAGTGGAGGCACAGAGACAGGGAGGGAATAGCTCCATTCCCTCCTGGTTCTCAGATTTCTGAGATTCCTGGGGTCTGAGCACATTCCATCTCTTACCAGTTCATATGCCACCTGGTAAGACAGTCCATCTGCCCTACAAGTATTAGCTAGGAAGACAGACGTTTTGAGAGAAAAGTAGAATATAGCATCTTGTCTTAGAGGACTCAGGGGAAAGCAAGGTCTTGTTTTAAAAATGTGTAGGTATTTTTCCTATCTGTATGCAAGTGCACAATACATATACAATTATGGAATAGAATAAGTACTGTGTTTTATTATATGAAGACTGAGAACAGGTTCCCATTACTGTGCAAAATTATCAAGTGTTTGTAAATACCCCAAGAAAAGCAATAAAATGTGCTAATTTTGCTTTCCCCAAATATCTTTAGTTTTATTACATCTTTCTTTCTTTGTGCAGGTTATAAGAATTTTTTTCCACCTCAAGGTAATACCAAATATACTGAATCTAATAGAAAAGAAAGTGGGAAAGAGCCTCAAATGCATTGGCACAAATGAAAATTTCCTAAACAGAACACTAATGACTCAGGCTCTAAGATTACAATTGATAAATGGGGCCTCATGAAACTGAACAGCTTCTATAAGGCAAACAACATTGTCAATAGGACAAATCGGCAACCTACAGATTGGGAAAAGATCGTTACCAATCCCAATCCTATAAAGAGCTAATATCTAAAATAATTAAAGAACTCAAGAAGTTAGACTCCAAGAAAAGCAAATAATCCAATTTAAAAATAGGGTAGAGAAGTAAACAGAGAATTCTCAATTGAGGAAGCTCAAATGGCTGAGAAGCACTTAAAGAAATATTCATCATCCTTAGTCATCAGGGAAATGTAAATCAAAAGGATCCTACACCAATCAGAATGGCTAAGATCAAAATCTCAATTGATAGCCCATGCTGGAGAGGACATATAAAAAAGGAACTCTCCTCATAGCCAGTGAGGTTGCATATTGGTACAACCACTCTGGAAGTCAGTCTGGCAGATCCTTAAACATTGGATAGTTCTACCTGAAGACCCAGCTCTACAACTTTGGGGCATATAGCCAAAAGATGCTTCACCATACCATAAAGACATGTGCTCCACTATATTCATAGCAGCCTTATCCATAAATAGGCAAAAGCTGGAAGCAATCCAGATATCCCTCAAATGAAGATTGGATACAAACAATGTGATTCATTTACATAATGGAATACTATTAGCTACTAAAAATGAGAACATCATGAATTTTGCAGGCAAATGGATGGAACTAGAAAATATTATCCTGAGGGAGGTAATCCAGACCCAAAAGGGCATGCGTGGTATGTACTCACTGGTAAGTGAATATTAGCCAAGCAGTACAGAATATCAATTATTCAACTCACAGACCTTAAGAAGTTTAACAAGAAGGAAGGCCTTCATCAGGATGCTTCCATCACACTTAGGAGAGGGAAAAAAAATAATAGATGGAGGCAGAGGGAAGAAGGAACCTGGGTAGGAAGGGGAGGGGGCAGGGTGTAGGATCAGGTATGAAGAGTGAATGGAAAGAAATCTAGAGGGACAGGAGAATGAATGGAAATATGCAGTTGTTTGGGTCGGTGAAATGACCAATAGTGGGTATACTGAACCTGAAGAGACCACCTCCAGTAACTAGCCAGAACCCTCAATGGAGGGATTGAAACACCAACCCACCTTCAAAATTTTCAACCCAAAATTGTTCCTATCTAAAAGAAATGGAGCAGATACTGAAGAAATGGCAGAGCTGTGACCAGCCCAACTTAGTATCCACCCATGGGTGGGCACCAGTCTCTGACATTATTACTAGTGCTATCTTGCGTTTGCATGCAGGAGCATAGCATGGCTGTCCTCTGAGAGATGATACTAGCAGTTGACTGAGACAGATGCAAATAATCACAGACCATCATTAGACTGAGATTGGGGAACCCTATGGAAAGGTTAGGGAAAGGATTGAAGGAGGTGAAGGGGATAGCAATTCTATTAGAAGACAAACAGTGTCAATGATCCTGAACTCCTGCGAGATACCAGATACTGAGCCACCAACCAAAGGGCATACACATGATACTCTGAGGTCCCAGCACATAAATAGCAAAGAGCCACCATGCCTTGCCTCAGTGGGAGATGTGCCTAATCATGTAGAGACTTGATACCCCAGGATGGGGGATATTATGGAGGGGCACCATCTCATCGTTGAAGGTTAGTGGGGTAAGAATACTGTGAGGGTGTACCTGAATAGGGACACCATTTGGGATGTAAATAAATAAAAGTATTCATTATTAAAAATAAATTGCTATTGTGAGGTCTCTACAATTTTGTTATGTAGGCACTTATTGCTATGAACATGTCCTTTAGAAATGTCTTCAATGTATCCCATGAGTTCAGAAATGTGTTATATTAGTTTTCATTCAATTCTAGAAAGTCTTCAATTTCTTTCTTAGTTTCTATCTTGAGCCATTTTTTCATTCATTATGGACTTGCTCAGTTTCCAAGAGTTTGTAAGCTTTCGGTTGTTTTTGTCATTCTTGAAACAAAAGTTTAATCATTAGTGACTTGATGTGAAGAAGAAAGCTATTTGAATATTCTTATATATGTTAAGACTGGCTGTATATGTGCAATATGAGGTGCATTTGGAGAAAACATCTTGAGGTGCTGAGAAGAGGGAGAAGAGGATATATTCGTTTGTGTTTGGAAGAAATGTTCTATAAATACATTAGGTCCATTTGACTATGTAAGTTAGTTCCAGACTTTGTGTTTGTCTCAGTGAGAGTGAGGTATGGAAGTCTTCCACTATCAACTAGTAAGGGTCAATACATAATTTTAGCTGTAGTATAGTCTTTTATATTTTCTTTAATGAAATTAGGTTCCCTTGTGTTTGATGTATATATTTTTTAAGAATTCTGTTATCTTGTTGATGGACTTTTCCTTTTATGAGGATGCAGTGTCCTCTACAGATTGGCTACACTGGCCAATCTTGTTCTGTTTGTTAGCTTGGGATAACTCTTTCCATCCTTTTGCCAAGAATGGATGCACAGACAGCAAAAGTATGGATTCTATTGTCACGTTTATTCTCCTACTCTGTGTCTTTTTATTGGAGAACTGAAACCATTGATGTTGAGAGATATCAATGAACAGTGCTTGTTGATTCCATTTATTTTGTTGTGGTTGTCACTATGTATGTTTCTGTGTATGGGGGTATCTGCACATGTGTTCTTTTGAATTTGCTGTTCTGGGATTATTCATTACCTGAGGGTTTTATTTTTTAATATGTTTAACTTTTTACATTGCAGATTTCCTTCTAGCACTTTCTGAAGGGCTCTATCTGTAAATACATATTGCTTAAATGTGGTTTTATCATGGAATGCTTTATTTTCTCCATCTGTTGTGTATGAAAGTTTTGCTGGGTACAGTCATCTGGGCTTGCATTGTGGACTCTTAGAGTCTATAGAACACTTGGAATTTAGAGTTTCCATAACAAAGTCAGGTGTTGTATATTTCTGATGTTCTGCCTTTAGGTCTCTCTTGGTCTGTTTTCCTTGTAGATTTTAATATTCTTTCTTTGATCTGTACATTTAGTTTTAATTATTATGTTTTAAGGTCTCTTTTTGGGGGGTTCTGTCATTTGGTGTTCTTCATGCTTTTTCTACCTTGAAAGGCATAAAGCACCCTTAAAGCATCCCCTTCTTGAAATAAAAAAAAAATTCTTTATGATATCATAGCAAAATATTTTCTCTGCCATGGAGCTGGGTTTCTCTTTTGTTGTTCCCTCTATTCTTACTATTTTAATTAATTGTTTGTCTGATAGTGTTCCAGATTTCCTGGATGTTTGAATACAGGGCCTTTTTTATAACTTATTCATTTTACATCCCATTCACTGGCCCCATGTTCACCCCTCCCACAATATTTTCCCCAATTGTTCTTTTGTTTGAGCCAGTGTTGGCCCCCATAGATATCGATGTACCTTGGCACTTCAAGTCTCTGTGACAGGAGCTTTTGAGATTTAACTTTTTATTTCATTGAGTAATCCATTTCTGCAGACTTGAGATTCTCTCTTTTATCTCTTGCATTTTGTTAGTGAGACTGATAATCCAATTTGAATTTCTAAATTTTTAATTTTCTGATTAACCTTAGTATTTTTGTTTGTTTTATTTTGTTTTTGTTTCTTTTGTTTATTTGATTTTATTATCATTTTCAGGTCTTGAACTGTGTGTTTATTTCCTTTACTGTTTGGATTTTCACAGATCTCTTTAAGAATGTATTCATTTTGTCTTTAGTACTCCTGCCATATTAATCAAAGTATTTTCCAGTCCTTTTCTCATGTTTCATGTATACTGTACCCTAGGGCTGCTGTGGTAGTGTTGCTAGACTCTAAAAAATAAATATTATCATGGCTGTTATTTATTGGGTTTTTATACTGGCATTTAGGCATCTGGTTTTAGGACAACCAAATCCTAGGTGTGCATACCTGATCGTGTCTTTGTTGGGTGGATGTTTTATTCCTTGATTTCTCTTCCCCTTTCTAGTTCATAGAAGAGAATGCTGGCTGTGTGTTGCCTAGTTTGAAATTCTTCAGGGACACTCATAATCATTGCTTATAGAGAAATTTTAATCCAGCAATATGGCTACAATACAGATACATCTTTTATCCCAAGAGTCAGAGACAAAGAGATCTCTGAGGTTAAGGTCAGCCAGGTACAGAAAGGCTTAGTTCTGGGCACAGTGGTACATGCCTTTAATCCCAGCACTCATGAGTTAGTTCTATTCAGTCAGTAGCCTCCACTCTAGTGACTCATCACAGGAAGCAGTGCCATTAGTGGAATTCATGGTAGTTCACTTCCTAGAGTTCAGAGGCAGTTTTTACAGGGATAGTATTACAGAAACAGGTGTCAGAGAGAATAGGTTAGACACAGGTAAAAACACAATGAACCAGAGAATAAGAAGGAGCCAGAAGAGTAGAACTGATTGATAGAGTTAGTTTGAGGCCATACAGAGCAATTAGGTGAGAGGGTGAGAGAAGTCAGATTGAATAAGTCAGCTTGGAGAGGATTATGGACCAGAACAACTAAGGTGAACCAGACAACAAGACAATTGGAGTCCAGAAACACACACACACACACACACACACACACACAGAAAATTTGACCTTATTGAGCAGTAATATTGACAAATATATCAGGTGAATAAAAGCCACATTTACATCTGGTGCTTAATGTGATTGGAGAAAGCCATAATTGCAGAAAGCAGAGGACATGAAGCAGGGAAAAGCTAGACATTTGCCTAACTAAAGTCTCTGAGATTTCTGTGGTCTGAGTTCACTCAACCTTAATAGTTCTTATGTCTGCCTGGTAACAAGGTCCCAAATGCCCTATAGTACAGCTCCTTTTCAACTTTTTTTCTAAGAGTAAGTATATAAGTTAAATGTAAGAAAACTTAGCCTTCCATCAATTATCAAAATATGTTAGCTTCATTTTCAATGTATCAAATATTACAGCATTAATATTCATATAAATGAAAGTTTCACATGCATATGCTTTTTATACAAGGTATTAATGTTTATAAGTACATTTGTATGTATGTCACAATTTTGTTTACATATAACTATATTACATGGACATGGTCATTTATGTTATATATTTAGAAATGAAGGATCAAGTAGGAAGAAAATGGATGCATTTCCATGTTTAAATAATCAAACAAAACTGCAGAATAAATAAACTTATAACATTCTATTTCAATTTAATATGCAAATGAATCATTTTAGAAAAATACCTTCAAACTATGGTTATAATCCATTTCTTAATTTTTTCTTCTTTTCAAATTTACTACTAAAACTTTACTACAAATGTCAAATTTTATACTTTGTTACCCTAATAGCTACACTCAATAACTTGGAATTGATTGATTTAATTAACATAGTTCTGGATACAGGAAAGTTAAAGATCTAGACATGTCTTCACATGATAAAAGAAGAAATGGCAAAGTGGCAAAGGAGAACTAGTTCAATCATCTACAGTGTCGTTAATGCCACAGTGGAGATATGGCAATAATGTTTTGTTATCACCCAAAGCCATATGCTACACCATCATAATGGCACATTCAGCTTCATGTAAGTCTTCAAAGACAAATATTGAAACCCAGCAGCAAGGTGAAGTAAAACTTACAGTGCTCCACCTATCTCTGTCTCTACATTACATAAGTTATGACTATAGAAAGGAAATTTTATTTTTACAAAAGAATTTAGAATCTATTTTAAAACATATACTCTAAAAATACAGACTGTTTTCATTAATCTCTTTATTGGATTTTCCTAATGTCATAGCATAACTATTCCTTTTCAGTGTTTATGGAGAGTATATGAAGGATATTATCTCACAAAATCACATATCCATGTGTATTTTCTTATAATTTAGTATTTGAAAATCCTTTATGGAAAATGAAAACACAAAAACTGTTGACCCCCAAATTCTAGCAGTGAAAAATCAAAAGTTAATAAAGTATTACCAAAGAGTGAATTAAAGAATCTATTCATCTTCTGAGCAATGTTCATGAAAGAGTTAAATTACCAGCAATATTAATGTTGTATCTCTCTCCCAAATATTTGATTTCTTTGCCTAATCCCCAAATCTCTCCTTTTCAATCACTTTTATGTTCATAGTTTAATAGAATTAGTATGCAATAAGTTTAATTCAATCTCATTATAAGCATAGTCTTGAGTTAACCCATGTCCACTTTTTAAAGATCTGTTTATTTTACCGTTCCCTACAAGATCTCTGTGGCCTTTCTGTGATACATCCTCTTCTCACAGTTTGGAAAGCTACTTCCCCAATGAGGCATTTCATACCAGCTAGGGATTTATTTTAATTACTTACTGAAATTAAATGCTTTTGTTGTAATGGTTTTAATTTGCCATCTTATTTTTGGGGGTTGTTGTTGTTGTCCCTATGAGATGTAAAGAGACAAAAAATAAAACTTTTTGTAATTTAACCAGCTTGTGTGAATGTCTATGGTTTCTACCTAGTTACTCATTTTACTTCTCTCATGGAGTGAATTTTCACTTTGAAAAGATTTTCAGTTTTACATTTTCACCGTTTCCTTCCTATTGAAGAACACAGAAACTCTGAGAATACGACAGAAATGTAACTTCCTGGAAATGACCCCTGGTCAGTCAGAACAGGCATCTTCAAATGTGATCTCCATTACAAATCATCACATTTTAGCTGAGACATGAGAAAGGGGGCTTTGAACTTTATTCCATCCATTTTAGTGTCACATACAATACACCTAAAGTTTGAAGGATAAGTAAGAGCATAAAAAAAAGGACAGAAAGAAATAAAAGACCAATTAATATTTTGCTGATGTTGTTTTAGGTATTTTCCATCCTACAAGTTAAATTTTTTTACACACTTTCTTTCTCCTTATTTTTAATTATGTTCATTAAATATTATCATTTAGTGATGTTTCATTTGTCCTTTTAACTCCAAAACTCAAATTTGCCACCATCTATAAAGAATTTGTATCCTATGTAGGCTTACCAAATTCTAGCATTCGCAGTATTTAATTGTATGTTCCTCCTTTCAAACTGTACACAACTTGTATAGCAAGTTTTTTTTATTTCTAATTATATCATGTTCCTATTTCCCTTCTAAAGGTAATTTAAATGTTTCCGAGTAAAGTCATTTTTCCCATGAGTGATTTTACATTTATATTACTGTTAATAATATTCAACTTACTAATTTTTTTATTCCTGAAAAATGAGATAACATTGGATTTACAATAAAAAACAATTGAGTTAATGTTAGTTTTAAAAATTAGAAGATGAAGTCTCTTTTTTTCTGTGCCTTCACAACATAAAAATGTGTTGACATATATCACGTGTTTATTCAAATAATTGAATTCAATATACATAACTTTGCTGAAGACTAAGATAAGTAATCACTTTATTTGAGCTCTGTGTCAAATTTGAGCATTATAAATCCCAGCATCATATATTGATCTTGTCACATTAATAAGATGTGGTGCATGCACAAACAAAGTTAATGGTCATAATATTTGAACTATCCAGAGAAGAGAATGAGGTCTGCCACTGCAGACTCTGGAAAGCCCACAGGGTTTAGCCATGTGATTCAGGGTATTCTGTGTCACAGCTGCAGAATGAGCTTTACCCCAAAGCCAATATTAGAATTAGCATGAAAATCTGTGCTTCTTGGGTGTAAGGTTTTAGATACGGTGAGAGGATTTATGCAGGTGTTGTTCTTCCTCTGTATTCTGCTTTCTGTTTAATTTCAAAATTTATGTTTCAGTGCTTATTTCTTCTTCTTTGTAAAAGTAAGAGAAACCATTCATTTTAATATATATTCCTAGTTATAACATTAACCACAAACTTAGTTAGCATAGTTCTGAAGTAAAATGACGTTGTGAAGTAGCTACCTCTTCGGTGTCTTCAGTGATCGCTTAAGATCATCTCCTCCATTTCAATCTTCAAATAGCCTATATTAAAAAAAAAAATGCCAGTCAAACTAAAATGTATTTCTTTAAAGTCTGTTTTATTGGTTGCCACAATGCAACAAAGTACTGCAATGGAACCTCAATTCTAGTCATACTGTTCCTTATATAAGTTTTCACATTTACCATTCCATGATTTATTGCTTAGTGCCTATATTCACTTTTATTTTAATTCGATCCACTCATATCTTTACTCTAATGATTTAATTTAATTTAAATTAAATTTAAATCATCAATTTAATTAATTGGTTATATGTTTCAATAAATTATTTTTTGTGTTACTCCAACATACTAGACTTGTCTAGCAATGAATCATCTGGTAACTTCTACAGCCTCATTGAATCCAGATTTTGTTTTACATGCCTCTTATATATTTGTTAGATAGAAAGATATAAAGAAAACTCCTTAGACATGCAATGACCATTCCATCCGATGATAGAATGCTGGTAGAAGAGATTAGGTTCTCCCTTAGTGTGTCCCCTCTTTGTTAATTTGTTTGCTTGTTTCTTTGTTTTTCAGATTCTGATCCCAGATTATCTCTATTATAGCATTAATGTACATGCAAATGGTGACTTGCTTTGGCTAGACAAAAGCTTTGTTCTCCCATCTTACACACGGAAAGTTAGAAAGATGTTCTGTTAGAACCTAGAAGTAAGGAGTCCTGTACCTCCATTTGAAGCTCACTGAAATCCAAGTTCTCTACATGTTAAAACTCATCTTGTCCTTCCTTCAGGATTATTTCTGAAATCCTGATATGTGATATTTATGGGTACCAAAGTGCACAATAGTGAAGCCGGGGGTGAGGGGGTCTGGTGGCATGTGGGGAGGGGTGAACACATCTTCTTGGAAATGGGGGAGGATGAATGGTATGGGCAATGGTCAGGCAGTACAGGAGGGGGATGAGGGCTGGACTGGAAAAAGAGATTAAAGAATAATAATAATAATAATAATAAAGAAACAAAATTACAAATATGCAGTTGGTTCACTGAGAAAATTGAATTTTACATTTATCCTCATGATCTGAGGTAATGTAATAAGAGAAAATAGACTCATTATAGATAATGCCTACTCTCTGCTAGTTGATGATTCAAAACCTATCTACTTAAAAAAAATGAGGATTTTTCAATATCTGCTCCTAGTTTTATTCCTGATTACTAGACTGATAACTGTTCACTGATATTATTCAAAACACAGTGCTGTTATTCAAAACATGAAAAAAAAATTACACTCAAAATTTGTAGTCATTTAAAATTAAGCTTCCTTTGGAGCAAGGAGTACTTCCTGGGGATATTTCCTTCATCCTTAAAATTGTCTTTACTGAAGCTTTAAGAGAAATCAGAAAACTACAGATTGGGAAAAAAAATCTTCACTAACCCCACATCTGAGAGAGGGCTAATATCCAAAATATATAAAGAACTCAAGAAGCTAACCACCAAAAAACCAAACAACCCAAACAAAATTGGTATATAGAACTAAACCGAGAATTCACAACAAAGCAATCTAGAATGGCTGATAAACAGCTAAAGAAATGTTCAAAGTCATTAGTGATCAGAGAAAAGCAAATCAAAATGACCCAGAGATTCTACCTTACACCAATCAGAATGGCTAAGATCAAAACATCAGGTGACAAAACATGTCAGAGAAGATGTGGAGAAAGAGGAACACTCCTCCATTGCTGGTGGGATTGCAAACTGGTACAACCACCCTGGAAGTCAATCTGGAGGTTCCTCAGAACACTGGAACTAGATCTATCTGAAGACACAACCATACCATTTTTGGGCATATACTCAAAAGATGCGCTACCATGCCACAGGAGCATGTGTTCCACCATGTTCACAGCAGCCTTATATGTGATAGCCAGAAGCTGGAAACACTCCAGGTGTTCCCTGACAAAAGAATGGATACAGAAAACGTGGTACATTTATACAATGGAATATTACTGAGCTATTGAAAACATTCTGAGTTGTGGAGGCAAATGGATGAAACTAGAAAATATCCTGAGTGAGGTAACTCAGACCCAAAAGGACACACATGGTATGTACTCACTAATAAGTGGGTATTAGTCAAAATAAAAGTTCAGAATACCTAAGATACAGTCCACCGAACTCAAAAAAGTTCAACAAGCCGAAAGGCCCAAGTGAAGAAGGAGTAGAAAGCAATCACAAGTAGGGAGGGAGGGACCTGAGAGGAAGAGTTGAGGGAGGTAGGGAGGGGTGAGAGGGGAACCTGATCTGGAATTGGGTGAGGAAAAAGGACTGAAGCCCTGAGGGCCAGCAGAGAGAATGGAAACAGGCAACCTCAGGAGGTAGGAGGTGGTGGTGACCTTCCACAATGCGCCAGAGACCTGGGAGGTGAGAGACTTTCAGGACTCAAAGGGAAGGACCTTAGATGGAATGCCTGACAGTAGGGAGAGGGAACTTGTAGAGCCCACCTCTACTAAGAAGATAGGGCATCAAGTGAAGGATGGAGTTGCCATCCCACAGTCATAACTCTGACCCATAATTGTTCGTGTTTGAAAGAATTACAGGGATGGACATGGAGAGTATCCTGAAGAAAAGAAGGTCCAGTGACAGGCCCAAAGTGGGATCCAGTTCAAGGAGAGGTCTCAAGGCCTGACACTATTAGTGAGGCTATGCTGTCATCACAAAAAGTGTTCTAGCATGACCGCACTCTGGAAGACCCAACTAGCAGCTAAAAGAATCAAATACAGATATTTGTACCCAAGCGATGGAGAGAAGCTGCTGCCCCCTGTGGTTGAATAAGTGAAAATATGGAAGAAGCTGAGGAGGAGGGCTACCCTGTAACTGGAACCAGCAGTCTCAATTAACCTGAACCCCAATGATCTCTCAGACACTGGACCACCAAGCAGGCAGCATATACCAGCTGATATGAGGCTCCCAACACACATACAGCAGAGAACTCCTGGGTCTGTGCTCAGTCAGGGAAGATGTACCTAACCCTTAAGAGACTGGAGATATCAGGGAGTTTAGATGTAGGTTGGGGTGGGGGCTTGGGGGTGGAGACATCCTCGTGGTGGTGGGGTGGGGAAGACGTATGGGATGTGAAACAGCCAGAGAGTAGACATGGGGGGGGATACAATCTGGGGTGTAAAAAAAAATTAAAAATTAACAAAATGACTTAAAAAAATTGTTTTTAGTGTCCTACTCTGCCTTCAGAGTTGATTTTTTTACAGCACATTCCTTACCTTTATCTTAATATTTCTGCAATTATATCCTTGTTGTCTGTTGACTGAACGTGATGATATATTGTACCATTTGCTATTTTTTTTTAATTAGATAGTTTTAGGAAAGCTTTGGAATCACTCATTCTGGGGACACAAGTTAGATTCACTTTTCTACCAAGTCTATTCAATAATCATTCTTTTCCAGCATTAAATGATATCATCCAGTGTCCATTTTTTTTGTTTTATTTACAAATAAATTCAGTACCATTGGAGTAAAATGGCATTGACACATATTTTTGTCCTTTCATTTTCATGCAGAATTGTTTGTCTTTTATTTTGTGAATTTTTCTTCATCCTCCAAACTCTTTCTTACATACATCCATGGGAAATAGAACTTGCCACCTTCCTGTTCAATATGCCTCTTGATTAAATCATTTATTTGCTCAAAAACCGATGGCAGGAACCTCTACTATTAAAATTGAAAAAAATATATAGGAATAACTTTGGAAGTTACAATTTGTTTTCAAACTTGGCAAAAATATCAACAAAAATAGAAACAAAGTGAAAAAATAGTCTGACTCACTATGCAATGTCTTAGTATAAATATTTTAACTCCAGAACCAGAAACAATTTTAGAATAAAATAAATACAGTTTTTCTTTAATTTTATGTTTTTAGAATTTTTACAATTGCATTTATATAATTTTTATCAAATCTACCCTCCATGCTCCCACTTCTGCAATGACTTCCTCTCAATGATCTGCATTTTTTGCAAAATGTGGCCTTTTATTTTAGACACAGAAGCTGTCTAGTCTTGCCAGTACGTTAATGGGTTTTGAGACATGTTATGGAGCCTGGATAGCCTCAAAGGTTACTTCCCTGAAAAACACTGGCTATGTCTATCCAGAAGACATCAGTTGCCAATAACTCCTCAGTGAAGTACAGGACTCCATGAAATGTTCCCCAGTCCATCCTGGGATTGGCTCCTAAATGAGACATATATAACCTAATATCATTTCCCAAGTCTCCGTGGTCAATGCAGAATTGTTGGAGTGTTAAAGTCAACACTATTGGATGAGTGTATATAGATGTGTGTGTGTGTGTGTGTGTGTGTGTGTGTGTGTGTGTGTTTCTACAGTAATGGGTTTCTATATGCATGTTTCTAATGTGTATATTGTTATTCATTCATCTGCACCCTCCTTTCTCTATTGTGCCTTTCAATCCCACACCCAATTTATACAAGCCCATTTCTCAAATAACATGTTCAAACTTTTCTATGGATGGATTTCCATGCATTCATGAATGAACAATGAAAATGTGGTATATATACATACATATATATATATATATATATATATATATATATATATATATGTGTGTGTGTGTGTGTGTGTGTTAATTACTTAGCTGTAAAGACAAATGAAATTAATAAATTGTTCAGGTAAATGAATGAACAGAGAATAATCTTTCTTGGACAGTAAGCGGTATACAGAAAGACAAAGGACACTCGTTCTCTCTCTTGTGTTTATGGTAGATTTTAGTCTTGCAAGTGTATTTATTTTAAAATTTAGTTATTTTTATTTGTATATGTGAGGCTCCTATAGAAAGGCTTTGTATGCCCTGAAAGAGGAGTTCTAGGTTTCCCTGTAGATGTTATGAATTGATATCACATCCTCTTAAACAATAGCAAGTCCTTTTAATTGCTAAACCATTTCTTTGGCCCATATGCATTTAAATAGAGTATTCATAAGCAGATTTTGTTTAAGAACATAACAAAGAATAAGTTGGTAAAAAATTATCTACATGGGCTCTATATCCAAAGTATAGAAATGGTATAGAATAATTATGTTAGCAGGACCACATTTGTTTATGTAGGATGTATGCAGATAGGCTCCTAATTAAAAACTGTTGTTTCATTTTTGATAATGTAGTAATAATTTGAATGTAAGTTTCCCTGTTCACTAGGATGAATGACAATTAGTAACTATTAAGTATAAAAATAACAGGGCCGCTATGAACATAGTGGAGCATGTGTCTTTATTACATGTTGGAGCATCTTCTGAGTATATGACCAGGAATGGTATAGCTGGGTCCTCAGGTAGTATTATGTCCATTTTTCTGAGGGTTCACCAAACTGATTTCCAGAGTGGTTGTACCAGCTTGCAATCCCACCAAAAATGGAGGAGTGTTTCTCTTTCTCCACATCCTCACCAGCATCTGCTGTCACCTGTTTTTGATCTTAGCCATTCTGACTGGTGTGAGGTGGAATCTCAGACTTGTTTTGATTTGCATTTCCCTGATGACTAGGGATGTTGAGCATTTCTTTAGATGCTTCTCAGCCCTGTGAATTTCCTCAGTTGAGAAATCTCTGTTTAGCTCTGTTCCCCATTTTTTGATAGGGTTATTTAGTTTTCTGGAGTCTAACTTCGTGAGTTCTTTGTATATATTGGATATTAGCCCTCTATCACACATAGGATTGGTTAAGATCTTTTCTCAATATGTTGGTTGCCAATTTGTCCTACTGACAGTGTCCTTTGCCTTATGGAAGCTTTGCAATTTCATGAGGACCCATTTGTCGATTCTTGATTTTAGAGCATAAGCCATTGGTGTTCTGTTCAGGAACTTTTCCCCTGTACTCATGTGTTCGAGAGTTTTCCCCACTTTCTCTTCTATTAGATTCAGTGTATCTGGTTTTATTTATAATAGTCAGAAGCTGGAAACAATCCAGATGTCCCTCAGCAGAGGAATGGATACAGAAAATGTGGTACATTTACACAACGGAGTACTACTGAGCTATTAAAAACAATGACTTAATAAAATTTGCAGGCAAATGGATAGAACTTGAAAATATCATCCTGAGCAAGGTAACTTAGTCACAAAAGAACGAACATGGTATGTACTACTGATAAGTGGATATTAGCCCAAAAGTCTGGAATACCCAAGTTTTACTTTACATTAATTGCTAGACTGAGAGTGAGGTCCCAGATGGAGGAGTTGGAGAAGGGACTGAAGGAGCTGAGGGAGTTTGCAGTCCCATGGATGGAGGAACAGTGTCAACTGGCCTCACCCCCTGGTCCTCCTGGAGGCTGGACCAGCAACCAAAGAATACACATGGAGGGACCCATGGTTCTGACCACATATGTGGCAGAGGAGGGCCTTGTTGGCCATCAGGGGGAGGAGAGGCCCTTGGGCCTGAGGATGTTAATGGCCCCAGTAAAGGGGAATGTCAAGGTGGGAATATAGGAGTGGGGGGGTGGGTGCCATATGACAATGTATAGTACTTAACCAGACTAACAATAAACACAAATATAAAACAATGACATTGTCAAACAATATAATTGAAACTAATATAAAAGAAAAAATATACCCATGAATAGGATATCTTTCTATTGAAAATAACTAGTTATGTCAAAGTATATCATCCGTTTTCCGAAAATAAAATGAGTATGTTGAGCTGGAAATATCATATAATAGACTAATTTCATTTCATTCAATTTCAGAAATTGATATATTTTATATAACATTGATTTCAAAGACAGGTATCAGAAGATGTCCTAATAAAAGACCATACAAAATAGAGAATTTCTTCAGTCCTCCTGCTTAGGTTTATCTATTTTGCAAATTAAGCTATTCAATGAGCAATCATGAAGGAGTCATTGTTTTGTTTTGATTATTTACAATAATGCCTTGAGGGAAAAGAAGCAAATATTGCCATAAATTTAGTTTTGTTCAATAAGTACTTAAAATTTGTCATTGATTCCTAAGTCTACTATTATGAACAATGTATAATTGAATATGTGGTTTTTAATCTAGCAGCAGAATATATGTATATTGGTTCAAGTAACATATTTTTTAAATACTAGCTATAAAACAAGGTTTATGTAGGTAATGTCTATGTTTTAAAAGAAGGGTACAAAACAATAAAAAATTGAAATTGAGGTGCCAAAATATATACAAATCAACTTCATGTAATAGGAAATTAGGATGAATTAAGTCTAGAACAATACATTTTAAATCAGGAATAAACCATGTTAAATGTACTTTTAATCTATGGATACACATGTAGAAAATGAAATTAATTCTTAAAGGTTGAACCTTCAAGAAAAAGCATTAATCTGCAAGAATTAGAAAGCAGTAATACTAGTCTACCCTTTGAGAATTCATGCCTCTTTCTAATGGTCTTGAGTGGATACTTTAATGAGCTATTTGCACAGAGCACAGGAGACAACAGAAGGAGTTTTGCCAAGATCAGAGCCCTGAGATTTAAATCTAGACCCATAAATGGTATCGGGAAAGGGCAGGCTGATTGCTTGAACTGAAATAAATTCTTCTACAGAGAGAGTCATGTTAACTCCTAATGATCTACTCCTGGGGATTCCTAAATAAAACTACATGTTCCAGCGGGGAATTTGAAAGAACTCTGGTTGTCCCAATCTACAATTCTATGATGTAGTTGAAGGGATTTTCACGCTGCTCTATATCTAAATAGTAGGTAAAACCATCAAGAATAATTTTGGGGAAAATTTATTTTAAAAGTTGACTGAAAAATTTCATATGGAAAAACATCCAGGAACATACATTTCTTTTAAATACTTAAACGTATGACAAAATTTATTAATTGACCTGATATAATTATTGTACTTGAAATATACAAATGTAGAAAATTCTCAATGATATAATTTTGAATACTATACAAGTGAATTAGGAGACAAAAGAAAGACTGTGCTGAGAGCAACATTCATATCATGAAGCCCTCACCTTCCACATTATCATATAGGAGACCCAGCCAGGGAGGCCGTGACAAAGGTTTAAAGGGTGATATTGATGCACTGAACGTAGATATTGTAGATGTCATGCCCACTCTGAGAGACATGGGCAGGGGGTAGGGCATTTATAAGGAACTCTGCCAAAGTGAAGGAAATGTGCTTCCAACAAATGTCTCTTTGGAGTCCTTGACCAACCAGTCCTAACAGCACAAACAAATCATTAAGAGGAAAATGTTTACTTTTATAAAGCCAATATTAAGAATGCATTTGGAACAGAGAGTCAATACCTCCAGAATTGAAGTTCCTTGTAAGATAGCTACATACACACAAAAATATGCATGCAAATGGTCGATGCTGGACTCTTATCTTAATAAATAAAAGAAAAAATATTGTCATCCTTAAAGATAATAAACTTTGAACACAGTGGATAAATTGTCTTCAAAATATGTGAGATACCTCCAGAAGAAAAAGGCTAGTGAATATTAGCCCAAAAGCTTGGAATACCCAAAATACAACTCACAGACCACTTGAAGCTCAATAAGAAAGAAGATCAAAGCGTGGATGCTTCTGTCCTTTTCAGAAGTGGCAACAAAATAATCACAGGAGCAAATATGGAGACAAACTGTAGAGCAGAGACTGAAGGAAAGGCCATCCAGAGACGGACACACCTGGGGATCCATCCCATATATAGTCACCAAATCTATACTCTATTGTGGATACCAAGAAGTGCTTGCTGACAGGAACCTGATATAGCTGTCTCCTGTGCGGCTCTTCCAGAGCCTGTCAAATACAAAGGCAGATGCTTGCAGCCAATCACTGGACTGCGCACAGGTTCCCCAATGGAGGAGTTACAGAAAGGACTGAAGGAGCTGAAGGGGTTTGCAACCCCATAGAAAGAACAACAATAACAACCAACCAGATCCTCCCCCCCGCCCCCCAGAGCACCCAGGGACTAAACTACCAACCAAAGAGTACACACGGAGGGACCCTTGTCTCCAGCTGCAAATGTAGTAGAGTATAGCCTTGTTGGGCATCATTGGGTAGAGAGGCCCTTGATGCTGTGAAGGCTCGATGCCCTAGTGTAGAGAAATCCCAGGTCAGGGAGGAGAGGGTGAGTGGGTGGGTGGGGGAACACCTGCATCGAAGCAGGGGAAGAAGGGATGGGATAAGGGTTTCAGGAGAGGGACCTAGAAAGGGGATACCTTTTGAAATGTACATAAAGAAAATGTCCAAAAAAAAAAAAAAAAAAAAAAAAAGAAAAGAAAAAGAAAAAAATATTCTTATTCATTAACTCTGAGAATTTTAGATAATTATACAATGTAATTTGATCAAATTCCCCCCTAACTCCTCCCAGATCTATCTTACCCCCATTTCTTAAAATAGGCTTAAAACTAGATTACTATGAAGGCTTCTAAGCTTTTGATTTATGATTATAGTCAATGCGGTGGTAACAGTTTTCTGGGCTGCCCAGTAACAAGTTGCTCCCTGCTGAAGTCGCCTGCTGTACTGTTACATAGCATTTGTTAGTATAGAAGTGTAATGCTGGTCTGTTTTGTAAATCTTTGCAATTATCTCCTATCTTTATTTTCGCTTTTATAGAGTTAGGAATTGTTAGGGATAATTTACCTAAAATTAATTATTTGAATTAAGAAATGAAAAATTCACTATCTCACAATGCATTTTCTCATTATATGCAAAAATACATCTTTATCATTCACGATTACTATTTAAATCTTGACCAAACCCCTAATAGTTTCGTTTTGTGTGTTGTAATATAAAATTACTGCTGATTCCAAAAGTACTTGATGACAGGAGACTGGTATAGCTGTCCTCTGAGAGGCTCTGCTAGGACCTGACTAATACAGATGCAGATACTCACAGCTACCATTGGACTGATCGTGGGGACCCCAATGGAAGAGAAGAACTGAAAGAGCTTAAGGGGATTGTGACCCCATAGGAAGAACAACAATATCAACCAACCAGACCCCCCAGAGTTCCCAGGAACTAAACCGCCAACCAAAGATTATACATGGATGGGTCCATGGCTCCAGCTACATAGGTAGCAGAGGCCTTCCTTATCTGGCATCAAGGGGAGAGCAGAACTTTTGTCCTGTGGAGGCTTGATGACCCAAGGTATGGATAAGCTAGAGCTGTGAGGCAGGAGTGGGTGGGTGGGTAGGCAGCGGAGGACCCTCTTAGAAGCAAAGAGTAGGCAAGGTTGGATGGGGATTTTGTGGAGAGAAGACCAGGAACAGGAACAACAATAGATCTGGAACAATAGCTGAGGGCTTATATCTCATCTGCAATTAAGAAGCTAAAAAGAGAAAGAAGTAATAAGGACTCGTCTGTGTATTTGAAACCTCCAAGCCCATTTACAGTGACACACTTCCACTAACTATATCATGTCTCCTATACTCCTAATATTTTCAAAGTAATTCCACTAATTAGAGATAAAGCATTCAGATAAATGAGTTAATAGGGGCCACTTCATTCAAATAGCCATATGGAAACACAATTCTTTTATATAGCATCATATTATCACTTGCTTCTATTTGCTTGTATACTATTTAGAATAGTTTCAGAACTACTTACATTTGTATATTTCAACAGCTACAATTTTAGCAAGCATATCAGTAGGCTGTGTGTCTTAACAGTTCCTTTTTCTGTAATAGACGTTCACAACATAATAATTATAATAAAAACTATTGGTTATGTAAAATGTAATGGTGCACGTGAAATGTATAAATTTGAAGTTATAGACACTTCCAGAAAAATGACTTCATCTAAAGCAGTAGAAATATATTAATACAATAGATATTATAGGATCCTATGCATTTGAAAACTAGATCATATACTTTTGATGAACTTGGGACCACAAAAAGAAATGATAATACATGTGGACTTATTTTTAAAGCTAAAAATAAGCAAAAATAGCATGTATTAAATTGTACTGTGTGGAGAACTACTAAATCAATTCTAAAATAAAATTCTAGACTCTCTGGTTTGGGGTTCCTATAAAACATAAAAAAAAAAAAAAAAGTAAAGCACTCAAACTTTTCTTTTTATAAACTTGAAAAAGAAAATATTAGCATAAAATCTAGGGACCTGCAAGAATCATTCCACAGCAGGTGACAACAGCTGCATCTTGACATCTGATTCTCCTGCATGACAGGTGCATTGGTTCTGTGGCCAGGAAAGGTCCAAGGTCACTGCTGATGCCATAGCTGCTGCTGCTGAGAGACAGCATCTATAACAGCTGGTGCTGAGAGACAGCATGAAGTCATTTCTCTGACTGATTCACAGTTTGGTTGGGGGCTGATCTGACTCTGATCCCTAAACCTGGTTCTTCATTCTTCTACGAAATTTTCTCAGCACTATGCCTTTCAACAATAGAGCTCGTCCTTTATCAACCGGAGTCAACTTCTATTCCAGGAAGCTTTAAAATATGAAGTTAATATATCTTAGGTTTTTCACTCAAGTTTTAAAAATTAATCAATAAGTAAATTATATCCTTTGCAAGACTTATATTCATTTGAAACACATTGTAGTGTTGAAAATCGAAATCAATTACACTGTTATTTCTTTATAATATTTTACATTTGTACACACATGCAGACACGGGTGGTCAAGTCATTTCCATTCTAGACTACTTTGTCAGAAAGGACATTTATTTAGATAACATTTTATCTTTAAGTTTTTTGTTTTTGTCTTACCCAATGAAACTTATAACTCATAACATTAATTAGGTTTATATTTCTACGGAAATTTTATGAGTGTATTAATTATATTACTCTCCTCTCTCTCCACTGAGAGTTGTTCATATGTGTTAGTGTCTGTGTGTGTGTGTGTGTATGTGTGTGTGTGTGTGTATGTTGCAGGAGAGAGAGGAGAGAGAGAGAGAGAGAGAGAGAGAGAGAGAGAGAGAGAGAGAGAGATTCTTTCTCTGATATGGAACTCAAAACTCTAGAGTAACTGCAGTCGGCTTATAAGCCCCTATATTTCCATCCTTAGTAATTTTTTTCTAAGCATGCACCACTTAAGTATTTTTACTGGGTTCAGATAATTGACCTAAGTGTTTATGCTTGCAAAGAAAAAAACTTTACCCACTTAAATATATCTATATCAGATAACTATTAAAAATTTAATCCATCGGGACATAAATAGATGAAGTCAATTCTTGTTTTTGATATTTAATTTTTATTTTTTTCTTAGAATTATAATGTTATAATCACCCACAAGCTGAAATTTAAATTATAATTTTTATGAAGTCATCATTCTTTAACATTTATTTGTCTAAATTTTATCTTGTTCCCTTACTCAAAAATGTGCAAATAATTCTTTCTGAGGTGTGTGTATTTGTGTGTGTGTGTGTGTGTATGTGTGATGATAATTGATTCTTTCCTCTGATATTATCAGTAGTAAATATATATTTTGTGAGCTTTTCCCATTTATACTATTAAGAAATAAAAATCTCTAGTGGAATAATCTGTCAGAGGTCCAGGTAATATAGGTACTACCTCTTTTTTTAGGCTTTTCAATCTTATTCTTTTATTTATTTTTTTATTTTTTTGATACTTTATTTACATTTCCAATGTTTCCCCCTTTTGAGGTCTCCTCTCTGGAAACCACCTATCCCCTCCCACTCCCCCTCCTCTATGAGGGAATTCCACCTCCCTCCCACCCGCCCACCCACTCCCATATCCCCACCTTGACATTCCCCTTTACTGGGGCCTCTCCTCCCCCTGATGGCCAACAAGGCCCTCCTCTGCCACATATGTGGTCCGAACCATGGGTCCCTCAATGTGTTTTTCAATCTTAAAATTTATATTTCCTTTACTTCTGAGGAATAGCCATAGTCACTTGATGAATTTCCATATAGAAGCATTTTTTAGTGCAATTGTCTATGCTAACTAAGTGGTTTGGGGGCAGAAGCTAGGAGTGTGGTTTTGGGAAAGAAACTATGAGGCAATGCAGAGTTCATGTGAATATTGTGAGTGGGTAGTAAATTTAACAACTAACATGGACTGATCTCCTTAAACAAAGAGCATGGACTCTGAAGCTTGTGTCAAAAAGCAATCAGACAGATCTGTGGCGGGAGACCTCTGCCTGGGCCACCAGGGCTCCATTGCCAAATAGCTCTGGGAGAAAGCTAGCCTCCCAGGAGTGTGGAAAAGCCCATGAGAGGGGGTGAGTCAAGCACCACTGCTCAGCGGGACTCACCCGGAATCCTAGGGACACAGGGACTGAGGAACAGCAGGGCAAAGGAGCCTTCTGGTTTCCATCTGTGGCTGGAGACCTCTGCCTGGGCTACTAGGGCTCCATAGCCAAATAGCGCAAGGAGAAAGCTAGCTTCCCAGGCCTTCGGGACAGAGAGACTGAGGAAAAGCCTGGGACAAGAGCCTTCAGGTTTCCATCTGTGGAGGGAGACCTCTGCCTGGGCCACCAGGGTTCCATACCTAAATAGTGCTAGGAGTGTAGAAAAGCCGTGAGTGGGGTTAAGATGAGCACTACTGCTTAGTGGGACCGGCCCGGAATCCTTGGGACACAGGGACTATGGAAAAGCCTGGAACAGAACCCTTCCGGTTTCCACCTGTGGCTAAGGACCTCAGCTTGTGCCACAGGGTTCCATAGCCAAATAGTGCCTAGAAAAAGCTAGACTCCCAGGAATGTGGACAAGCCTGTGTGCTCAGAGGGACCCACCTGGAATCCCAGTACACAGTGACTGAGGAGTGGTCTTCTCATTTCTTTCAGCGGCCTGGGAGCTGATCCTTTAACACAGGGCTCCATACTCAAATAGTGCCAGGAGAGAGTTGGCATCCCAGGAGTGCTGACACACTTTTGAGCACAGGCAAGACCACCACTTCAGTTCAAATTCACTGGATCAAGAGGGACCCTTGCAGAGCCATCAGGACACAGGAACCAAGAAACAGCTGGGGACAAGATACTTCTGGATTCTGTCTGCACACCAGAGCTGACCCTTTGCCACAGCTCTCCAACCCCAAATTCCTCTCAGAGAGAGCTTGTCTTCAAGGAGTATTGACACAGAGGCTTGCAGGAGGGACAAACCACAGCCAGAGAGGAAGACGAGCTAAAACCAGAGTTAAACAAATGGAGAAAGGCAAGGGCAAAAACATAAGGAACAGAAACCAAGGCTACTTGGCATCAGCAGATCCCAGCTCTCCCACCACAGCAAGCCCTGCATACCCCAGCACACTAGAAAAGCAAGATTCAGATTTAAAATCATTTCTCATGATGATGATAGAAGACTTTAAGAAGGAAATAAATAACTCCCTTAAAGAAATACGAGAGAACACAAGTAAACAACTAGAAGCTCTTAAAAAGGAAGCACAAAAATCCATTAAAGAATTATAGGAAAACACAATCAAACAGACAAAGGAAATGAACAAAACCATCCAGGAACTTAAAATAGAAATAGAAACAATAAAGAAATCACCAAGGGAGACAACCCTGGAGTTAGAAAACCTAGGAAAGAGATCAGAAGTCATCACCAACAGAATACAAGAGATAGAAGAGAGAATCTCAGGTGCAGAAGATACCATAGAAAATATTGACACATCAGTCAAAGAAAATGCAAAATGCAAAAAGCTCCTAACCCAAAACATCCATGAAATCCAGGACACAATGAGAAGACAGAACCTAAGGATAATAGGTATAGAAGAGAGTGAAGATTTCCAACTTAAAGGACCAGTAAATATCTTCAACAAAATTATAGAAGAAAACTTCCCTAACCTAAAGAAAGCGATGAACATAAATCTACAAGAAGCCTACTGAACTCTAAATAGATTGGACCAGAAAAGAAATTCCTCCCGTCACATTATAGTAAAAACACCAAATACACAAAACAAAGAAAGAATATTAAAAGCAGTAAGGGAAAAAGGTCAAGTAACATATAAAGGCAGACCTATCAGAATTATACCAGACTTCTCACAGAGACTATGAAAGATAGAAGAAACTGCGTAGAACTCATACAGACCCTAAGGGTACACAAATGCCAGCCCAGGCGGCTATACCCAGCAAAACTCTCAATTACTATAGATAGTGAAACCAAAATATTCTATGACAAAACCAAATTAACAGAATATGTTTCCACAAACGCAGCCCTACAAAGGATAATAGATGGAAAACGTCAACTCAAGGAGGGAAACTATACCCTAGAAAAAGAAAGAAAGAAATATTTCAACAAACTCAAAAGAAGATAGCCACACAAATATAAAAATAACATCAAAAATAACAGGAAGCAACAATCACTATTCCTTAATATCTCCTAACATCAATGGACTCAATTCTCCAATAAAAAGACATAGACAGACTGGATCCATAAAGAGGACCCAGCATTTTGCTGCATTCAGGAAACACACCTCTGTGATAAACACAAACACTACTTCAGAGTAAAGGGCTGGAAAATAATTTTCCAGGCAAATGGTCCCAAGAAACAGGCTGCAGTAGTCATTCTAATATTGCAAAAAAAATGACTTTCACCCAAAAGTCATCAAAAAAGATAAGGAAAAGCGGGGCAGTGGTGACGCATGCCTTTAATCCCAGCACTTGGGAGCCAGAGACAGGCAGATTTCTGAGTTCAAGGCCAGCCTGGTCTACAGAATAAGTTCCTGAACAGCCAGGGTTATACAGAGAAACTCTGTCTCAAAAAACGAAACAAAACAAAACAAAAAATGATAAGGAAGGACACTTCATACTCATCAAAGGAAAAATCTACCAAGAAGAACTCTCAGTTCTGAACATCTATGCTCCAAATGCATGGGCACCCACATTCATAAAAGAAACTTTACTAACACTCAAAGCACACATTGCAACTCACACAATAATAGTAGGAAACTTCAACACCCTATTATCATCAATGGATAGCTCTTGGAAACACAAACTAAACAGAGACACAGTGAAACTAACAGATGTTATGAATCAAATGGATTTAACAGATATCTATACAACATTTCATCCTAAATCAAAAGAATATACATTCTTCTCAGTACCTCATGGTACCTTCTCCAAAACTGACCATATAATCGGTCACAAAACAAACCTCCACAGATACAAGAAGACTGAAATAATCCCATGCCTCCTATCAGATCACTACGGATTAAGGCTGGTTTTCAATGGCAACAATAACAACAGAAAGCCCACATACACATGGAAGCTGAACAATGTTCTACTCTATGATAACTTGGCCAAGGAAGAAATAAAGAAAGAAATTAAAGATTTCCTAGAAGTTAATGAAAATGAAAGACAACATACCCAAACTTATGGGACACAATGAAAGCAGTGTTAAGAGGAAAACGCATAGCTCTGAGTGCCTCCAAAATGAAACTGGAGAGAGCATACACTAGCTGCTTAACAGCACACCTGAAAGCTCTAGGACAAAAAGAAGCTAATACACCCAAGAGGAGTAGAAGGCAAGAAATAATCAAACTCAGGGCTGAAATCAACCAAGTAGAAACAAAAAGAACTATACAAAGAATCAACAAAACCAGGAGCTGGTTCTTTGAGAAAATCAACAAAATAGATAAACCCTTATCCAGATTAACCAGAGGGCACAGAGACAGTATCAAAATTAACAAAAAGTAGAAATAAAAAGGGAGACATAACAACAGATTCTGAGGAAATTCGAAAAATCATCAGATCCTACTACAAAAGTCTATACTCAACAAAACTGGAAAATATGGATGAAATGGACAATTTTCTAGACACATACCAAATACCAAAGTCAGGATCAGATAAACCATCTAAACAGTCCCATAATGCCTAAAGAAATAGAAGCAGTAATTAAAAGTCTCCCAACCAAGAAAAGCCCAGGAACAGATGGGTTCAGTGCAGAATTCTATCAGACCTTCAAAGAAGACCTAACACCAATACTCTTCAATCTATTCCACAAAATAGAAACAGAAGGAACACTACCCAATTCCTTCTATAAGGCCACAGTTACACTGATTCCAAAACCTCAGAAAGACCCAACAAAGAAAGAAAACTCCAGACCAATTTCCCTTATGAATATCGATGCAAAAATTCAATAAAATTCTCGCAAACCGAATCCAAGAACGATCATTCATCATGATCAAGTAGGCTTCATCCCAGGGATGCAGGGATGGTTCAATACCAGGAAATCCATCAATGTAATCTACTACATAAACAAACTCAAAGGAAAAAAAAAAACACATGGTCATTTCATTAGATGCTGAAAAAGCATTTGACAAAATTCAACACCCTTTATGAAAAAAGTCTTGGAAAGATCAGGAATTCAAGGTCAATAACTAAACATAGTATAAGCAGTATACAGCAAACCAGTAGCCAGCATCAAACTAAATGGAGAGAAGCTGGCAGCAATCCCACTAAAATCAGGGACTAGATAATGCTGCCCTCTCTCTCCCTATCTATTCAATATAGTACTTGAAGTTCTAGCTCGAGCAATTAGACAACAAAAGGATGTCAAAGATACAAATTGGAAAGGAAAAAGTCAAAATATCACTATTTGCAGATGATATGATCATACACTTAAGTGACCTGAAAACCTCCACCAGAGAACTGCTACAGTTGATAAACAACTTCAGCAAAGTGGCCGGACATAAAATTAACTCAAACAAATCAGTACTCTTCCTATACTCAAAAGATAAACAGGCTGAAAAAGAAATTAGGGAAATGACACCCTTCACAATTGTCACAAACAATATAAAGTATCTTGATGTGTCTCTAACCAAACAAAGGAAAGATCTGTATGACAAGAACTTCAAGTCTCTGAAGAAAGAAACCGAAGAAGACCTCAGAAAATGGAGAGCTCTCCGGTGCTCATGGATTGGCAGGATTAATATAGTAAAAATGGCCATCCTGCCAAAAGCAATCTACAGATTCAATGCAATCCCAATCAAAATCCCAGCTGAATTCTTCACAGACTTAGAAAGAGCACTTTTCAGCGGGACAGTGGTGGCGCATGCCTTTAATCCCAGGACTTGGGAGGCAGAGGCAGGAGGATTTCTGAGTTCAATGCCAGCCTGGTCTACAGAGTGAGTTCCAGGACAGCCAGGGATACACAGAGAAATCCTGTGTCGAAAAAACAAAAATAAGAAGTTAGACTCCAGAGAACCAAATAACCCTATCAAAAAATGGGGAACAGAGCTAAACAGAGAATTCTCAACTGAGTTAATTAGTAGGGCTGAGAAGCACCTAATGAAATGTTCATCATCCTTAGTCATCAGTGAAATGCAAATTAAAACAACTCGGAAATTCCACCTCACACCAGTCAGAAGGTCTAAGATCAAAAACTCAGGTGACAGCAGATGCTGGAGAGGATGTGGAGAAAGAGGAACACTCCTCTATTGCTGGTGGGATTAAAAGCTGGTACAACCACTCTGGAAATCAGTTTAGCGGTCCCTCAGAAAAAAAAATGGACATAATACTACCTGAGGACCTAGCAATACCACTCCTGGGCATATACCCAGAAGATGCTCCAACATATAATAAAGACACATGCTCTACTATGTTAATAGCAGTTATATTTATAATAGCCAGAAGCTGGAAACAACCCAGATGTCCCTCAGCAGAGGATTGGATACAAAAAATGTGGTACATTTAAACAATGGAATACTACTCAGCTATTAAAAACAGTGACTTCATGAAATTCGCAGGCAAATGGATGGAACTTGAAAATATCCTGAGCGAGGTAACTCAGCACAAAAGAACATAGTATGTACTCACTAATAAGTAGATAGTAGCCCAAAAGTTCGGAATAGTCAAGTTTCACTTCACAGTAACCATTGACTGAGTGTGAGGTCCCAGATGGAGGAGTTGGAGAAGGGACTGAAGGAGCTGAGGGAGTTTGCAACCCCATGGAGGGAGCAACAGTGGCAACTGACCTGACACCCTGGTGCTCCTGGAGACTGGACCGCCAACCAAAGAATACATACACATGGAGGGACCCATGGTTTGGACCATATATGTGTCAGAGGATGGCCTTCTTGGCCATCAGGGGGAGGAGAGGCCCTTGGGCCTGAGGGCGTTAGAGTCCCCAGGTTAGGGGAATACCAAGGAATGAAGACGGGGTGGGTGTGTAGGTGGTTGGGGAAATACCCTCATAGAGGCAGGGAGAGAGGGGAGGCGATAGTGGGTTTCTAAAGTGGAAACCTGGAAAAGGGGAAACATTTGAAATGTAAATAAAGTATCAAAAAACAAATTTATTTTAAAAAGGAGCCTATGTTAAAATCCCTGCTGAAAATGGCTATTACTTTCTCAGCTGACTTGCAGGATATTCCACAAATACATACTAAAGACTTGCTTATCAGTAGCAAGAATTAAACAAATTTCTGCCATTTATTATGGTATAGTTTATCAGCTCTAAGCTTTTATATGTACTTAGTAAACAAACAAACAAACAAACAAACACTACCTTTGTGCCTCTTACATGCAAAATGGATTTCTCCTGAAAAATTTAAAGCTTTACCTCTGTAATTTTGCCACCGAACCAGTACACACAATAGCACAGAATAGCACCAGGCTGCATAAAACTGCCCAGGCTCTTTGTGAAGGCAAGAATGACCCACAAATGAGACACCAGCGGTTTAAATCATGAGGCATTGTAGACATTTAAGGAACTCATAAAGAGGAATGATGACAACAACTAATAGAGCCACAAAATGAAAAGAAAGAGAAAGAAGGAAAGAAAGAAAGAAAGAAAGAAAGAAAGAAAGAAAGAAAGAAAGAAAGAAAGAAAGAAAGAAAGAAAGAAAGAAAGAAAGAAAATAAAATTAAAGCAAGTTCTAAATGGGTGCCTTAGGAGCCACAATCAGCTGCAGGTTTGTTCTTTTAGGCCTGAAAAATGTTTAAAATGGCAATTAATATGACTACAACTTTGTTAAGTTAGCTAAGCTCTTTGGTTCCACCAATGAATATTTACTTACACCTGGCCTTATATCCAGTTTTGAATGAGTTGCTAACCCTGATCTCAGCTAAGTTTGCGAACTCAGACTTTAAATGCCCTCATTACCGTGAGTTTTTTTGAATTAACACCCACCATCTAAATGCTGCAGCTCTTCTTGGCTTCCTAGAGCTTTGCACCTGCATAGGTACAGAAACATCAACACAGAGTCTATACTTTTTCTTTCCCCTTTTTCCTTTTTTACTTAGACCTTCTATTTAGTCCAAATCCTTCAGGGATTTTCTAAGTGCACTATTTCTGTGTGGCTAAATAGTCTTGCTTGCTTGCACCAGTGTCAGGAAGTTAGGCAACTTAGCAGCAGGTATTAGCAGAAAGGGACTGAAAGTTTTTATCCATGTTTAAGTGCAGGGAGGATTTAGAGTGGTTACGATTTTTCTTTGGACTGGACTTTGGCCAGAAAACTATTATTTTTATGGGTATTTTGAGAGATAGCTCAGAACAGCTGTAAGTACTAAAATAGAGACAGGAACTAACTTAATAGCACCTTCCATATCTTGAAATCCACCAACACAAAGCTGGAACTTTGGAAAAGTATTTACGAGTGAACCTCTCTGAATCGCTGATCCCACTTACAGCCGTCAGTGTGTCTCCTTGGAGGCTTCCCTTCCACTCAATTCAGTCAGCGAAGTTTATGAGATGTGACAGCTTTGTAGTGCAAAGAAGAAGGCTGCTATTTATATAGTAGAGGGTAAAACCTAACTGTGTAAACTTAAGTAAAGTTCGCAAAGATTCCTTCCATTGCTTGGAGTTCCTGGGGTGTTTTTATGGGGTGTTTGTCCAACATATGAATCTGATATTAAAACTCATTCTCTGTGTAAGGAACAAATAGGCAATTAAAAAAATAAGTAATTGCTTGTTTTGAAATAGTGTATTCTTGATAGGTACACATAATGATGTGGTGCCCCTAATAAGAAGTGAAGGTTATAAGCAATGCTTATTAAATTAAGTATGGCATAATAGCTTTTTATATTATTGCTCAGTGCTCCAATTACTGCAATAGATAATTTCAGCTTGATTGTAGCTATGTATTTTAAATTATACCTCACATAATAAAACAAGGACGAGGCATTTTGATGAAAAAATGTTGTGAGGTTCATAATATCCGAAATTAGGTTTAATAAACTTGATTTTGTAAGTCATACTGGCTATTGGTAGCAATATTTCATGGTACAATACTCCTATAGAAGCTATAATTCATTTCTGTTTGCTTAAATGCGCGCGCGCGTGTGTGTGTGTGTGTGTGTGTGTGTGTGTATAGTAATGTGCCAGTTTAGGAGCAAGGTTGTGTGCCTATTTGCATATACCTATGCATATATGTGGTGACCAATGGTCACTCTCAAGTGCCTTCCTCAGTGTATCTCAAAATTACTTTTAGAGAAAGTGTCTCTCACTGAAACTTGGGGCCAAAATGTGTGAAGGATACTTTGTCTCTGTGTCCCTCATTGCTGGGATAATAGTCATGCACTGTTGCTCTTAGCTTTTTATAAGGGGGCTCAAATTCTAAATTCACATTCTCAGTTACTTTACTGCATGAATTTTTTTTTCCATTCCTTCTGTTTCAATGAGATTTTATTTTGGTGTAAATAGTTTCTTGAAAATGATATGTGAATTACTAATAATACTCAAAGTATTATTAGCTCTATTTCAGGTCAGTCTTTCACAATAAATAGATTCTTACTGATTTTCTTTAAAATTATTTTCCTTGATTGTAATGTTGGTGCCACACACATATCTCCATATAGAGGAACATACTAAAGCACAACAAATTATATCGTCCACTATAAAGAGATTGTGTCTCCTAGAAATGCTAGATTCTACACCCCTACACCAAACTGTACAAACTCCAGTACATGGATCCTTTAACATGATCTGAAACAGAGTGTCAAAAGAAGACACAAAATGGGAATGAGAAAAGCTACGAGGTCTCGATCTTGAGTGAAGAAATATGTAAAGGGAAGCTCAGAGTGAGAGATATAATCTTTCTCAAGGATAGCACATGAGTTGGTTCTCCAAAGCCAACACATGAAACATACATACAAACAATAATATAGAAACCAAGCATTTTGTTCATCTATCTATCTATCTGTCTATCTATCTATCTATCATCATCTATCTATCTATTTCTTTGTCTCACTCTATATATTATGCATACTTACTTTTTGTATGTAGCAACAATTAAAGAAAATATAAGCCATGGATTTGAAAGAGCAAGAGTATTGCATGAAATGGTTCAGAAAAAGGAAAGGGAAAACAGAAATGATGTAATTTTATAATATAATATAAAATAAAATATTCTCAGAAAATTTAAAAATAGTAATATCCATGCCTCCTCGCTTTATCTTACACAACTGGTTTAATCACAAATGGCTGACTTGAAATTAAAATCTATATATGCTTTTTTCTATAAGTCAAAGGATTATTAGGAAGGCTTAGACACTTAAAGAGTTAGAGCATCTTTAAAGTACAGTATTCTGTATTGTTAGGATTTTCTGCATTAAATAATCTTTAGCATTTTGAAAATATGTATTCAGTACATCACAGCATCCCTGCATAATCATCGGTCCCATCCATTTTGAATTATGTCATCCATTATGATATGACATGTAGTTTGCCTTCAGTTAAATCTCAAAATGTTGGTAAGTTGTGTATGCTTATTCTTATATATTCTCCATCCTTATTCCAAAATTTGCTGTGACTAATACAGAATTTTTGAAACTTTCATTCTTCAAAGATATGGAAAGAACAATTCTCAATTTCACACGGAAAAACAAAAAAAAAAAAACAGGATAGCAAAAACTATTCTCAACAATAAAAGAATTTCTGGAGGAATAATAATCCCTGGCCTCAAACTGTATTACAGAGCAATAGTGATATAAAACCACATGTTATTGGTGCAGAGACAGGCAGGTAGATCAATGGAATAGAATTGAAGACCCAGAAATGAACCCATACTCCTATGGCCACTTGATCTTTGATGAAGACACAAAAACCATCCAGCGGAAAAAAGACAGCATTTTCAACAAATGGTACTGGTTCAACTGGCAGTCAGCTTGTAGAATGCAAATTGATGTATTCTTATCTCCTTTTACAAAGCTCAAGTCCAAGTGGATCAAGGACCACCACATAAAACCAGATAAGCTGGATCTAATAGTAGAGAAAGTGAGGAAGAGCCTCAGACATATTGGCACAGTGGAAAATTTCCTGAACAGAACATCAATGGCTCATGCTCTAAAATCAACTATTGACAAATGGGACCTCATCAAATTTAAAAGCTTCTGTTAAGGCAAAGGACACTGTCAATAGGACAAAATGACCACCCTCGGACTGGGAAAAGATCTTTACCAAACCTGCATCCAATAGAGGGCTAATATCCAAAATATACAAAGAACTCAAAAAGTTTGGCTCAAGAGAACTAAATAACCCATTTTAAAAATGGGGAGCAGAGCTAAATAAAGAATTCTCAACTGAGGAATCTTGAATGCCTGGGAAGCCCTTAAAGAAATGTTCAATATCCTTAGTCATCAGGGAAATGCAAATCAAAACAACCCTGAGATTCTACCTCACACCAGTCAGAATGGCTAAGATAAAAAACACAGATGACAGCAGATGCTGGTGAGGATATAGAGAAAGAGAAACACTCCTCCATTGCTGGTGGGACTGCAAGCTGGTAAAGACACTTTGGAAATCAATCTGGCAGTTCCGCAGAAAATTGGAAATAGATCTACCTGAAGACCTAGAAGATCTGAAGACTGGGCATATACATATTTCTTTTGTAGCAACATTCTAAATCCTTTCACACATTCTTTCTCCTTAGCTGCATTTGCTTCTCAAATGCCGTTTTGGAACTTTCCTTAACAATATAAAACTGGCTGAGACCAATTTAGTGACTTTATCAAGTTCTTTTTTAAACACCTGACAGTTTATGACTGAACTGATTCTTTTCACAATGTATTTGTTTTCCAGAGACAAATTCATTGTATGTATTAGTAATGACGCTAATTAATTTTATTTCCCATTTTTCCATTAGCAAATATAAGTATGAATATTGATCTTTATATTTTATTATGAAAATATAACTGCTTACGCTTATATAGCACAGTATCTGCTTTTGACAAACATTAATGAAATTTGCAATTAGCCATCTTTATTTAAGACACATACATTATTTTCTTTTTGTTATGGCATCTTAACCATAATGTGTAAGTTCTATGCTCTTTAGATATTTTAAAGTATGTATTTATAAATACATACCACATCTTATGCTAGGAAAAGATTTCTTTGTTCTTTACCTAGTCATATTGTCACTTGATATGACAAGGCTGATGGATATCTTCAGGAGACTTCTCCTTTTCTGATGAGAAGAGAAAGAGGGGTGCAAGGAGAGAGAGAGAGAGGCGAGGAGAGGGAGGGACTAGAAGGAGGGAAGGGACACTGCATTCCGGATGGAAAATAACATAATGAGTTTTTTTTTTTTAATTTTGTATCATCTTTCTGTAGGATGAATCAGTAAAAGTTGCAGAATGTTAACAAAGCTATTTGAAAATGAAGTAATCATCTGTAATCCTCTATTTAAAAAAAAGGAAAGAAACTTTTTCACTGTTATTTTAATTGAATTGTTTCAACTTCTCAGAGCCTTGAAAATTTAATCAGAAGCAACAATTTAAATTACTAGTTAAATTATAGAATATAAAGGTTGTTTCACATTTTTGTGCATTGACATTTTCTTGCAGGCTAAATTTACTAATTTCATCAAAATAAATTTACTTTCGATGTATATAAAATCAAAGTGAACCTTTGCTAAAGGCTCTCCTCTTTTCAGAAGAAATTAAGTCATTTATAGAAAGGAAGCATCTAATTGAATGCTACTCTCTTCTGCCTATTATTTCATAACTTCGAGGAAGCCTGGAGCCTATGATTTATTCCACATCAAATTTTGCATTCCTATTGGTGTGTAATGGCAAGGTAATTACATTAACTTATAAATCAGTCCTTACTGAATCTTAATCAACATGAAACATTGACTTTATTTCTTCAATTCACCTTTAATAGCTTGTTTTGATTCCTTTTTCTTGAAAATGAACTTAAAACATGCAGTTCTTTTTTTTCTTACATTTTCTCTTATATTTTATATTATATAGTAAATTAGCTCACAATCAAAAGTAATGTAAAAAGGAAAGATGTAATAATACAGTTTACAAATACCTGCTATCTAATTGAATTGCAAGTATGCTCCCTTGTGAGAAAGCCCTTGAGGGGAAAGGGAGGAGTGCTGATGGAGGTCAGAATTTTATTAAGGCTATTAACTAATCTAAGCCAGCTCTTTGTTCACAGTTGATATACCGAGATAGACAAGTATTGACTCCAAGCACAGACTATGAAGAGACTATTTAGACTTTGTGTGTGTTTTTCACAGTTTTTACATTGATTTTTTTTGCTAAACATGTTTTAAGAATAAAGACTCAGAATCTTCTGAAATATTTCAGTGGGTGGTGGTAACTCCATGTTCATCATATGGAATGACTATTGGCAGTTACTAGGGAGTCAATTTTTGTGTATAAGAATTTCCCATTTATGAAGGCTTACTGAGGAAAATTAAGACCAATTTTTACACAATTTTTACAATTCTGTCTCACATACATATTCTAAATGCAACGTATAATAATTACATATATATCATAGTATTCTTTAATATTCATTTTTATGAAATACATAAATTAGGACAAGGAGCTGTTCAGTTACTACATCACCTCTTTGTGTTCATGAAATTCTAGAGGGCAAAAAATAAGGCAGATTTTTTTCTAAGTGATAAAGTTACAATTTTTTTCTCTTTTTCTCCCCCCAACAATTAAATGGTTTATAAATTTCATGAAATGTTTCTAAATAGAATAGACTTTCTCTTTTAGTACATTTAGAAAAAAAGTGTTTTATTCAATTTAGTAATGTTTGTGAACAACAAAAGATAGTGATCTGATGTCCAAATAATCCACTGATAAATGATTATTAGCTAGAGCCTTTTCTTTATATATGAGGAAGAATATGAAGAAAAATTGTCAATATATACTCAAAGAAGAGATGAAGAAATCCATAGATAGGTTTGCGGGGACTTAGCTGTCTCAGGCAACACACTGACTCACGTACTGCTCCAATTATATAAACTTACCTATTCTCAATGGAGACTTTATGTTCTTTTAAGGAAATTATTTGGAACACACACCCAGACACACACACACGCTGAAAATTCTCTTATATTCCCAGTGGTATAATATTTACAAAAACAGAATGGCTGATAAATATATTAATTTCCACTATGTTAAATTATATAATATGTTCTACATCTACAATAAATATTTCCTTCACTATTTATTTCCATTTTGCCATTGTGATATAATAAATACTTCCTGTATATGAAAGAAATTCCTCCCACTAAAAATCAGCTGATTATAAAAATTAGTGGTCTTCAATGCATTCATATTAATTTTGAAATAACTGATTTAACTGTCTAGCTCTCATTGTAAGTGGCAGTATCTTCTCTTTGGATTTTATTAACCAATTACTTTCTGATCACCAGGCCTAGTCCAAAGGAGGAAGCTCAGTTCTGCACTGTATACTATGTCAAAACCATAGTTGAAGAGTACATAGGCCTCAATGATGATGAGGAGGCTTTTGCTCCTCTTCTGCTGAAAGCATTTGTTGAGCTCATTAAACGATCATCTTCTGCTAGGAGAAGGAGTGCTCAGAAGAATCAGGAAGACTAAAAAATCCACAAGACTCAGACACATTGTCTTTTGACATGCCAGCTGTAGTTCTGGTAGAGGAAGAAACTTAGTGGTGGCCCTGATGTTATGTCTTGATTCCTCATAGGATCTTCGGTGGGGTTTTGGTATACAGCAGGCTAAGTAATGTAATTACAATTCTTTACAAATGGTGCTGTAATCCCAATGAACTGTTGATAATGTTTGACTTAGGCCGAACCATTTCCTTGAGCTGCTGCTGCTACCTTATCTAGCTGAGTAGATGTGTGGGCCAATATCTTCATGGAAAGTTTAGCAGAAGAAATTATTCATTAAAAATGAATTTAGGATAATCCTTTTCAACTTTACTCAAAAATAATGCTTTAGAACTAAATTTTAAATATTTCTTTGAGTTTATCATCTCACTGCACTTGTCTAATGAATATATTCACAATGAATATGTGTACATATATGTATTAAAATCATTGCCAAAATATTAAGACTGAAACAGGAAAGATATTTGCTTAACGGCACCTCAAGGAAATTACCCTTTAACATTTAATAACAAAACTTAGCTAAGGGTAATAATTCTATTGAAGCAATTGAGACATGATGTGCTTTTATACTGAAATGTGAAAAGGACTTTCTGGCATCAATAAATGCCCCAAAGGAGAAAACATTCATTTGTTTGAAGGATACATTTTGTGCACTGTCCCTGTTGTTTGTGTCTTTATGTTCCTTTCTGTAAACTCTTCTCAAATATTTCAGTACACTTCAGTGTTTAAATGAATTGTAAAAATGAATTCATGCTGTGAATTTAATTTTCATCCTTCTTTAGTGTGATTAAACTACATGTCCATATTTCAAAAGCTTTAATTTAAGTATTTTATAAATTCATATATTATCCCACAAAATACGCATCTGAAAATACTGTCACTTATTAATTATAAAAACTCTTTGAATTATTTTTACAAATCAGGTAGTACAATTTATATAATTCAATACATACTGTGTATTAAACTTACTATTTGTAAAATGTATTTTGCTCTGTTTGTATCTTATAGAATTGCTTGTTATACTACTTGGATTTGTAATACTAGAAATAATTATTATTTTAGTAATTCACATAATACATATTATCTAGGAAATTTCTCTTATCTCAGAATGCTTATGCTTAATTATTAATTTATTAATTATCTATATAAATAACTTAGCAATGTCACAAAGATAATCTTTTAACATTAGTATTGGAAAGGACATTTTCCATATTTGAAATGTGATAACACTTATTTAATATTAATAAAAGATTTATCTAGTTATATTTGGTTTTTTCAACCATGTAAAATCTAGCATCATTAAGAAATTCATGCATGAATTAAGAAGTTATATAATTGATCTTATTGTCAGATATAATTGTTGTCTTAAATGCTTACTGATTAATAATCTTACCCTTTCTATCTCTTTCTGAACTCTTGCTGGCTGGTTCAACTCAGCTTTTCTAGACAAAACTCTTCTCAAAACTTAACGACTCAAACTGGTTTCTGACTCTTATTGAAGAGTTCTGCTTGACCTCAAAGTAATACTGGCAATCTCCTTTAATCTTCTGGTTCCTTCATTTGCTGGTTTGTGCTGTCTTTACCTGCAATCTGTCTCTGTAAAACTGTCCTACTAAAACTGCACCCTGTCTGTCTGTCTATCTGTCTACCTATCTACCTAACAACCTACCTACCTACACACACACACACACACACACACACACACACACACACACACATGCACAGACCCACACAAAGCATACATATATCTGTGCTGTTTTTCTTTTTTGTTGTTTGTTTGTTTTGGTTTGGTTTTTCGAGACAGGGTTTCTCTGTGTAGCCCTGGCTGTCCTCGAACTCACTCTGTAGACCAGGCTGGCCTCGAACTCAGAAATCTGCCTGCCTCTGCCCCCCAAGTGCTGGGATTAAAGGCATGCGCCACCAAGGCCCGGCTTGTGCTGTTTTTCTTAACTCACCTCTTGTCTTCTCATGAGAGTTTAGCACATCCTATTTCTGAGTCAGTCTATCAAACCTTTCTCTGACGTCATTTTTTTCTGCCCCTCAATTAGTTGTCATTTTCATTCATGGCTACTTTCTCTACAAAGTAACTATATCTTCATTATTATAGATTAAATTGTGTAACTAAGGCTATGCTTCTATTATAGCCAGATCATACACTAATCCAGAGCCTGTCTGCATTCTAGCCAGATTACACAGACCTAGAATATCTTTGGAAGTTATCTGTTGCAAGAGCAGCCATGTTGCTGAATTAAAATTCCTCTATGAAGGAGTGCTTGTAATCCAATTCAAAATATAGTATTTGTTTATTTATTAGTGAGATTTGTGGGATTCTTTTCTTCTTTCTTTGAGAAAATGAACTCCCTCTTTCTTATGAGGCAATAATACATCCTAGTTCCCTAATGAGGTGTCTAATATTTTGCAATTTCTAGGCAAATAACATGGTGATATAATTGTGTCCTAGTAAAAATACTGAAGCGGGATTAAATATCTCTCCTAGTTGGATTCCTTTATTCTTTTTTCTTTACTTTCAATTCCCAACAGTCAGCCTTATTTTAAGGAGACTTGCTCTTTAATGATATCTGCTCACAAATCTTAACTGTTGGGGCTTAGAGTTTCACTATAAGTTTCTGAGCTGTGCTGAGACTTAGGGAGTAGTGAGATATAGAAAATAATGAGACAAATTAATTTCCTTCTCCCAGAGGTACTGTACTCCTCATAGCTATCACTCAGAGGACACTCTCTTTTCTGAAAGATTGATATAAAAATAATTTATGTCAGGCTAAGAGGCAGAGCAAATCTATCTGCTTGGAAAAGCACATAAATTCCTTTAAGAGGAGAATAGTAGCTTGTGGAGACAGAGCTTCTGTAATTAGGGGTGTTTATAATACTTGTCAGGCTTTAACAATCAATTCTGGAGTTGTATAATGAAAGGGCTTTCAGCATTTAATATATAACTGTATCATCCAGGTACCCACATAATTTAGCTTCAGATAATTCAGTGGTCATGAGTTACTAAGCTGAAGGAATTTATTTTAGCTAAAATTCAGTAGATATAATTAGAAATACTGGAAATGAACATATTACAAAGCTGTGAGCCATGATAGAATCATAGATCTTAAATGTATAAGTAAGATCAGTTAATTTATTTATTCCAAAGGAATAAACAAACCATGAAAATAATTGTTATAAATACAATGGACATATTGTAGAATATATTTTAAATTTAAATGATATAATATCAACTAAAAGATTAATTACTGTTTCATTTTAATGTAGTCTTTTACACATGGTTTGGAATATCACTAACAGCAATATTATATCAGATGTCTCCCAGTGGGAAAAAAGAGAAATTATTAACAAGGGCTTTGGCCAAATAACCAATGCTGTAGTTCTGTTTTATGTTTTTTCTTTTTCTTTTCTTTTTTTCTTGGTTTGACATTAATCTTTATGCAAGACAATGGTCAGTTGTGTATTTAAAAAAAAAAAACTATAATGGAAATATATATAAGACATTCTAGGATAGTGTTTTGTGAGCATTCTTCTCTTGCATTTAAACCCTGAGCCAGAGGTTCTTTTGTTCACATTATTTGTGTTTTCTGTGCTTATATTGCAGGATAAATTTTCAGTATCTCATGCTAGTTTACATTAAATGTTTATTGAAGGCATCTTCTTTATATTAGTGCTGACATATGCCTTATCGGCATAGGTACAGCACCCACAAGAAGTTATTTTAGATGTTTAAAGGATTTGGCGCTTGGAATTCATTTAAAAGAAGTTATATTGTTTTATGTTAATTATCTAGTTTGTAATATGTAACAGATCAAGATCAAATTCTTAAGTATCACAAGGCATTTGTTTATAATAAGATCTCTGTCTAAGTTTTCCAGTTTAACTTACGTTTTAATTTAGGCTAAGCATGTCTCATGCCATTCTATGCTGTGAATATGAGATGAGACTGAATTTTAATTCTTTTGTTACTAACAGAAAATGTGATCCAGCCTAAAGATCAACTCGGATATTTGTGTTTTTAAGAGGCTCACTAATCAATGCTTCTATTTTTGTCCTAAATAACTGATTGATTGTGTAACTTATAGGAAAATCCTGAATCAATGATTAATATTCCTGATTCATACATTTTCAACTATGAAGGGATGTTTGTTCATTGCAGTTGCTCTACCTTATTTGTCACCCAGGGCGATGTGCTGAGGGTTTGGAGATGTAGAGGTGGTATTTACCCAGTAAGGAGGTAAAGCCTAGAGGAAAGTCAAGATTTCACTGAGGGATTATATAGTTGGATGGAAAAGGTCTCCCCACTGGCTCAGCTATTTGAACACTTGGTCCCCAGTCGGTGCCACTATTTGTGCAGATTGTTAAGATGAACTGACTTAGTGGAGGAAGATTATCACTGGATACAGGCCATGTTAATAGCCTCACCCCACTTCCTGATCTTTCTGCTTCCTCTCTGATAGAAACAATAACTCAACCAACTTCATTCGTGAGCCACCCTAACTCAAGTTCACTCACCACAAGACTCTCCCCTCTGACCTACTAGACAAAACAAACTTTTTCATTCACATTTGACTTTTGGTCTTGTTATTTTTAATCACAGAAAAAATAAAGAGACACATCTAGTGCAAACTGTTAGAGACACTCTAGCTTTCTATTTGTGGGATGTGATTGTTTTCCCCTCACACCTGCAATCCCCAGTGTTGACTAAATTTTTATAATACAACCAAGGGAAATTTTGTTAGAATCTATATCATGATCTGGTTAGTTATCAAAACAATGAACCAAATAGGTCATGAGGAAATAATATACTTTCTATTGGTTAGTATTTTCCATTGGTTAATAAGCCAGATCATTTGAAAGCATGAAGATTTATTTTCTTGGAAACAGAAATGATCATGTCAAAGTATATTTCACAATGATTGGCACTGGCTCACTCTAATGAAGAAGGCAGGAAAATATTACCCATCTAAAAATAAATGACCTATGTTGTGTGTTTTATTTTCTTCAGAGTTGTTGAAGAAATAATTGAACCAATACATTAATCAAATTAAAACATGTGTGTTGTGTATATGTAAACATGTGTTTGTATGAAGTAGTTTCATGATTGTATAACCATGTGTATGTGTACAACATGTTTCTTCTGATTTTGTTTTGTTTGAGACATGATCTCTCACTGGATCTACTCATTCAGCAAGGCTATCTATTGAGCTTGCCTGTATAATTTTTTTTCCATCCTCAACTATATACAGGAATTCCACATAGTGACTCCTTGATGCAAAATTACTAGCTATGTGAATTTGAATCATCAGACTAACAAACAAGCACTTTGCTAACTGACCTGTCATCCAACGTTCAAATGTAATGTTATGTGTTAATATTCTTGAAAATAAATATTTCTTTTTTTATGTTTTCAAGTAAATAATTGATCCATGTGGAAAAAATCCTATTTTTTTATATTTTATTTTTTCTTATTTATTGTTTAAGTATTTCATACAAATATATGTGTTTTGATCAAACCCACTAACATTTTCCCCTCTAATTCATCCCCGATTCTTCCAACAATTTTTCCTCCTACTCGATAGGCTGCTTCCTGCACCCACCCAAATCAAGTCTAACTTACACTACCTAGAAGTACATGTGTAAAGACTCATCTACATGAGTAACTTCAAAGGGGTTATGGGCTGCAACAATGAAGAAAACACAATCTCCCTCACCCACAAGACATCCATTGTTAGCTGTTCTTATCCTGGAGGTGAAACATCTTGACACCCCCCCATCTATGATGGAAGAGTGGTTGGCACTATCTAGTGCAGTCTTCTTATACCTGCTTTGAGATGTGTGCAGTGTTGCAGTGTGCTCTCCAGCACACATGTACCTACAACTACATAAATTAAGCTTTAAATGTTTTTCACAATTTTAGGAAGTGGTTTTAGAAAAGTTGTAGACTGCTCATATAATAATAACGACTAGAAACAGAAGTCATGGTCCTAAGAATAGAGTAGATCAACTTTACACAAAATAGTAGGGTAGACACTAAACTAGTTGCTTGTGATAATTTTCTGGAATATAAGGTATAAAATAGTACAAGATTCTGTTTACTATTGCCAATTTAAACAAATGAAGGTTAGGTAATACTTACCCTTGTACAACGTAAAAAAGGAATGATCGTGTACACAGTCACCTAGCTTTCCTTCTCATATCTGTCAGATGAACTGTGATGAATTTTGTGGCACTGATTGCCATGCCTAGAACAATGCTGAAGTATAAGGAGAATGAACTAGTTATGGACATGGTTTGTCCTTTGAGAAACAGCTCTATCTTCAACCCTCAGTGCCTGTCAATGTTTGTGGCACTTCCTTTAATTTTAACAATACAACCTAACTTTTGCTCAAGAGGAACTGCAACAACTCACATCATAAGACTGTTGCCACTTAAAATGCTGTCTTCTCTAAATAATGACAGGAATATTAGTATGTTTTTAAAATGTATCTCATTTCATTATTTTAATGTTGAATAAAGCATGGAATCATTTCTTCAATAAAATTAAATCTTTTTATATCATTATTTTTGCGCAAAAAAAGCTTATTCAACTTTTATTCATTTTATCAAAATATATGAGAAACAGACAGTGAAAACACCCCACCCATCAGTTCACACTATCATACCAGACCCCCTTTAGCTCTCAATCATAAATGATCAATGCTTGTCAGGGGGAATCTATGTGCCATTTGAATGGAAATCTCTACAGATATCTCTTTTCTTTGTAACTATGCTCAAATGCAAACTTTTGCATGATGAAGAATAAAACTTCTGTGTTACTGTCTACCTGCAAAAAGGTTCTGGGCCTTCTGTAGGTCTCTATAATTAATGACAGATAATATGGTCTCTGATCTATCCATAAAAGTATAGAATAAAATGTAAAATGTCAACTATGTCTATATTCTATAGTACAAAAAGTAAGAGTCTGCTCCTCTAGCTTTTTTAAAAAATGCCATAAATTGATATATGCATTTAAAATTATTCTGTAATATAAAACTCATATTTTTCTGTGAATCAAGTTTTTAAATCCTTTGATACACTGAAGGTTTCCCAGGGTTACATTGGAAATTTTCTAGTAAGGACATTCTTTTCATGTCTTTGACTTTTGCTATGAATTACTTAGCATAGAATATGGCTCACTAAAAGAAATGGAAATGAACAGTGGTTGTTGTTACAAGTTGAATCTTACAGTCACTAAAACTTCACAATAGCAGGAAATAAGTGCTGATGCAGTTTAAAATGGTTAGGTTGAAGAAAGACAAGTATATTAGAATTGTTGGGAAGGGGGAGTTTGCTAAATCTACACATCTAAGTATTCACTCAGCTTTTCACACATTGTTCATTTCAAAACTAGAGAGTAATGATGGGAGCTTTCCTCATTGCTTTAATGATTACACGCAATTTAAAGGCAAAACATTATGGAATGAAGATCAAGATAACAATATTCCTTTTCTGACTATAAAATATAGCAGTGTTTTAGTTTTAGTTTCCAAAACCGTTAATTGGATCGTGTATACTATGTTGGAGAAACACATGTATTTAGGAAATAACTATTGTGTACAGCTTTTTTCTCATTCTGTTGTGTTTACTAATAGGTCTTCTAAATTGTCTGAATTTTGTATGTTTATATTTCTGAGTAATTTTAAAATAAATGTTTTTTTAAACAGATATAATTCATCTATTCTAACAAAATCTATGCCATGCTTGGTTAATGGAACTCATACAGAAAAAAAAATTATAATCCAAGGTTTTATTGACCTTTCACTGAGTCACTAAAACCTCCCAGATATTAGGCAATAACATTTATAATTCAATAAAATATAAACCTCTGAAACATACCTCATAAACACATGTTCTCATCCTCTCTGTCTCTCTGTCTCTCTGTCTTTCTTTTTCTCTGTCTCTCTGTGTCTCTGTCTCTCTGTCTTTCTCTCTCTCTCTCTTATACACACCCATATTACAGACGTAGAAGTAATTATTGGGAAACATATTATTTATTTGTCCCTGTCTTATGCAGTTATGCATTTCATTTTTGGATATTTTAAAATTACCTCCACAAAGATTAATGTTTTCCATGTACAATTCTTTCGAGTCACTGTTATATTTTAAAACAAAATCCCAATAGTTTGATTTTACCAAATGAAGACTCAGGAGAGGGGCCAGATGCTGAAGTCAGTTATTAGCTCAGAGAGGCAAAGAAAGCATGCAGCTAACTTCCTTCTTAGCTGATGTTCCAGAAGGAAAAAGACTATTCTCCTTCTCTACACTATCTTAAAATCCACTCCAAATGAATGCTTCCCCCCTTCCACTTCCTGTGCATCTCTCTATTTGTCCCCTTGACTCCATCTCACTCTCTGTGGTGTTTTCTATGTTTACTCCCTGTCAACTGATGGTTGACTCTTTCTCTTGACCCATGGTAGACTTTACTTAATCTTTTTTACAATAAAGAGAAGGCTCTTGGATTAAAGGTATGATTTGGGCTGAGACACACCATAATTCAAAACATGTTTTCCAGTACACAATCTTACAGTGTGATGAAATATCATACAACATTCTTGGATTAAAGTTGTTTGCCAGGCCTGAGCCATACCACAACTAGAAATAGGTTTTGCCTGTATACAATTTCAGGATTCATAATGTGGTCAAATATCCTGCAATACTTCATTAATTGAATTTATTCTTACCTCTTAATTTATGCTATCTTAAGTTATATTTGTTCCTTTTTTGTAGTAGATTGTTAACAATTAGTACATTATGTGAAACACATTTTATGTTGTTATTTCATTTCCACAGTTTTCCTCAAATGGTTTATTAAGTCTCAAATTTTTGTAGTATCATCATACCCTCAATTTTTGTGTCCTTTGTTCATTTGAAAGTCGTTGCATTTTATTCATTGTTCTATTGCTGTTCAGTCTAGACATTTCCTTGCTAAGTTGCATGCATGAAAATACTGAGCAAGTACTCTGGTGTTTCTCTCATGCATGACAAAATGTTTTCAAATAGTCCAATTTTGGGAGATGTTAATTTTTCTCTTTTCAAGTAGAGTGCTATCTAGAAGGGTTTGAAGAGGGCTGAGCCAGTTCTACAAATATTTTGTGGAATTCAGCAATGAGGAACTTAATTTTTTGAGTTTTGTCTTTGGACATTTTATAATAAATTCAGTCACCCCCTTACTAATGATAGAAATTCTCAGATTAACTCTTGTTTTATTATCTATTTTGCAAAGGTTTAATGAAAAATTGAAGAAAATAGTAATAATAATGCTCTTACTGGGAATATTTTAATATAATTATTATTTTCAATTGAGTTAGAACATTGTTCAGTCTTTGAGTCTACATAGATTTTTTTTCTTCTATTCATATTGGTTCCTAAGTCTCTGGAAAACTTTGGTTTCTAATCCTTTAATTCACTTGATGTGCCAATATTTAAAATGTTTGATACTAATTATCTACATATTTGCCCCCTTAGTCTTTATGAGTAGACAATTACATAATTATTGAGATATCTTTTGCATTTTTTGTTACTTTTTTCTTTTTTATGCATGGAATGTATGCTCTGTCCTTATATTTTGAGCCATTTTATGTTCTTCAGTGTAAAGTGAATATCATGTTGACCATCTGTAATTAGATGTCAAATTTGTTAGTTTGAGTTCTTTAATATCTGTTTCGCTAGTATTAAATTAAAAATAGTTGTATATAGCCATGTGACCCCAGTCCACTGGAAGAGCAGCCAGTGATTGTAAGTAGTACATCTTTCTACTACACTAAATCTTACTTAAAACTTTATTTTATATCATTTTATCTCAGTCATATGAAGCCAGGATTGTAATAAACAATGTGGTAGAATGAGGTTTGCTATTTCTCTACTGACTTCACTGTGTCTAAGCTACATTCAGCCTATCTCTATTATGTACTGTTACGAAGGAGATTATCCTGAATATTACTACTGACTCCATATATTCACAAATATAATTAGAGACTAGATCTAGTTGGGTGACATAGACCTGAGGTAGTATTATCTAAATTGAACACATTTTTTAAAAAATTCTTCATATATATATATATATATATATATATATATATATATGCCTTTACATTTCACATGATAACATCCTTCTAGGTTTCCCCTCCACCAATCCCAAATCCCATCCCCAGTCCCCTTTGCCTCTGTGAGGTTGCTTCCTCATCCACTCACCCACTCCTTCCTTACCACTCAAAAATCCCCCAGTTGACATTAGTTGAAATACCTAGCAAAGGGGAGATAGAACCTGTTGAGATTCACCTCCAGTAGATAGGTACTGCCCCGAGTTGTGAGGTGGGGCCACCCACCCATCTCAAAATTTTTAACTCAGAACTGTTTCTGTCTAAAGGAAAAGCAGGGACAAAGGGTGGAGGAGATACGGAAGGAAAGGCCGTCCAGAGACCACCCCACCTAGGGATCCATCCCATCTGCACACACTAAAACCTGACAGTATTTCTGATGTCAAGAAGCACTTGCTGACAGAAGCCTAGTATGGCTGTCCCCTACGAGGTTCTGCCAGCACCTGATGCCTATACTCACAGCCAACCATGAGGCTAAGCCTGGGGACCCTAATGGAAGAGCTAAGGGAAGGACTGAAGGAGCTGAAGAGGGTGGCAACTCCATAGGAAGAACAATATCAACTAACTGGACAACCCAGCACTCCCAGGGACTAAACCATCAACATCATTTTAGGCCTAAGATTAGATACTATGTATACAATTGTTTAAGAATTCACTTCCCAATATTTCATTTTTATTAAAAGCCTATATTAAGGTTTGAACACAAAACGAAAGACTTTCAGGAGTACATAGTTTTTTCTTATATTGAAATGTAGGTAAAATATAAAAGAACATCCAGATATTTGGTCTTGTTTTGTTATCTTCTCTTGGAGTCTTGATTTTTTTTTTTTTTTGAGACTTGCTCTTTTATAAAGAGTAATCTGAGAGGGAGTAAATCTGGGGAGGAGAAGCTGTGGTGGTGAGAGGTGGGAAAACTGGAACAAAGGGAAAATGTGGTCAGGATGTATTCTATTAGAGAAGAATCTATTTTTAATAAAAATAAAAATAATTTAAAAATTAAAGCAACAATAAAATACTCTTTATTTTAAAGCACATGGATAAATAAAAGGTAACATAGAGTCAACTTTTAATGTAACTATTTGTGTATATGTTTTATGTGTTTGTGGTGAGAGAGAAAAAGGAAGGAGGTACTGGGTATGCATGTGATTGTTAATGTAGATTCTGGAGGTCAACACTGGTATTACTCTATGCTGACATCTTTTAATTTTGGTATTGGGATTAATCTCTGGTCTTGTTTGTGTGATAAACATTTAAAAAAATGAGCCTTCTCTAAAAATCCCATCTCCTAAATTAATGTAATTTTAAAGTTGTTCATATGTACCCATTGTAGAAGCTACTGTGTACTTTATCTTTCAATATTGATATAATGAATGTATTCACAAACTAGTTGTTTATGAAAGATGTGCCTGAAATATATATCTTTATATCAAATCTATACCTTTAATGGTATTAACATGTTTCAATAACTTAGAATATCAGAAGCCATATATTTTCTATATTGTGTTTAATAAAAGTTTTGAATTCATAAGTCTATTGAAGGTTGTGTTGATAAAATATTTTCTTGAGTTAGTACTTAGAAATTATAGAAGATGTAAGTAGAGATTTATTTGTAGATATCTAAAAGTTTAAAATATTTCCAACAAAAATATTGTGAAATATTTTAACAATTTTCCTCAAATATTAACTATACCTACCAATGATGGGAATCTAGGTTTACCAACCTATCGTTTCTGAAACAATCTTTAGTGACTCAGTATTTGAGAATGAACATTAGATTTTTCAAAAAGCACTCAAAAAAAAAAAAAAAAGCCACTTACATCGTATTAGTGAGTCTGACTTTTGTCCCATATTGTACTAATAGCTTTGCTCTTAAGAATCTCATGAAAAATTCATTGGATATTATGGCAGAATGGATTACTGCTCCCTGATGTGCTAAAGGAGAAAGGGGAGTGAGAAAGGAACCTACAGTTAAAACTCTTGGCACACAGTGAGAACCAAGGCATCAGATGAACACAGAAGGAAGTTTTTCTCCTTTGCAAAGGAGCAATGTTTCAAGAAATGTCATATAAGATTTGTAAACTTTGATACCATATAGTTCACTTTTCTGGATGTTCCTTAGAGACATTTAACAGGAAAACACTTGGTTTCTGATTGTTCTAGGTGCAATAAAAGGGGCAGAGAACCGTGAAAGTGATAGAATTAATTTAAGGGACTTCAAGGACACTTTCATGCATGTCAGCTCATATCAAGCTGAATTTAAAATGTTTATCCTGGAAACCAACAAATATTAGCTATGAAGAAGCCAATAGACATTGGGATGTCAGGGAGTCAAAGGAAATAGTTCACATGTGGTGCTTTATGTAAAAAATCATTTTAAAAGTTTCACATATGATTGATCTGATTAAAAAATTATATTCAAACCTAAAAACGTTGCTCACATAGGAAGCCAATAATGAGGAAACAACAATAAAATATTCTCACAATTTTGTTTTTAGATTTTATGCCATAAGATAGTCTAAATATATTATAAGTGACTGTTACACTGTATTTATGTTTAATTCCAAATTTTAGAAACACTTTTGTTAAACAAAATAAACATATAGAAACAACTGATCTACTTCTCTACTCAGAGCATCTCACCTAATTTGACAAGGACCATATGAGATTCATATGCTAAAAATTGCAATATCTGTTCTGTTTGTTGTATGTAGCATTATTTTTTTTTTATTTTGGTATTGTTTAATTACATCCACAAGGATTTTTCGTACAAATAAGGTATACTTCAGAGTTGTCTGTGAACCAGAAAGGATGGCCCCATCAAACATTCAATCTGTTGGGGCTTTGATCTTAGTATTTCCAGCATCAAGAAATGTAAATGTGATATTTTATCGTTTATAAGCACTCAAACTATGATAAAGTTTTATAGTAATCCAACCTAACATAATAGTTGAAATTAGGAAGAATCTGGAGCATCTTTGTTTTAAATGTTTCTTTATAATAGGTGGCACTTTCATCATGTGAGGCTGACTATTGTGGGGGTCTTCAAACCACCTTGGTGGTGATGATTCAGCATAAAAATACTCATAGTATACTTCCATTTCACAGTTCTAATAAATATAGGGATTCTTCCATTTCTTTTTTTTTATTGATTTTGCATGAATCTTATTTTTAATTTTTTAATTTTTATTTTTTTGATACTTTATTTACATTTCCAATGTTTCCTCCTTTCTAGGTCTCCTCTTTGGAAAACCCCATCCCCTCATCCTCCCCAGCTTCTATGAGGGTATTCCACCTCCCACCCACCCACCCACCCACTCCCATATTCCCAACTTGACATTCCCCTTTACTGGGGCCTCTAACACCCTCAGGCCCAAGGGCCTCTCCTCCCCCTGATGGCCAACAAGGCCCTCCTCTGCCACATACGTAGTCATGGGCCCCTCCATGTGTATTCTTTGGTTGGTGGTCCAGCCTCCAGAAGGACCAGGGGGTCAGGCCAGTTTGACACTGTTGCTCCCTCCATGGGGCTACAAACTCCCTCAGCTCCTTCAGTCCTTTCTCCAACTCCTCCATCTGGGACCTCACTCTCAGTCCAGCAGTTACTGTAAAGTGAAACTTGGGTATACCGAACGTTTTGGCTAATATCCACTTATCAGTGAGTACATACCATGTTCGTTCTTTTGTGACTGAGCATTATTAAGAAGGCCTTTTACTAATAAATTATTTTAACTATAAGACTATACTCATAGTTGATAAGACAATGCTTACTCTGTTGAAAAAAACCTGCATATTCCCATTTTAAATACAGGAAATCATTAATGCTCTTTGACTGAATATATTCTTTAATAAATTCAAGCCACTATGTGTGTGTGTACTTGCGTGCACACACACACACACACACACACACACACACACACACACACACTTCTAAACACATTTATTTGAAATGTTTTAAGATAGATTGAGTTTATGCAAAACAACTCAAGAATTAGTAAAAAAATATCTTACTAAACATTAACTCTTCTGCTTTAATGTTTTTGGAATTTACATTGCTATTTAAGAGGAATAAGTTAATACTCTTCAATTTGGAAGAAGTTGTTCGGTTTTTGGGGGGGATAAAATGGAGAAAGATGTACGTGAGTTTAACAATGAAGACTGGGTAGAAATAAAACATAACACACCACTTATTTGTGTGATTAAGTTAAAACCCCTACATACTAAAATCATATACACCTTTAGTTACTCTTACTTTAACTGATACTTAGGTTGACTGATTTTGACTTCAATTATGTAAAGTTCTTTATCTACTTCCTCATTCTTCATGGACTCAGATCAGATTTTATTCACAGATACACTACTTCAATGAACTTTTAATTTTTAGGTTTTCAGGCTTCAGTATGATATTATTACTAAAATATTGCACAAACTGATAAATTACCCCATTCTTAGCTGAAATTTTCAGATACATAATATGATAATAGCATTAGAATCTTTTGCTATATAGTCTCTTTCTGTAAATGCTTCACTAACAAAATAGAGAGAGAATCCAATGGTTGTTTTCTGAAGAGACACGCATGTGGCATAGCTGAGTGATATCAAGCTTGAAAGACAATTTCTAAGTCTTAATTAGCAAGCTTCTTGTCTTTGCCATTTAAATATTCATATATATCTTTAATTTTCTCTACTTTCAAAGAACAATACAACTTTGAGAAATGGGCCAGATAAAGTGTACAGATCAATACTGCTTATTTTTACACACCACCAAAAGATGCAGTTTCTTTTATTTCCTAATATGTAAATTATGTTGTTTCACAAAATTATTCATAAAGTACAATGAACATTTTTAAATTTTAAAGCTTCTGCATTTAGAAATTAATATTTTACCACGTTTTCTTTACACTAAAAGTGTTATATATTTCCAAAATAAATATGTAAAGAAAATTGTTTTATTACAAAGCATTTATTTTAGCAAAGATTCATAATTTTTATTAAATTACTCTTCAAATATAATTGCTCCTTCATTTTACATTAAATTTTATACTTTGAATTTAAATGTTGGATATGTATTCAACATGTTTACTAATAATTTTACAATGTTATTTTAAAATTTCAAGTAAAATATATCCACATTTGATATGTTTACATACAATAGTAATTCACATTTGGTTTTTATTGTATTATAGAAAACTAGATATTCTGAATCCTTGAATATCTTTTTATAAATAAAGTCATCTCCTATAACTCAAAATTTCAATTTTCATAAGGATCTGAAAGACTATATATTTTAAGACCTCTTTCCTTACCAAGAAATAATTTTATTGATTTATTACATAGTTGTAATATTTATCTTTAAACTACAGATGACAAAAAGAGATCAAACTTTTTAGTATGTCCAAAGACTTACTAAATCTCCAAATAAATAAACTCAATGATGGATCTGAACCTTAACTATGAGTACTTAGTTAACTGGTGTACATTTTCACATATAGTGTTAGAAAGAGACACAAGCTGAGAAGTGTAGAGCCTGTAGTATAACAGATCCTCTCAGATTTTGTGCTGTTGATCCTTCATTGGCTGATTCTTACTCCTAAATATTTTTCTATATTTAAGCTATAATATGAAGCACAAGTTACACATGAATATTCTGAAAGTCTAATATACAACATGCTCCAAAACACAAAGGGTTAGGATCTCTAAAGTGATGCCAGAAATGTGAAATTATATTTGGTCTTGTGTGAATATTCTGATTTTTAATTCTGAATATCTGCAGTAATTGTTAGTGTAGTGATCATGTATTGTATTATAAAAACAGGCCCCATGCTTGAAGTGTGTTCATCCTATGGAAGAACTTGCATGTCCCATGGTAAGTGAGATTTAGAAAACTGCCATAGGCTGATCGACAGCTGAAGGTCCTAGACTTCTATTTCCTAGAGAAATGAAGTATGAATAGATAGGGAAACATCAAATATGATATCTTTGTTCTCACATTATCTATAGCTTAAGAATGTTTGTATGAAGCCGGGCAGTGGTGGCGCACGCCTTTAATCCCAGCACTTGGAAGGCAGAGGCAGGCGGATTTCTGAGTTCGAGGCCAGCCTGGTCTACAGAGTGAGTTCCAGGACAGCCAGGACTACACAGAGAAACCCTGTCTCGAAAAAACCAAAAAAAAAAAAAAAAAAAGGTTTAATAATATAGCTTAAGAATATTTGTATGATTTTACAGTGAAAATTCTGTATTAGAAAATACTGAGTTTCCAAAGACATTATAACTTCAAAGTTACCACTGCTAATAATTTTAGTATTGAAACTATTATGAAAATAAAGCCAGTGATGTACCCTGAATAGAATAGCTTTGTTGGTCCTAAAGAATTTAAATTCTTTTAAAATTGAAATAGTTCGAGTTTCAGAAGGCCTCTCCTACATAGCAGAGAAATCAGAAACCAGTGTTGCCTATATTTATTTATCATCCTCAGATTTAAAAAACAAAATGATATTTTTAAAAGACAGAAAATAAAAACTTGGTTGTAAAAGTGAAAAGTGATACAACAAATAAAAAGTCAAAGAAAAGAAAGAATCAAGATATTATTTCTATATTGGCTGTTTACTGCATGGGTAGGACAATAATTAATTAGGATAGCAAAGATGGCATGTAAAAATTGTATGGAAAAATAGGTTGGCTCTTAATAAATAATTTTGAAATTCTTATAAATATTTGAAATAGAAACTTCTGCTTCCTCTGAAAATCAACATGTCACAAAAGCACTGTCATATATAAGAATACCAACTGTGTGCCTATAGATAGGAAATGATAAGAATTAAAATACATGCTCGAAATTACTCCAGTTGTGAAGTCAGAGTAATTAGATAGAATCTAAAATAGGAAGGTGAGGAGACCCAGGGAGATGGAAATCCAGAAAGAAAGAAAAAGCTGATAATATAGCATCCTGGAATTCAAGTAAAAATGCATTTCAAGGAGCAAGAATTACTCGTGATGTTAAATGAAAGTGACATGTCAAGTAAGAACAAGCATTGGGAACTGGCAATTGTATTTAACAACAGTGGATGTGACTGATACCCTTGATAAAAGCTGTGTCAATGGTGGTGACAGGAACCTGTTTGAAGTGGTAAGAGGAAAGATACTTGATGTAGTGAATTTAGATAACTTTTCTCAGGAGTTAACTATGGCAAAGAAATATAGTTCGTTATAGTGCACAAGTTTTAGATTTCCTAGGGTTTTCAATGCAGAAATTATTTTCCCTGATGGAAATTTCAAATACACTTTCATGTACATAGAAATAACATGGTCATGAATATAAATGACATGGTATATAATACTGAAAGCAGCATTAAAGTACATTTTGACTGTGTTGGTACATTGAATAGACTGAATTAACCTTAATTACTATGTAGTCATTATGGGTAATAAAATAAAATGAATTGAATTTAAATGTAAACAATTTGTGGGGGTTCACATCCAGGTTTTTAGGACTCACTCAAAAGGCTAAAGAAAAATAGTTCCTAGGAATTTCCGACTAGGCTGGGGCACATAATGAATATTAGGGAAGTGTAGGATATCTTTGAACGTCCTATCTCTAGAAAAAGTGATGTCAAATTTGTTTCTAATTTTTAAAGAATTTTTCTTAGATTACTTTAATTTTAATTGTTTTGTTTGCTTATTGAAAACACTGACAATAAGGTTTCTTAGGCTCTCTGGGCTAACATTTACTCAGATAGTGAAGTATTAACAAGGGCATCGTCAAAGTACAACTTCATGATCCAAAGAGATTATTGGTGTGAGTTAAAAAAAAAAGGGGGGGCAACTATAAGATAACTAATATCAAAAGGGCCCCTCAAGCAACAGTGATAACTCAAAATGTAGAAATCTTGAGCTTTTGGCTTGACTTACAGGTCCAAGAGTCCTCCTTCACGCAGCTGGATAATAAATTCCCTTCTTTGCACAAATTTTTTTCTATTGGCTTCTCATGGGGTAACGGTGTCATAAATTTTATAAATTTGATGTATTTTTCCCCGAGATCTGTGAATTTTATTTACATCTTGAGTTTCATGATCCTGTGGTAGAATGGATTATTTACACTCAAAGGAAAGTATTACACAACAAAATGTCTTTAATTCCATTAAATGTAGCTATTTATCTGAAGGTAAAAATAAGTGTTTTGGATCTGTAACCTATTTTCATATTTTGGTTTCTCCTAAATGTGAGGCAACCAATAAATAGTTCAAGAGAAGCGATGACCATGTCCAGAAGATTTATATATTTTATTTTATATTATTGAGTCTCTTGTGATTTGGAAGAACAGAGATAATGATTTAATGAGTGGGTAATGATCATGGATATTGTTCAAAATCATGTGCATTTTAGAAGAGATATTCAGAAAACTCCCAGTTATATCCATTTAGATTATGAGAACCATAACAAAGGAAATTATTAGTTGAGCAGATTGCAGTAGATAATATTGATATATCCAAATCTGGGTGTGTTACTAGTCATTAACTATTCTATAAGAGAGTACTAGCAATTTTAAGCAATATATTAATATTCTTTGATGGCAACATCATGCTATGTGAAATGTTCAAAAGCATGGGGAAAAAAACATGTTTGGAAAGGTAGAAATGTAAACAGTCCTGGAGAGAGAAGAGGAACCTTATAATGACCTCACGACTTTAACATTATTGACTAGTTTCATCGATATTTCTCTAGAATTCATTGCTACATTTCTCTAAGGAATATTAGTATATTCACCATGAAAAGCACAGATATCTTGTAAGATATTTAATTGTATCAAAGCACATTATTACTTCCTTGGAAAAGCACCACATTCAATTTGGCAAGGAATTTAGAAGGCTGAAAGTATGAGAGATATCAGAAAAAGTTAATCATTTATAGCAGGTACCTGAAAAGACCACAGAATTCTTATAAGTTATAAGAATGATAAAATGAAAACTTTATATAAAAACAATAATACTGATGCTTATGGCTATGGTTAAAAGTCAGGTTTCTTCAAATTTAAATATTAAGCATCTGAAAAATAATACATGTTTTTATGAAGGGGGAAACTCCCATTCTCAGAGGATGAGGGCAGAGGTGAATGGGGGAAGGATGTGTATGGGGGATATTGGGAAGAGAGGGGTAAAGTGAATAGATAAATACATTACCAATAATAAAACTATGTAATAGCTACTGTTTATTTTCATTTACCTCCCTTTGTATTCCTTGGGAAGGGTGTATTTTTTTTAATGATGAAATGATTGCAAGTCAATTCAGAGATTCATCAGCAAAGTCCCAAAGGCTTCTGTATCTTTTACTACAGTAGACATTTACAAACCAAAAGCAAAATCTGAGTTTCATCCTTGTAATAAAATTAAATTAAAGCACATGGTTTATGATTACCAATTTATGGTATTTGTATTATCTGAAATAAATGTGGGGGGAGGGTGTCTTTTCCTGGGTTTACTTTTACAAATCAAAAGGCCCAAGAAATCAAGTATTATCCCTGAGTGTTCTTATAATTCATAGATACATGGTATGGACACAGTCTAATAATAAGGAATATATTATATGTCAGTACATTATACGTCAAAAGCAGTATTATAGTCAGTATACTTTATACAATTTTCATAAGTCACTGTAATTTGCATAACTAATAAATTAAAATTTGTAAACACTTATCTTGATAATTCTTAATTAATTATGCGGTCATATCTTAACTTTTGATTGTAAGAATTTTTTGTATAACATTCTTATTTATTAAAAGAGGATTTAATGTCTCATTTTTCCTTAATGGTTAAACTAATAAAGACTACAACAATATTATTAGTTTGCTATGAGGAGAAACTGAAATAATTTTGAAGATTATTAACCTTAATAAGTGCAGAGTTAAATTTTTACACTTTTACTTGCTTTGTATTTTCATTTTAATGTGTGAGTTTTTAGTTAAAAATAAGACTCAGCATCACTTCAAATATAATCTATGGTAAATGTGATAAAAAACATAAAGTGCCTGTTCAAGACTGGAATTTTGCCACCCTTTAGTTAAGACACCATTAATGGGGAGCCACATCTTCACTGTGGCAACAGGGTCAAATAATCCTTTGATGAATTTAGGAACTGGGGACATATTTGTCTAACAATAGATAGAGTATGATACAATTATTATTATTATATTATTATTTAAATAATAAGTTCACAGTATGCATGTAATTGTTATTATAATTATAGTACCTCCACAACACAACAGTGGATGGCGTAGATTTTAAATTTTTCTAGTAATTTTCCTTATTTAATGACAGCATCTTGATTGAGTTCAAGAATATATTTAAGACCTAAAGTTAACAAGTAGTTTTTAATTCAATAGAGCATTTAGTGTGCATTGTGCAATTTGTAATAATCCTTGTGCTTCTTTTTCTTATTATATGATTAACATATTTCAGTTGTAATGTAAAAATGAACTATCATTTGATTTGTTGTTTAAACTTTCTCATTATTAACTTTCCTTATTATGTAAAATTGGGCAGTAGGTTTCTACACTGACATGGATTTATTTTTTCTGATGTAGCAAGCAATTACTAGTGCACTTGTTTTCTTTATTTTTTACTATTGTAGAAGAATGATGGATCCTTTCAATGTCTTATACTCACTACTCAAAATGTTTCCCAGTAAGGCTACTTCTTAATTGCTCTATTCTGTGTGTCTTCTCTTTCTGTTCTTTGTCTTTCCCTGACCAATATTTTGTCTTATTCCTGGAAAATGAGTCAATTAGTGAACATGGCTACATTCTACTACAAAAAGAAAAGAAAAGAGAAATAAGAACTTAAGAGGATATTTTAGTGGAATATTTTTCAAAATTAAATAATATATTATCACATAAAATATCATTTAAAATTTTCTGTATCCATTTGAGCTTGAATAATGAATTGATATTTAATCATTTTAATTTATATCTTCCATATTATATATAATATGCTTTAAGTTTTATTTTTATAGTTGAATAATTTTGCATCAATGTTAAATGATGCTTCATACAATGCTAAAATGTAGTAATCTCGTACCAAACACAAACTAAAGAAAGCCATGATATTTCAAGTTATTTCTGACTTATCTGCAGATGTTGAACTTCCCAGTTTCCCAAGCTGTAAGAGAAAAACAATCTCCTCTTTCAATCATAGCTATTGATAATTCTGCCTGAGAAGACCAATACTGTTAGAGAGAACAAAATGGAGATTGAAAAAAAGCTCTTACTTGAAGTTTTGAACTAAATTTTCATCATCTTAAATTGAAAATTTATAATTATTTTAATATATATCATGTACTCTGACTTCTTAGACATTCTAGAAATATACATAAACATAAAAACTCTGTATGGATACAAAAAATACAGAAAATGAAAGTGTGTGTCATTATTTTTACCTGAAAAAATAAACCCTACTCTGCTTGTTTGCTTTAATTGTCACAACAAACAAATATTATATGGCAGAGAGAGGGAGAGAGAGAGAGAGAGAGAGAGAGAGAAGCTGAAAAGGCAAACTGAAAGCGATATCTGAATAGACACATGTCTCTTGAAGTATCCTGAGGTGACAGTGCATTTTTTCCTCTTTGCGCTACTTTATTTTTAAATTATCATGGAAGACAAAGTGTTTCAGAATAGCATTTTTACTCACTTGTTTTTCCATTGGCATTTTGCTTCCCTGTGTCTGTTTACTGTTAGACCTTTATGTTCAATACTACTGCCACTACTTTGATGTCATATATTTTTATCTCTTTACTCATTTTTTTTAGAATTCTCCACTCTCATGATTCTCTATCTTGCCTCATGCCCTATAGCACCTACATAAATATACATATTGTTAAAAAAAGAAGCCCTGCTTCTTTTTTAATTTGAACAACATCCATCCCTCTGTTCATTGTCAGCTCCGTGTATCCAATTTTGGATTACATTATCATCTGATAGTGTCTCTGTATTCTTCACATAGCGCTTTACTCTCCTAGGATGTTGGCAAGATTAGATTCTGATGACCATATCTATACTATATGCATTCGACTGTCAACCTAGTATAGCCTAGAGTCATCTGAAAATGTAGGGATTCTGAAGAATAAAATGGCAAGTGGGCATATATCTGTGGGCTTATTGTAATTGTAGATGATATAAGACGACCCAGTGTGCTTAGTCGAACAGGTTGATGCTCCTGAGTTTTATGAGAAAGCCAGCTTGTGCTATTATGTGAGTTTTTGATTCTAGGCATTCTGATTGTTGTGTGATGTAGTCTTACATTTGTTTAGATTTACATATCCCTGATGAATAAGATGTTGAACATTTCTGTAAGTGCTTTTCAGCTATTAGAAATTCCTCTGTTGAGAATTTTGTTTAGTTCTATACCCCATGTTAATTGGGTCATTTGATTTGCTATTGTCTGATTTCTTGAGTTTTGTATATATTTAAGATATTAGTCTTCTGTTGGATGTAGTATTGATGAAAATCTTTGCCAATTCTGTAGTGTGCCTTTTTTGTCCAATTGATCATTTCCTTAGACTTGGAAAAGATTTTCAGTTTCATGAGGTACTATTTACTAATTGTTAATGTTAGTAATAAGGATGTGGACCAAGGGGAATAATCCTTTACTGCTGGTGGAAATACAAGCTTGTACATCCCTTTGGGAATCAATTTAGCAGTTTCTCAGAAAAAAAAAAGAAATATTCCCATCCTAAGCCCAACCTATTCCCCTCCTGAGCATGTAGTCAAAAGATTCCCAACAATACCTCAAAGACATTGCTCAACTATGTTGATAACAGATTTATTCATAATAGCCAGAAACTGGAAACAAACTAAATGCCATTCAATTGAAAAAAAAGAATAAAAAAACATGCATCTACACAATGGAATAATATTCAGCTATTCATAATAAAACATCATGAAATTTGCAGTCAAATGGATGGAACTAGAAAATATCACCCTGAGTGAGGTAACTCAGACCCAGAAAGACACACATGACATATACTCACTTATAAGTATACATCAGCCATGAAGGGCCCAAGGGAAGATGTGTTAATCTCACTCAGAAGGAGAAATAAAATAGGCATGAGAAGTGAATGAAAGGAGGGAACTAGAAGGGAGAGGAGGTAAGGCCTGGAACAGAGATGGGAATGAGGTGTGGGGAGGGTGTCACTAGAGGGCTGGGAGTGAGAATGGAAATAAGTGGGGGACATCTCTGGGACTAGATGGAATGTGCATGGTATGCGCTCACTGGTAAGTCGATATTAGTCATATACTTCAGGATTCCCATGATATTCCCCACAGACCCAAAAAAGATAAGAAAAGCCAAGGAAGGATGCTTAAATTTCACTTAGAAGGGAAAATGGAAGAGTCATAGGAGGCATAGGGCAGGAGAAAATTGAGTGAGAGTTGGGAGGGGGAGGGGAGTCGAGAGGTAAGGATCAGGTATGGGGAGAGACAGGAAAGAGGGCCAAAGGGCCAGAAGAATGACTGGACATCTGCAGCTGCCAGGGGTGAGGGAATCTCTAGACGGTGGAGGCTCCCAGGAGTAAATACAGGTGACCTTAGCTGAGATGTCTAAGAGTGAGGACATGGAACCATAAGACTATTCCTCCTGTGGCCATGTAGAACCCCCAGTGGAGGCATAAGGGCAGCAACCCCACCCACAAAACTTTTGATACAAAATTTGTCCTATTTAAAAGAAGTGTAGTGACATAATCAACGGCCAAACAATAACCAGCCCAATTTGAGACCTATCCCATGAGCAAGGACCAGTTCCTGACACTATTAATGATACTCTTTTATGCTTGCAGACAGAAAACTAGTATAACTATCCTCTGAGAAGCTCTACCCAGCAGCTGATTGAAACAGATGCAGAACCTGACAGCCAAATATTGGATGGAGGTTGGGGACTCTTAGAGAAAGAAGAGTTGGGGGAAGGTTTGAAGACTGTGAAGGGGATAGGAACTCAGAGAAGACCAAGAGAGTCAACTAAGGGTCTACCCTGGGAGCTCTCAGAGACTGAGACTCTAATCAGAGCATACAAGGGCTGGATTGAAGCCCCTGCCATATTGTGCAGCTCAGTCTCTATGTGGGTTCCCCCAAAGCTGGAAACAGGGCTATTCCTAAAGCTGTAGCCTGATTATGGAACGTGTTCCCCAAGAGGGCTGCCTTGTTTGGCCTCAAGGGAGAAGATGTGCCTAATCCTGCAGAGACTTAATGCAGCAGGGTGGGGCATACCCAGTGGGGCCCACCGTCTAAGAGGAGAAGGGGAAGGGGGAAGGGTGGAGGGGCTCTTCAAGCAGGGGAACAGGAAGGGATGCAGTTTGGTATGTAAATAAAAATAAATAAATAAATAAATAAATAAATAAATAAATAAATAAATAAATAAGCATATTTTAACAACCTTTGGAGCAAAGACTGAAGGAATGGCCAACTAATGACTGGCCCAACTTGAGATCCATCCCATGTGAAAAGAGCCAACACCTAACACTATTAATGATACTATGCTATGCTTACAGATAGGAGCCTATCAAAACTGTCTCCTGTAAGGCTTCATCTAGCATCAGCTTGAAACAAATGTAGCCACCCATAGTCATCAAGTAAAGATCTTGGGGATGAGTGAAGGAATAAGGAACAGAGCTGTACACCATAAGAAGACCTACAGACTCAACTAACCTTTGTGTTTGAGGGTTCACAGAGACTGAACCACCAACCAAAGAACTTGCAGAGGCTGGACTTAGGACCCCTACAGATTGTAACAGATGTGCAGCTTGGTCTTCATGTAGATCCCCTAACAACTGGAGTGAAAGCTGCTCCTGCCTCTGTTGCTAGTAAATCCCCTTCCCCTAGCTGGACTGCATGGTTGGCCTCAGTGGGAAAGGATGTGCTTAATTCTGCTGTAACCAGAGTGGGCTGGAACCCAATCAGGGTCTCCCATTCTCTGACAAGAAGGAGAGGGTGTAATGGGGGTAGGGATTTTAAGGGTGGAACTGGGAGGAGAAGAAGAAGAATCGGGTTGTGAGTGGGAAGTAAATTAAATATAAATAATGAAATAAATTCATTAATGAAATGAAATAAATTAATGAAAATAAAAGAAAGTAAATGAAAGCCAGCTATGCATGACCTTGTGAGTGAGTGAGCAAGCAGCATTATGACTCTGTGGTTTCTACTTCAAATTCCTTCTGGAGTTCCTGTCCTGTCTTCCTACTTTTTGCTTTGAGATCTATAAGCAGAAACAAATGCTTTCCTTCCCTAAAAGAATAATTTCATTTTCAGTCAGTGTTTTATCTTGCAAAGACAAATGAAGTGTTTGTGTATGTATTAGAGGAGTTAATTTAACCTATAACAGAGACTATGTGACAAATTTGTTGTTGTAATAATTATATTATTCCCATTGGTGACTATTTAGTCAAAGGATTCCAAAGTACATTCAAACAATTTACAAAAGCCATAAATTTAAAGTCATTTGCATGAAATAATTTGAATCCACCTACTTGTACTCTAAAATTCACTGGTTTAGTCTTTAGCTATGCTTTTCAATTTCAGGATTCACAAAATGTATTTTGATATAACAGTATAAAACAGCTATCTCTTAATTTTTACCTTTCTCTCCAGCAACACTATAATTACAAGAAACAAGAGTTGGAGATTTTAAAGAACATAGAGCTCCATGGAGGATCATAAGTGCATCTTACTGTCAGGCTTTCAGTGCACACTGAAATATGCTCCTGCAAGTTTATACTAATCATCTTGGAACTAAATACAAAGGAACACACAGCCTGGTGACTCTAAACCATACTATTATGTTTTGTTGATAGCTTGGAAAATGATCATTGAACAGGGTCTAAAATTTATCAGGATCACAGTGTCATTTATGTTCCAGCAGCATAAGAGACAGGCAGTTTGCTTGTTTGCTTGTTTTATGTTGTTGTTGTTGTTTGTTTGTTTGTTTGTTTTTGTCAACTTTAAGAAGAATACATACACCATGTGTGTACTTCCCAATGACCTTAGCTTCTGTTTTGTAACTCCAGTTTATGAATACTTAAGGAAAAGAAGATACATTTGCCAGCAGTTTAAAACCATCAAATGACAAATAAAACTCCCTTTCTTTAAAAATGTGTGCTGTATCTTAGTCTATAATGGTGACTCAAATGGAAAAAAAGAAGGGTCATTTCTAACTTGAGGGAAACAGCTACCTGGTGGATGGTGTAGGATGATTCCTTGAAAGCTTCCACTAACTTGAATGGGAAAACTATTAATTGTATAAATAAAAAAGGGAGTACTGTTTCTTCCTTTGTGCAGCTAAGGGGGTTTGATAGACAAGATAAATAAAAAATGGGAAATGATGAAGAATAAAACAACCACAGGAATTATAAAATTATAAAATACAGCAAAAGAATAGGCCTCATAAATATGAAATTAAGGCTTAACTAGAATTATAAAAATTTACAGATAGGTGGATATCTCCTCTCGGAGATAATTTAATCTCTCAGAAAAAGTACAAAATGACTCACATACAAAACTATGATACAGTATGATAGGAAAGTTCACAAGAAAACTAACTCACCTAGGAAAAATTGGGGGGGGGGGGTGTTGGAAATCAGGAAGCCCTAGACTGTCTCAGAGGAGGAGGAGAGTGGTGGAAAAACGGACTATGAGAGGGGGAATCGGGAGAGGGATCATATATAAAGTGAATAAATAAATAAATGGAAAACCTGAATTGAGATAAACCCATTAAAATGAATGCTATATTTTATAAAGAAGTAGAGAAGAGCCAAGAGACTAGGGAAGTTAAAGAAGTCTTCAAATTCACTCAACTTTAAACTGAAAGGCAGATTTTAAAATGTTTAGAAAAGGTGAAGTTAAGCATTAAAAAGGTTAAAAGGTTGTAATCATGTGTTTGAAGATAAAAATGAAGGTGATATCACTCACTTCAGAAGCAATATTTTTAAAAGAGGGAATATTAGATCTGCCATTTTAATAGTGTACCAAAGCAATTACCCTAGTCTTATCTACTACTTCTATTCTTTTTTTTTTATTTTAGTTCCCTCAATTACCATTTTTAAATGCATTCTTCTTATTTTGACCAAATATATTTTGCTCAATCAGTAAGCTCACTCCTTTGGGGTTAAAAGATATGTCAAATATCTTAGACCATGCTCATATGTGATTAATGATGATTCTAGAATGAGTGTGACGATTTTGAGAGGTAAGTAAAATGAGCTTCGACTTCTAATGCATGTAAGTCTCATATAAAACTTTTCTCTGTGGTTTCATCAAAAAGGTTCAGGAAAAGTTTGTTTTCTAAAATATATTTATGCTCTTATGTGTACTCATAAACAATATTCAGTGCAATAAGAATGGCTGATCTCTTCAAAAAATAGAAACAAACTGCATCCATGCATGAGATCTATCCTACATTATGACAGTTTTATCATCATTATTATCAAAATAGCCACATGTAATGGCTGTATCTACTTCCCAGAATCGGTGAGAGCTGCTATTACATTACTCTCAACTGTTGGGGGGGGGAGAGCTTTCATTGAAATTCCTCTGCACTTTAGAGGTCATTTCTCATTGGCCTGGAGTTCAGGATGTTACTCTAGCTCAAGGACAAAACAAACATCCAGTTTTTAAAGTTATTTTTAGAAACTAATCTAATGCCATCACATTTTTTCTGTCATCAGCACTGTCAGAGTTTATTTCAACTCACAGAAGCTACACGGGCTTCATTGGCTATAGTTTTCTAAGTAATCAGTTTCGCTTGATAGCTGAACCATTGTCAAAGACAAGTTTTCCAATTCCAATCTGTACTATTAGTGTTAATATCTTTCAAATCAAATGCTCTACACAGAAATTTATTTTAAATTTTTGGTCACAATTCTTTATGTTAATATTTTGAGTCCACTGAGAAGATACAGCACGCAAAAGTATAAGCAAGAATTTTAGCATCAAGAAGTACTAGATGATATGAAAAGCAACCAGAAAGTAGATGTAGATATCTTTTACAGGTACCCTAAAGCTGGGAATAGTTATAGGAAGTCACACTTAGATCAGTGTTAAAGACAGATATGTTGCAGGTTAATGAATGAGGGATACAGTAATTGGTTTGGCTGGTTTAGAATTCATCTACACAGGAAACTAAAACCTAGAGTAGACAAGAGCATCAGTGAGCCCGAAGCATGAACACACAAAAGTGGTGGCAGGTGTGGCGGTTGCTAGGTAATGATGGCAGTATCTGTTTTGAAGATCTAGAGTTCCCATAGAACTGCAAAAGCAGAAGAATCTTTGAAACTCTTAAGACAATTGAGCAGGAGGACATAGAACATGAGAAAGTCACAGTGAATCCAGTGCTGTGCAAAGATAGCCACCAAATGAAGATCAACCTGAGTCAAAGGTGTTCGGTAGCCAAGATATGCCTTGGCTAAGAGTTTTGAAGTTGTGCTTGCTACAGAGGATCTTTGAAAGAATCCTATCAGTTATCACAGATTATTTACTGAAGAATTAATTTGAGGTTGGCATAACGAACCAAAACAAATGCAAAGAGATATCTGCATGTATAATTACCACTGCTGCTATCATTTGAGTCTGTAACATTTGAACTCTGAGTCTCGTTTGACTCTGACTAAATAAATTGTCAAAACTTCCTAAATGATTCTGACTTCTGAATTCTTAAAATTACTGCCTCATGTTCTTATATAACTTAGAAATACTATCAACTAAACAAACGATCTATCAACTGAAATAAAAATCTACAGAGCGCATATATATAATTTATACATACACATATATACACATAAATATATACAATTTAACATTCAGATAAAATCTTCAAATAATATATGGGAATAATTATGGCAATTAATTTATTGGATAATCAAAATAAATTTCCTGTATTTTAAAAATGCAACAAAGTTTGCAGATCTAGACATTGTCAGGTTTTGGTTTTAATTCATTTTGTACAGCTGCTCAGTCAGCATGTGGCCACTAAAACATCACCTGCCTTGTCACATAATCTGGTGTGATTTAGTGAGAAGGAGAGACCATTCCTCCTAGGGAACCAGGGGCCTTGACATCAGTTTTCACTTATTAAAAGTTTGGATTATAAAACTTCTTTAATAAATGTATGTGTTGACCTGTTCATCGGTATGATTAATGTTCAAAGAAACATATTTTCACTTTATCCAGATGGGATTATTCATGTTAAAGCTCATTTTGAACACTTTTATAACATCAAAAAATTGTGTGATACTTAATATTTGAATGTATCTGCTTTTTCTAAGATTGCTACAGATTCATGTCTACAATTTTACCATGTTTCTTAATCTTAAATGATACATTATTTAGGTTGTTACTGCTTCCAACTATCAAAAAAATCTTTAATAATCATTCCTGTACTTTCAACCATACATAATTTCAGTATATAGGCAACTGAGACAATCTTTTCTTTAACAATTGATTATACAAAGTTGTCATACACAGAGAGAGCTTCGTATATGCTTGTGGGACTTTAAAATTACTGCACATATTAATTGGCAAATAGCTCAGGGTCCTAGGATAGAACCAAACAAAACTGGCAAAAAAAGTTAATGTAATTATCCCTAATAGATTTCTAATCTACTTGTAGAACAGAGTCTAATAATCATCATCAGAGTGGCTTCATCCAGCAAATGATATGAACAGATGCACAGACCCACATCCGATCATTAGGCTTAGCTCTGGGAATCCTGCAGAAGAGGGAGAGGAACTATTGTAGGGACCAGAGGGTTCAAGAGCACCACAAGAACACTGCCCATAATTGACAGATTTTAAATTACACATACATTTTTTGTTTTATTTCAAAAAGTTAATTACTCTGAATTATAAATGTTCACCCCACTTTCTTTAAAAGTATTCCAAAAAATGGATATCTAATAATTGCTCAAAAAATTAGGTTGGCATCTAACACATGGTAATCATCTTGCTTCAGTATCTCTTGTTTATTAGAATCATTGTTTGCTCTTGGAGATCTTTTAGTTCTTAGTTTGCAAAAAGATCCAGCGGTCCTTAACAAAATTCACACTCAGCTTTCTGGATGGAATGCAGTTATTTGACTTTACCTCCTCCACTGTGGAGCCATCCCTGAATGATTAACACCCCAGGTTTTCTAGTGCCTTTCTGTGACCTCAAGGCACTTGTGTCCTCTATAACAAAATGAAATCCACTCATTGATATTGTGTACAAACTTTGAGAATCATCTTCACATTAAACACTTATCATTCCACTTTCTGGAAATCTATTATTTATATGCTTCATAATAGTGAGATACTGCAGGTCCCTTGGTTGTATTTTTGTCAGGAGACATAGTATATGTCTAAATGCTTTTAAATATACTAGATATGTAATGCACATTTCAAGAAACTACTTTATAATCTAGGTATTTGATTTATTTATGTGTTTTATTTCCTGTTTTATATACATATGTGTGTATGATTTTATACTATTAATTATATAGCCATTTATATTTCTAATTCATTCTTTATCCACTCAGTATAAATCATATTTTCTAACATGTTCAGTAATGTTTCTTTAAGTGAGGGTGTTATGATTCCTATGGATTATGAATATTTTTGTCATATCTTTCATCTATAATTGTTGTCATCATCTATTTAAACAGGTATTTTCCTTTATTATTGGTATTATTGATCCGGGAAGATTGTTGTAACTGATGGATATATAACACAGTTTCAAATTCAAAGGACTTACACACACATACACACAAATGCATACACACACACACACACAGAGACACACAATTTAGCAAAGAACACTTAAATGTTTTGAAGCTTTTTCACCGCCTGTTTTCCTCATCATTAAAAGGATAAAAAAATACAGTTCTAGCAGGTTTGTAAAATTCAACCTATGTTTTCTACAGTGTGAAAGATATCCAATTGTTCATGGATATTACTCAAACCATAATCTGGAAAATGCCTCAAAACGAAAGCCAAGATAATAGTAAAAAACATAATTAAAAATGGAAAACCTAGACACATTTCAGATTTTCTTAAATTTATCTTTTTTTTTTTTTCAGGATTCATAACCCGACATTACCTGTTAACCAGAAAATGGACACACATTTCCATGTTTGGCTAAGGTTCTAATGGGAGAAATAAGGATTAAAATGGTTGCTTTTCAGTTCTAGAACATGTTCAATGGGAAACGCAAATGAAATTAAAGCTTAATTAGTTGTCTTGGGTGTTAGCACCCGTGTTGATGTAAATATCATTAATTTAGGTAGTAAAAATGAAGGAGCAGAATTAAACAAGGATAAGAATTAGAATGGTGATAGAGAAGGTAGGTATTGAATTGCTGATCATAGAATAATGAAGAGAAATGAAATGGTCTGAACTTAATGACGTTGAATATGAACAAAGAAGGCTAGAGTGTGTTATGAATCATTAATGAATTATTTACTATTAAATTTAGAAGGCAAAAATCACATCCAGTACAAGAATTTTCTTTGTGTTACTTACTCTGTCATCTTTACACAGTAGCATGTTTCTTTTAAACTGTATATAAAGTGGAACAATTTATAAATTAAATATATTTGTCTTTGTAGTCCTAAAACTAATGCCATAACACATCGAGTTGAACAACTAATAGATCTATTTAATAGAAGAAACTTCATGTAACTCCTAGATATAGGTAGATAAGGAAGGACAGAACAATGGAATTATCAATAGACATATAAGGCAAAAGAGTGAAAATCTCAAGGGGAATAGCATCAAGTCAAAACACTACAGTTATCTAAGGACTACCGAGCAAAGGAGAATTAGGCCATCCCAGGAATTATACCTTTAATTGATTGTTCAAAGAACTGGTCAGCCCTTAAACAATATAGACACAAAGAACAAAAATAACATCATCAGATTATATACATATTTGTGTAAAGTTATGTAGGTTCATAACAATAATACTAAAAGAAAAACAGGGTATCCATTTGAGAGGTAATGGAAGGGAGGAGCTGGGGCAGAAGACTAGGGAGGAAAGAAGAAAAACCGAAGGGACAACCGTTATAACTATCTTGTAATAAAAGCATAAACATTGAGAAGGAGTAATATCATATTTCCTTTCAGCATTAAGAACAAATATATAATTCTTTAGAAGAGGTATAATTCAGCCAGGCAGTGGTGGCGCACGCCTTTAATCCCAGCACTCAGGAGGCAGAAGCAGGCGGATTTCTGAGTTTGAGGCCAGCCTGGTCTACAGAGTGAGTTCCAGGACAGCCAGGGCTACACAGAGAAACCCTGTCTCGAAAAACCAAAAAAAAAAAAAAAAAAAAAAAAAAGAAGAGGTATAATTCTGAAGAACATATGTTATTCTTATTTGTTCATATTCGATATGTGAAAGTAATTGTTCATGAACATACACATTTTTTCATTATGGTGTTATTTAGCTCAGTTGTTGAAATCAGTGTTACAAAGTGCCAAAGACATACAAATAGCTCAAAAGGCCTCAACTATACTGCTCATCTTACTATAAAATTACTGATAATAATAAAAATATAATAATATTTATGCATGATGATATATACCCTTTTAATGTAGAACTTGAGAAGCAGAGGATAAGATGATTAAGAATTAAAGGCAATCATTAGCTACATTGTCTATTTTAGGCCAGATGGGGTTACATACTGAGATATTTTTTCCATGAAAAGAACAAATAAAATTCAAAAAGAACAAAAAGTTTTAAAGAGAATAATGAAGATACAAGTGTGAAGATCATCATGAACATGAGGTGCGGATTTACTTCTGGTGGCTTTTCTTTCCATGCAAACTATTAAATTGTGTGTTGATTGTAGGAAGGGAAGAAACTCTCATAAAATGCTTAACCGTGAAGTGATACAATTATTCTTATTATTATGATTATTATATTTTATAATGTATACCTCTATATTCAAACAATAGAAAAGTATCCTATTTTAAAGAAAAATTTAGAAAAATGATGTTTATCAAGAGGATTTTTAAAAACTGTTTATTTACTTATTTTTTATTCTTTAGTCCAGACTTAGTCCTACTCTTGGTCCACCTTCCGACTGTTCCACATCCCATACCTCCTCCCCCAACTGTCTCCAAGAGTTAGTCCTCACCTGTCCCCCACCATACCTCCCCACTGTCTGAGGCCCAAAGTTTCTCGAGGGTTAGGTGCGTCTTCTCTGACTGAGTCCAGACCTGGCAGTTCTCTGCTGTATATGTATTGGGGGCCTCCTATCAGATGGTGTGGGCTGCCTGGTTGGTGGCCCAGTGTCTGAGAGATCTAAGGGGTCCAGGTTAGTTGAATCTGCTGGTGTTCCTTAGGGTCGCCCTCCTATTCAGCGTCTTTCACATTTTCCCAAATTCAACCACAGGGGTCAGCAGCTTCTGTCCATTGGTTGGGTATAAATATCTGCATCTGACTCTTTCAGGTGCTTGTTGGGCCTTTTGGAGGGCAGTGATGATAGGCCCCTGTTTGTAAGCACACCATAGCATCAGTAATAGTGTCAGGCCTTGGGGCCTCCCCCCTGAGCTGAACCTCAATTTGGCTCTGTTGCTGGACATCCTTTTCCTCAGTCTCTTCTCCATTTTTGTTTCTGTAGTTCTTTCAAACAGGAACAATTCTGGGTCAGAGTTTTTACTGTGGAATGGCAACCCTGTGCCTCCACTTGATGCCCTGGTTTTTTACTGGAGGTGGACTCTACAACTTCCTTCTCCCCACTGTGGGGAAGTTCATCTAAGGTCCTTCCCATTGAGTCCTGAGAGTCTCTCACCTCCCAGGTCTCTGGTGCAGCCTAGAGCCCCCCTCCTACATCCTCAGGTTGCCTGTTTGCATTCTTTCTGCAGGCACCCAGGGCTTCAGTCCTGTTCCCCCCATACCTGATCATGTGCCCCTCTTACTCTCCCTGTCACTGTCCCACCTAGGTCCCTCCCTCCCTCCTTCCCCTCCTGTGATTGTTTTCTTCTCCCTTCCAAGTGAGACTGAGGCATCCTCACTTGTGCTCTTTGGATTGTTAGCCTTCTTTAGTTCTCTGGATTTTATCCTGGGAATTCTGAACATTTTTGGCTAACATCCACTTATTAGTGAGTACCTACCATGCATATCCTTTTGGGTCTAAATTACCTCATTCAGGAAGATATTTCCTAGATCCATCCATAGGCCTGCAAAATTCATGTCCTCGTTTTTGATAGCTGAGTAGTATTCCATTATGTAAATGTACCACATTATCTGCAACACATGTGGATTGTTTCTAGCTTCATGGCTATCATAAATAAGGTTGCTATGAATATAATAGAACAAGTGCTCCTGTGGCATGGTAGGGCATTTTTTGGGTATATGCCCAAGATTGGTATAGCCGGGTCTTCAGGTAGATCTATTTCAAATTTTCTGAGGAATCTCCAGATTGATTTCCAGAGTGGTTGTAACAGTTTGCAATCCCACCAGCAATGGAGGACTGTACTTCTTTCTCCACATCCTTGCCAAGGTGTGCTCTCACCTGAGATTTTGTTCTTAGCAATTCTGATTGGTATAAGGTGGAATCTCAGGGTTGTTTGATTTGCATATCCCTGAAAACTAAGTACTTTGAACATTTCTTTAAGTGCTTCTCAGCCACCTGAGATTTCTCTGTTGTGAATTCTCTGTTTAGTTCTATACTCTTTTTATTTTTCGTTATTTTTATTTTTTATTGGATATTTTCTTTATTTTCATTTCAGATGTTATCCTTTTCCTGGTTTCCTCCCATCCCGGAAATCCCCTATCCCATCGCCCTTCCCTGTGCTTCTATGAGGATGTTCCTCCACCGACCTATCCACTCCGTCTCCCTGCCCTTGAATTCCCCTACACTGGGGGCATCTATCAAGTCTTCATAAGACCAAGGACCTCTCCTCCTATTGATGCCTGACCATCCTCTGCTACATATGCAGCTGGAGCCATGGGTTCCTCCATGTGTACTCCTTGGTTGGGGGATTAGTCCCTTGGAGTTCTGGGGGTCTGGTTGATTGAGGTTGATATAGTTCTTCCTATGGGGTTGCAAATCTCTTCAGCTCCTTCAGTCCTTTCTCTAACTCCACCATTGAGGACCCAGCGCTCAGTCCATGGGTTGGCTGCAAGCATTTGCCTCTGTATTTGTAAGGCTCTGGCAGAGCCTCTCAGGAGACAGCTATAACAGGCTCCTTTCAGCAAGCACTTCTTGGCATAGACAATAGTGTCTGGGTTTGGTGACTGTACACGTGATGGATCCCCAGGTGTGTAAGCCTCTGGATGACCTTTCCTTCAGGCTCTGCTCCACACTTTGCCTCCATATTTGCTCCCATGAGTATTTTGTTCCCCTTTCTAAGAAGGACCGAAGCACCACACTTTGGTCTTCCTTCTTCTTGCGCTCCACGTGGTCTGTGAATTGTTTCTTGGGGTTGTTTGGTCTTGTTCGTTAACTTCTTGAATTCTTCCCATATTTTGGATATTCTGAAAAACTTTAAAATTCTATCATATCTAGAGTGCTAATAAATTCAGTTAGGGTATTATCTTAGTCACTTTCTATTGCTGAGAAAAAGATACTGTCTCCAGCTTCTGGCTATTACTAATAAGGCTGATATGAATATAGTGGAGCACATGCTTTGTAGGCTGTTGGAGCATCTTTTGGGTATACACCCAGGAGCAGTATATATGGGTCTTCAGGTAGAACTATCTCCAATTTTCTGAGGAACCTCCAGATTGATTTCTAGAATGGTTGTACCAGTTTGCAATCCTGTCAGTAATGTAGGAGTGTTTCCTCACATCCTCATCAATATGTACTGTTTGTTGAGTGATTTTTTTTTAATCTTAGTCATTCTGATTGGTGTAAGGTAGGAATCTCAGAGATATTTTGATTTGTATTTCCCTGAAGATTTAGGATGTTGAAAATTTCTTTAAGTGCTTCTGTGCCATTCAAGATTCCTCTCTTGAGAATTCTGTTTAGCTCTGTTCCCTATTTTTTATTGTAGTATTTGGTTTAGTGCAATAAAACTTCTTGAGTTCTTTAAATATTTTGGATATTAGCCCTCTATCAGATGTAGGGTTAGTGAAGATCTTTTGCCAATCTCTAGGTTGCTGATTTGTCTAATTGACAGTGTTCTTTGCCGTACAGAAGCTTTTCAGTTTCAAGTGGTCCCATTTAGCAATTATTGGTGGGGATATGGGATGGTTGTGGTGTAGTATCCTCTCAGAATCAAATGGGAGGGATGATTGAGTGAGGAATTTTGGTGGGGACTTGGAAAGGGTGCAACATCTAGAATGTAAAAAATACCCATCTTACCAAAAACAATTACTGATTCAGTGCAATTCCCATCAAAATTCCAACACACTTTTTTATAAACAATGAAAGAATAATTCTGAAATTTATATGTGAAAATTAAAAACACAGGATAATCAAATCAATTCTTATTTTCTTATAGAAAAATAGATTTAGTTCCTGATTAGCATCACAATAAACTTTCTTACAATTATACTTCCTTGCAGTGACAGACATTAAATGTCAAGAAGTTCTTAAACACTTGTCGCCAGACATCAATATTTCTATACCCTGCTTGGCAGAGTTCTGTATTCAGTGACATTACAAAGTCATTTGAAGGGAATTTGCCTGGTAAGACAGAAGATGATATAGTCTTCTTTGTCTTTTAAGTAAATGAAAAATGTTCAGCAAGACTAATTTTGCAGCCCTCTGATTCATTTAGTTTCCCTTTTAAAGTGAGCATGTGAACATTTCAAACCAAAGTTATGCCAGGCTCACTATGAGGCAGAGAAGTAGGTCAATCTCCAGTCCTCCAGTTGCTCATTAATAATATTTGCTGTCTTAAGAAAGAATGACTAATTCAAGAAGGACAAGATCATTAATCTGAATTTGCAGGGCTTTTTTGGTAATAAACATTGCAAAACAATATGAATATTTTTTCTCCTCCTATGTAAATTTCAATGCAGTTTATTATGTTCTTATAAAACACATTTAGTATGCATCTTGAAGAGTAAAACACATTCTCAAAGAAATTTGGGGCAAATATAAAGAGATATGTTTACAAAGACAACACAGGGGCTAGAGAGATGACTCAGCAGTTAAGAGCACTGACTGATCTTCCAAAGTTCCTGAGTTCAATTCCCAGCAACCTCATGGCAGCTTACAACCATCTGAAATGAGATTTGATGCTCTCATCTGGTGTGCCTGCAGACAGCTACAGTGTACTCATATAAATAAAAAGACAACACAGGCTATAAAGAAAAATATATAAAGGTGTAGAAAGAGTATTGAAATTCATATTACTATAAAAGTTCCATAACTTAAATTATGGATGAATCACTGAAAATGCCTTTTGTAAGCAAGAGATTGGCAAAATTTAATATTTATTTTTTAAATTGGTGAATTAAACAGGAGAATTTAAGATGAAACTTTGTTAATGTGATTAGACCACCTCTTAGGTGAAATGAATATGGTAGAGTTAATTTCCTATTTTATAAACGATGGGAGAGAGATAATATTTTGATTATTGACTAGAAATGGATAGCTCCTGGTTTTGTAGATACACAACTTGACAGTAAACTTGTTTGAAGGAACGCTTACAGTAGGTTTATTTCCGAATAAGAACAAGGGAAAAATAGAGTCCTAAGCTCTCTAAAGTAAATGATCTAAGAAAAAGCATTGCAGGTATGTCAAATAAGGGGAACATTCTCAACTAATGTTAGCATAAGTGGACTCTAGGATCATTACAGTAAGTGATGAATAGAGACGTGACTGGACAATTGACCTTAGCTATTGACACTCATGTTGCTATGAGAGATTTCCTATTGTTTGCCATGGAAAGTTGAATAAGGGCAGAGCAAAAGAGTCAAGTAACCTTAGTAGGAAGCACAAGCATTTGTTAGTAAAGAGCTGCCTTAATGTCATACATAGCATTGGTGGGAATTTAGATGAGCATAAACTAGTCTCAAATATTGTGAGAAAGTGCTTTCTCTATATCCCTTGTTACATCTTCTATCAATCTGTATCCATCTGCCATCATCATGTGTTGTGGTAACACTTAAACTTCTGGATCACCTACTGGATCATGATGCATGTGACAGCATTTTAAGTAGCAATGCAAGACCAGGGGAACTAGCAGACAGATGTCTATCCATTAAAACAGTAGATGACAAAAACTCCTGACTCATTGTGCTAGAGGACAGTGTAATTAATGTGGCATTTGAGTTCCTACATCTGTGTCCTTTATTTCCTGCCCTTTCTTTAGACAGTCATCTACTGTCTTTCTTTTGAAACAAACAATGATATTTCTAATGTTCACAACAAACTAATTCACTATAGAAAAAAAAGTGCGTGACAGTATACTGTCAGAAGTCATGACTTTTACTTTTTTTCTGGCTCTCGTATAGTCTTTTGTTTTATGTTTTTCAGAAAGAGAAAACTTATTGGTTTGTACCTCCATTTTTTTGCAGGAATATTCATTGTCTTTGTCTTAGTTGTTCACACAAATGAATACAGTAATTCACACAAGAGTTACATTAGATGTCATATGATTATATAAAGAAGACATTGAGAATATTTATGCTTCTGAAATGAATTAAATAGGTAATCTTAGTTTTTTAACATAGATATAAAGGAATATTCAAGATATGTTTCAGTTTTTCAAACTTTCTGATCTAAATATAACAAAACAGTAAGTGGATAAATTATATAATAAAATAAAAGATTATTGAGTAATTTATATATTAATAAGACATGCATATATATGCAAATGTACATGATAGTGTATGTGGAACATATTTATCTGTAAAGCTGAGAATACTTAGAACTGAGTGTGGGAAACTAAGTATTAACCATAATTTTTCTATTTTGATTTCTACACTGAAATAAATAATCTTCATACTACATTGAAAAAATACGCTGGTGGATATCTGTTTATACATGTTGGTTCTTAAATGGGAAGATTTTCTACATGAAATGTGAGAGTAAAGAAGGTTCAAAGAGAATTAGGTTGAACTAAAATATAAATTAATGTGAAAGAGGTAGGTTCAGATCTTCACCCCTTAGTTTCTGTGATCTAATAACACAAAGTTTGACAGGTTTTAATGTAAATTTTTTGAGAATTTATTTTTATTTTTCTAGAGAAAGCTTAAAACATTATTATATAAAGTCACTGGGTACATTAACCATGCTCCGGGCAGGATCCATGCTCAGAATTAGTTGGCCAACATATGCTGTTTACTTTGCAATTTTATGTCTATTCTTCTTGTATATTTATTGTTTTTTTCTATTGTTCATTCAGTTGGTTGGATAGAAGTTAGGGAGAACCTAACAGGAGTAGAGGGTGAAGAAACCAGAATCACATTATACTACCTTGCTTTAAAAATCATAATAAAAAAGACTTAAAATAATTATGCATCAATGAACAAAATTTATTTATTAATATCTTCTGTTCTTTATCTATTACCAACTGTGTTTAAGTTGATAATAATTTAGATGTCTTAACAATTTTTTTTGCAAAAGACAAAGTAACCGTGCATTCTTATGGAAAAATTTAATTATCATTAATCAATTATCGATTTCTTTATCTCTTTATTGAAATCAGAAATTTGCTCCATAGGTGATGTTACTGACTTAAAAATCTGGGTATTTTAAATAGTGAAATCATTCTAAACAAATGTGAAATGTTCACTATATATATACTGCATTATATTAAATATATATTTACTTACAATACTTTAAAAATTAAAATTATTTGGAAGGTGCTTTGAAGAATAAAAAAATGCTGGAAGAAAACATGCATGAATACAGATAGACAATAAATTCACAAGTCCCCTACATAACATCTAAGAGGCACAGGTGCTGACATTTTGAAGACTAAGAGGGAGATAGCAGATGGAAAAGTAATTAAAAATGTCAGTATTGAAAACTTTCCCGTTTGTGCTTTCAGAAACTGAACCACCAAGCAATGAGCATACAGGGACTGGACCTAGCTCCCTGCCTCCCCTGCACATATGTGAAGCTCAGTCTACATGTGGGTCCCGAACTGGAGCAGGAACTATTCTTAAAGCTATCTCCTGACTGTGGATGCATTACCCTAACTTGGCTGTCTTGTCTGGCCTCAGTGGGAAAAGTGGCATCTAGACACACAGAGATTTGATGTGGCACTATGGGGAAGATATCCAGGAAAGACTTCCATTATCTCAAAGGAGAAGGGAAGAAGGAGGGGAAGCCCTGGAGGGGTGACAGCGATGCAGATGTAAACTGAATAAATAAAGAAGAAAGAAGTTTGATTAAGAATGCTTACATGGAAGTACACTTTAGATGTATTTATACTTATAGACTGGTGTCACAGTATAATAGTACAAGTTAATTGTTAAATATCTTTATGTTTCTTGGAATTTCTTAAATATTCTGCTATGTTGGGAGCTGCTTTTATTGAATAGTACTTATTTTTCACTATATTTGGAAATATTTAGATATATAATTCCTTGCATTTCAATTTTATTGGAGAACTATGTTAGAATCTGATATTTATCTGCACATGGTGTAGGGAGTATGTTCACTGAAGTGTGTGGAATCCAATGTCAATACCAGGTGTTTTTCCTGTAAGGTTCTTCACAAAATATTTAGAGATGAGGTATGTCAACGAACTTGAAAATTTCCAATTTTCTAGACTGATCACACAACACCTTCCTAGAATGCATCAGTCTGCACTACACCACTTGACTCCTCGAAATGTTGATAAATGTTTAATTGACCAGGATTGAATGTCTATATGATTTCTGATATACAAATTCAACTATTCATGCTGACCAATTTCTCACGAAGCCATCTCTCAGACGGTATTATATACATGCATTATATACAGTTAAACACCAGAATAACTTTGTCAAATGTAATATTAACATTAAATTTAGTGAAATAAAACAAACATATCTCTCTTATTTTCCTACACGGCTTTTGAATTTGATATTCATTTAATTTGGTTTAATGACCTTGAATAAGGTACATTTTTGTCTCACTTTCTTTATTAACTTGATGTGGATAGAAACATTTGCCTACTTCATAGCCCAGTATGAAAATTATCAACTATCATGTAATAAGATGAAACTAGGGTTTACTTCACAAATTACAAGCGTTAGTTTACATTTTCAGTTTTCTGAGGGATTTCTAATTGTATGTTATTTGAGTTTTAGTCTTTGAATATTTTATCTTGATTTAAATGTCATTTTCTCAGTAGTGCTCTCACTGAGATCTCTGGAAAAGCATCTTGCCTTCTGCACTCTATTTCCTTTGAGAATTTCATTTTTCTTCTTAGCATTTAGGATCTCATAGCACAACAACCTCATAAATGCATTCATACTAGACAACTCAGTGCTGCAAGTTGGTTGTGGTAAACTTGCCACCAATGCTGAAAATATTTTTTGTCATACCCTGAGCAAATTAACAATTGACAAACTATTGAAATTTAATTTTACTATTCTTCACCCATAAAGAATAAATAGAAACTATTAAAAGTAAATAGAAATTGTTACTGATACAACAGAATTAATGATAAAGTAAAAGCTTTTATTGTTTTGGGTTTAACTATGTATGGACTGCACTAGAAACATAAAGCAATAATGCAAAAACTGCATGCCTGCTGGTATATACTGGGACAATTCCTAGTTCTTTGATATAGATTCACAAAATGATCACATTTCATATTTTATTTTCATTTTAGTTGTGTTTTATTTTCAAAGATTAATATTGCATAATCATTACATACAGAGCTATTCTATAGTATCAATTGTATTTTATTCTGTTTTCTGAAATGGATTCTTTTTTATTTTTATTTTTTTGAAATCAGTGCAGAATGAGCTCCAGCTGCTGACAGGAAGGATTTTAGATGGAAAATGGTTCCACGAAGCAGTAAAATAAAATGTGCTAGACCAAGATTAAAGGACAGTCAGAACAGGTTTTAGAAATGCATAACTTTGCATTCTTTTCATAGAAAATGAAATTTGGAAAAAGTAACTTGTTTGTGCTTTGGAGTCCCGTGGCTTATATTTTAATCCACTTTGCACCTCCAAGAAGACATTACATCACCTTAAAATGCAGGGCAACTGCTTCTGATGACATGCGTACACCTGTGGTGACATCACTGCCTTGAAATTACAGGTTCACACATGATGCATGTGTTTTACACTTCTTTATGTCTTTTCTTCTCTATTTGAATTGCTTATTTTATTTGCTTGATGCATGAATGAAAAATTCTCATGGTTCTATGTAACTACTATGGTATACAGAGTAACACTTGGATCTCCTCCTGAGAAACAGCATTTTCCCTTCCATGAGAGTCTCAAAAAAAGAAAATTCAAATGAAGATCATCAGAATTACCAATAAGTGAATCCCATTGCAGACAGAACCTGTCGTAGGGCATAAGTATGAAATGAGTACTGCAGGTCAATGAGACTTTTCTTAATCATCATCTATCCCATTTGTCTGAGTGAAAACTAAAGTTACCTCCATCCCCTTATGGGGCAGATTTTTATCTAAAGGGAAGAGAAATAAGTTTCCTGCCTTAACATTGGGGCTAATAAATAAAATATTTTAACAGAATGGTATTTAGGTACTGATATTAGATTGCAAAGCATTTTCACTTAAAAGATAAGCATTAATTTTTTCTGTCAGTTTAACTGAAAATGATCATAAAAGCTGTACATTTGAATAAAGTGATCATATGGAAAATTTGAAGAAATCAATACCAGGAACAAAGATTTGTATTATTATATCATTATATGCAGCAAACTATATGCAAGTAGTTTTGACTTTGCTTTTTTACAAGTTATTATTATGCTTTTATATTCTTATCTTTATTTTAGTATTCTAATCTACATTGCATTTTAAATTAAAAGGAAAAAGCCACTAAGACACAAATGCTTATCTTACAGTATCAAAAACCCTGTATCTTGACTCCATCAAGACTTTTTATTTTAAATTAATAACTTTTTATTATTTGAATGAATTTTAATAAAATCTTTATAAGCTGTGCACTTCATCATTCTTAAAATCTTCTAACCTTAAAAACCTTATTTGATTTCCTATTATTTTATCTACATTTCTGTTTTTGTTGCTGTTTCAAATGCCATAAAATCTTATATAATAACGGTTAAAAACTGTTATGATACTTCTATATGAAATAAATATTTAAATACTGTGATATTTATGTGAAAGAAAATCAAAAGAATGCTATGAAACAATATTTTCACTTTACAAAATGCTCCATCGTTTTTATTAAGATATCTAGGTTGCTCTTTGTTTTTAAATATGTTTTATACAGATTGTAAACTGTATTCTCCAGTGGTTTAATATCATGCCTGAATTGAACACTGTTTTCACACTGTTATGTACTATTGGTTAAGGGCTGTAGTGCAAAAAGTCTTTTCTTTTATAATTTGCCAAACATAACTTGATTTGTGCAGACAGACAAAACCCTAGCACATGGGTACCCTCATTTATCTAGTGTCCTGCAAGCAGCAATGTACTCCACTCTTTTTACTTCTTCAATAAATCACAGCCCAAAGTTTCCTGGCAGACTTTTCTTAAAAGAAAAAGGCTTCACTTCTACTTAAGACTAATAGAGGTGAAACATCCCAAGTAACTACAGAGAGCCAAATTAGATCTTATACGTCAACCGTCTTCCTCCTCACCCATAAGATCATCCATAGCTGCACAGGGGAGCAGCTAATCTTGGGTTTTGCAGCTTTTACAGGACCCTGTCATCTAGTTATAAATTTGATTTATAAAGTGGCTGGTTGATTAATTTTGCTAACATTCCTGCATTAGCAACAACAGTCTTTTATTTTAAAACTGAATTGATTCAATGATGCACAGGGAGATTGAGGCTAGCCTGGAATATGTAAAATATTAAATTTCCCCTAAATACCCACTATATGCTAAACATGACTCTGTCTTTGTGAACGCTAAAATGAGTGTACTTGATTAATTACAGATTGACTCCTTTTTGTCCAATATTATTAAGAGTTTATTAGCATTTATACCTGCCATGAGAACAGAGGTAGAGAGTGGTACAGAAGGGAAGGATAATTAGTAGCTTGAGGCCAGGTGTTGCAGAAGGGAGTGTTGGTAGTCCTGGTTAAGTAGTAACTTCTTTAATTGCGTTGAAGCTGTATAGGAAACTGAGAAGATGGACCATAATACCTCCTGTTTGAACTAATTAAAGTGACCAAATCATCTTCCTGTGCAAGTTTCTGCCTTTAGTCCTTTGAAAGGTCCTCGGACTATCAGCCTGGTGTTGCCACATTCCTTTGGTACAACCTTGCTGCAGTGGTGTTCCTCTCTCTTTCTTTCCCTTAAGCTCCCAACAATAAAATACTTATTTCTAATTCTCTTCCATTGAGCTCTGTGAATTTTGTCCTTTAAATTCACCAGACAACAATCATAAGCATGCTTAATCAAAGGAACTTTTGCGTGACTAATACTCTAAACCACAATTTAAAAATTTACACAAGACATGAAAAAAAAAAAAAAAAACAACCCACCATTGCTCTCAAAGATAACCCTTTAAATATTCAGGATTATATACATGCACATAGAAACACACTAGTATCTATGTTGTGTAGCATCTAAGACCCTTTCAGTCTCAGATTCAAATCCATATCTGTCTAAGTATCTTATATAAATTATTAATAATTTGTGCAAACTATAAATATTTGTATATGACTGTCATTCAATTATTTACTTTGAATATTCTCCAAATTGTTGATGACATATAATTAAATACAGCACAGGGAAGACATCTCCATCCTTTGACTCTTATAATCTTCCCATCCCCTCTCCCACAATGTTTCTGATCTTTATGTGTGTGGTTGTGCTGTAGATGCTCCAACTGGAGCTACGGTCAGTTATCACAATCCTGAGAGGATACAGAGGAAGGAAAGAGATGTGAGGAAACAGTTTAAGTACAGATTCCATAAAAGGAACTCTCAAAAAAATCCCAATATTATTATTGTCATTCTAATAATAATAAAAATATAATTAGGACATTCTCTGTTCCAATGCACTATTTATTTCTAAATAATCAACATCTGATTAATGAAAAGACAGACTTTGGAATTAGTATACATGTGTGTGCTTTCCATGTGCCTTTCTTCAAAGTTTTATATACTGCATTCTCTCTTCTAGGTATCTATGTAATCTAGGTATCTCAATTATTATCTATTCTCATTGTCTCATTACTATAACCTATTGCCTGAAATCTAGTCATTTCTCTTATTTAAACTTTTCTCATTATGCTGCGACTCACTCCTTTCTATAAAAAACTATGAGAATGGAGTCTAGTCCTAGTCTGCTCATTTCTGTATAGATATTTTTTAGACTATTCTGAAACTGAAATTATTCATAGTACTTTTGGCCTCTTGGTCTTTCCTGTTATTAGATAGTCTGTCAGAAGTAAAAGTATACAGAGATAAAGCAGGAAGGAGACTTCTCTTTACTTCTGGAAGGGCAAAGATGCATTCCTCTGATTTGTTTATGCTACATTTTTTTTAAAAAAGTGAGTTGAAATTACATAAGAAAATACAAAAAAGTCAGTAGCAATGAATTGATTCTAAAAAATACACGTTTTACTGCAAATTTTTGGCTTTTCATTTTTCACTGTTTTTATTCAAGTTAAGGCCCACAAACATTGATATTTTTAACTAGAACATTTTAACTAGAATATTTAACTATGTATTTTCTCACAGAAAATGTAAGGACAGTAAATTGTATTATAAGTTGTACAGGGTTTCCATGTCTTAACCTTCATTAATATATGTCATATATTTTAAAATATGTATGGTAAGTTATCTTCTGTAGTACTTAATAATAACATCACCCACTAATGAAGAAGTATTCAAGTAATTACATTATTTACTTCACAATTTGAACTAAAATTGTTTTTAAATGTATATAGAAACTTTTCCCATCAGCAAACTGATTTTTGAACAATGAAGATCAGATTCTATATGTTTTTTCTATTGGAATCACATTCTCAGCTAATTAGTTTTATAATTAACTATCAACATTTTATGAAATATTTGAGTTACATAATCAAAGAAATTAATATCAAAATGGATAACAAATAAAAAGAAATATATGATGCAGCAATTTAAAACTTTCATTACAACCTTTCTATAGAGAAAATATATTGGGATCCCAGCTGTGTTTTCTAAAACATTTATTTTAATTTACATTCCATCTATTTTTATGTTAATGACACTGCCACTGGCTATTTTATGAACAGTTGCTTAGATTCAAATTACAATGTAACATTCCAAGAAGTATTTAATTTTTAAAACTACAGAGTAATAACCACATTATGTAAGCTCTTGAACAGAATTGAGTTTTTTTCTGTACATTCATTGTTACTGAAGTTTCATTTTGAGAAGAATTCTAATTAAATAGCGAATATATACAGTTTGTGGTTGTTAATGAATTTTTGTATGCTCATACACTCAAACATCACTGTCAGGATTTTTCAGTATTTTCAAAAATAAAACATCTAGGGGAAAAAGAAATTCTGTCTATTCATGTATCTTTGGTAACATTATACACTGTCGCTTCAAACGTTTTCCAAGTATTCTTAAAAGTTTTAGTTTTCAGTTAAATTTTGAAGAAGAATAAAAAAATTGTAATAAAATGAAGGGCACTCATGTAGGCATTACATTTAATCATAGTAATGGAATATTATACACCATGCTTTTGTACCAGTATTGTTGGCTTGAAACTCAGTATGAAGATAAAAATGAATTCAAATTCCCAGCATTTCTCCTGCCTTTGACGCCAGATTTTAGGTATTGCAGAATGATGCCACCACAGCATGGTCACTTATGACATTCTTATAAAAAATATTTGTATTTGTTTCACATGTGTAGGTCACTTGCCAGCATGTATGTCTATGCACCATGAGTGTTTAATACCCGAGGAGGCAAGAAATGTGTCTCAATTTCTCTAGAAATGGAGATACAAAGAGTTTTAAACAGTTGTCATACATATTCTGGGCACTAATCAATCCATGGTCCCTTGTAAGAGACCATGTGTTTTTAACTGCAAAAGATGTGTTAACTACACAAAGATTTACAGACAACTAAGGAATATGGACAGTGAAAGAATAGTCTTCTTCTGGGAAGAACACACCATTGATTGTCTGATACCCGGTGATTAGCCTTGACAAAATGCAAAAAGTTAGTATTATATCACTAAGATTATATTTATGTATTTAAGGGATACAACGTGTGTGTGTGTGTGTGTGTGTGTGTGTGTGTGTGTGTGTGTGTGTGTATGTGTATCTGAAGCTATTATCACAGCAGAACAAATAAAATTATCAATCAAGACACTTTTAAAATGCACTGGTGGAAATATTAGTTTTGGGGAAAATCAGGCAAAACTCGGCTTTAAATCTCAAAAGTTATCTGACTGGAATCTTAGGTATCTCTTAAGTGGAGGCTTGCACTCTTCTTGTGTATTACAAGAGGATTTATCTAATAGTCACAAGATGTCATTTCATATAAAAAGAGGTCAATAGATGATGATTAACAGGACTAAAGAAAGCCGAAGGTAAATTGTATTTAGGCTCTGCACTTGTTACATTTAGACCTTCTGATAATTATTGAAGTCCTAATGTATTAATCAGTCTTGCAGAATGTGCAATGTGAAGTGCAGGTCTTTCCAGAATGTTTCGTTTGCAATCATTCTTATTTACTTCTTAACAAAATAAAGTTTTTGGCAATTAACTTTTACATAGTGATAATTTATTTATTTTATGGGATATTTAATAGGTAATAACACAAGTTGAGTCTTGGGTTTGGATAGACAAAGAAGAAGCTTTTAAGAACTAATATAGATTCTTTGAGAAAGCACAATTCCTATGTAAGCACGTGATGTTCTTGTAGAAAATAGGGAAGTGTTTCAGCTAGAGGACTAGCATTAAAACCAGAAGTAATTGATCCATTGGTCAGCTTTTTGCTTTCTTGCAGGAATTCAATAGCAATTAGTAGCAATCATAAGTGATCATAATCGAAAACTTGTTGCACAGCACAGTCCATTTTCCTACAATGAGAATGTTACTAATGGCAGTCCTGAAACAGAGATTGCAACAGTAAATACCAAGAAAATAATTGGTTAGAAATATCCATATAGGTTAGTTCTTAAAAATCACACACACACACACACACACACACACACACACACACACACACACACACACACATATATACACACACATGCATGTATACATATTTATATACATAGTGAAATGATACCTAATGGGTGTTAATTAACATAGAATTCCATGTCCCATCATTATAGTATTTGAATATTGAACAATTTGGGATATTTCTGCTTGATGTTCTCTGATTACCACTGCATCGTTACTTATAAACATCATGCAAATACGCACTCCTATTGTCAATCTTTATTTTTTACAGTTTCCTAAGTGCAAATGTATTATTGCTTCCAACAAAATGGTTATGTCCCCAGTTTCTACTCCTGCATGAACACTAATTCTAAATGTATAATTTTTCCAGGTTAACAAAGTTATGCTGAGATAAGACAGATATTCAAGCAATATAAATATCATTCTCATAAAAATGAATCAAAACAAATACAACTATAATTATTAATGATTCCTTTCTTTAAAGTGAACCATGTTACACATACATTGTGAATATTTCCTTTTCGGTTCAAAACTCAATATAACACTTTCCTGAGAATAGAATTAATATAATCTTTTAATGTGATAAATATCAATATTATAATTCAAAAATCAATGTTTTGAAGAAAATCAGCCTATGAAATTCATATATAATTTTCTCAGAAATAAAATGATGCAATTTTGAGAAACATTTCCAAAGACTATGTAAAAAGTTACAAACAATGCATACCATACAAAATGAAGTAAAATCAAACTACCGTTTTTGGGGTTAGGGCGCTGTGTGGCATGGTCACATTTCAATTTTTCCTATTATTTGTATAAAGCATTGTGGAAATTTAAATTCGTGATTAAAAGGTAATATCCATGGATTTCCCCTTCCCTATTATAGAGTTACATATACAATAGCTTTTGCTGGGTATCTGCTCTTCCAAAAGTTAGCATTTACACATTTGAAGAGATGTGATACTTTACTGCTCTGGTGATAGGCACTGCAGTAATTCCTGGGCCCCATCATTTTATGCTTTGCCAAATCACATTGGCTTTTCTGTGTGACAAAACATACTGTGATGGAAGGTGACAGCAGAAATGTAATGCAATATGACACCTCAGAAATTTAAAGGGTAAAGAGATTAGCTATTTGGTGTCAAATTGAATCTCAAATGTCAAATCCAAAATGAGGCTGACAGTTGCTAATGGAGTGAAAGGTACAGTATTCACACTGTGTGTGAAACAATGAATTCTGAACTTCATCACAACACATTTTGCCAATTCAGAGATCCAGGCTGATACATTTGAAAGTGTGGTGGAAGAGCATGGACTTCCAACAAATGGCAAGTTATTTCATAGTGACACCTTTTGTAATCATGGCTTGATTCTTGATCTGCATATCCCTTGTAGTTACCAGGTGTTAACATTGTAGTATATTGGGAGATACAGGAACTGTCACAATGTTGTAGGAAGAAGTAACATGATGCCATGTTATTACCATAGCTATGATATATGTATGTCCCACAAACAGGAAAAATAATTCTAAATTATCAGAATGCCAGAAAAAGTGTTTTCAATATCACAGACTACAGAATCCACCAACATCTTTTGCTATATAGATCAAGTTATTCAACTACTGTGACATGAAAGAATTTGACTCAGGAAATGACTAAATCCATCAATGTTTCATTCCATTACTGGTTTGTAATATTAGCGTATAAGCTTTCTGTCTTCCTGGCTTATTTTCACTGAGTGCATTAGATTTCATTCTCTAAGTCTATTTAAAATATGTATATATTTGCTTGTTTTATAGGAATTTTCTTCTAGCCTTGACACTTCTCTCCCTGTCACATATCTTCTACAATAAACAAACAACATTAATTCAAAACCAGAAGTGAAACCACAACAGCAGCTTTTATCTTAGGTGCCGCAGTATTTACCCCCCCATTGCTTTTTGCTCCATCTCCAGGAAAGTGCTAAGCCATAAAAAAGTGTTCCTAGTTCTGACCCTTGACTCCTTTGCAGACAACAGGGCCAATCTCCTGCAACTTCAGAGCTGTTTTTATTTCTCTGCTTGGATTTTCAGTGTATATATAGCAAGTGTGCAAGAATTAAGGCCAATCTAAATGTACACGCAGATTGATTGATTGAGACTCAACTATCTTCGTTTCTTATTTCTTTTTAACAGCCAGGGAATTTTCTGAAGCAAAGCAGGGATAAAAACTGTGATTGGACAAATAAGTAGCTAACTGTTTTTGGGCTTTCTGGGAATAGTTGTTTTGAATATTATAACAACAAATTCATCGAACTTAGTAAGATTACTAGACTATGCTAATCACCATTTCACATCAGAATAAAGATATCATAATAAAAATAGAGGCATGATATTAAAAGTTCAAATTTCAATGGCTGTGCGATTTGTAAAGCACTGTACCAAAACTTTGTTTAAAAAGATCAAAATAAAGTAAAGTATATTTTCAAATAGTCAGACTTAAACATTTTCATGAAGAATTCAAAGTCCCTTTGCTGTGATTTCACTTATAACACAATAAAAAAAATTAAAAAGCCACCAATATTTATTACTACAGTCTAAAATACATAAACAATTTCTAAATATATTGCATCATTAAAGTTTTCTGAAAATTGCTATTATTTGGTTCAGGATGGAAGCCAAGAAAACTAACTTCAGAGACAGAGCTTAAAAATGAAAGCTTTTTGTTTGAGAATTCAGAGAGCTCATGGATACAGTCAGCTCAGGAACTAAGTCCCTGAGGGGTAGCTGTTTTTCATATTTAAAGGATGAAACCTCAAAACAAGTTGCCCTTGGCTGAGCTCCTAGGTCATCTGATCATATTTTGACATTTAGGGTTAAACAAGAAAACAACAAGCCAACCATTGGACCAAGCATGGCGTCCAGCATGAAGAAGTTGGAGAAGGGACTGAAGGAGCTGAGAGAGTTTGCAGTCCCATGGAGGGAGCAACAGTGTCAAGAAACCAGACCTCCCAGTGCTCCTGGGGACTGAACCACCAACCAAAGAATACACATGGAGGAAACCATGGCTCTGGCCACATATGTGGCAGAGGATGGTCTTGTTGGACATCAGTGGGAGCAGTGGTCCTTGGACCTGAGGGGAATGCCAGGGCTGGAAGGCCTGAGTGGGTGGGTGGGTGGGGAACACCCTTACAGAGTCAGGCGTAGGGGGTATGGGATAGGGGTTTTCTGGAGGAGAGATCTAGAAAGGGGATAATATTTGAAATGTATATGAAGAAAATATCCAATAAAAGAAAGAGGGTAGAGATGTGAGAGAGAGAGAGAGAGAGAGAGAGAGAGAGAGAGAGAGAGAGAGAGAGAGAGAGAGAGAGAGAGAGAGAGAGAAAGAGAATATGAATCTGTTGGAGATTGGGACTCTTCCCAGGATAACTGAAAAGTGCTGTGGTGTAGGGGTGGTTCTGATACTAAGTTCTTAATCCCCAATTGGTTCTTGATCTGCCACTAAAGAAAGCAATGGGTCAATAGCTGAGAGCGAAGTACAGGTGGGACTTCTGGGTCCCAGGAGGAAAAGGGAGATGCAAGGAAGGAGAAACAGAGTTCGCCATGCTTTGGAGAGAGAGGAACCAGGCATCTATGTGAGGTCTCCAGAGGAGCAGTGGGCTGTGCCTGCTCCTATAGGCAGGTGGTCAGATATGTTTAGAAGTGTCTTGATTCAACTGACCAACTAAAGTTAGGACAGGTGGGGGAAGTGGAGATAAGAAAACTATAAAGAGCACACTTTTCCAAATGGGAGATAGTAGCGCCCAGCAATTATGCTAAGAAGGCAAGTTGAAAAGGAACATCTCTGTGTGTGTGTGTGTGTGTGTGTGTGTGTTTGTGTGTGTGTGTGTGTGTGTGTGTGTGTGTGTGTGTCTTATCTGTAGATTCAAGGGATGTGGGGGGGGGGGGCTGTAGCGTGGCACATTCCCAGAGCATAGGCGAGATAGCAAAAAACTACACACAACACTGATTTGTGAGCGTATTAGTTCTTTAAACATAAAAAAACTGTGTGGGACTTTTACCACATTGGAAGATGGAGTTTGAGGAAACCTAAATCTGTGTTCTTAGGCCGTATTCATTCATATTTGGCTCTAGAATAATCTCTTTTTTAAAATTTCACTTGAGGTGAGAGCTCTGAGTACCTTATCGAATGTAAAATAAAAACTAAGGAAGGACATTCAAAAGTTTTATTTTATACACAATTAAAAGAGAAGAAATACCATATGCTAGGTTTACAAATAAAAACATAAATCCAAATCAAAGGAAACAATATAATTTACATATGGTCAATTTGTTGCAACCAAGAGAAAAGCATCAGGATAATTTTTGTAATCTTATCATTAATTCAATATTTTCATTTAGTATTTGGAATAACAGAAGAAAAACTACTAGAAATAAATTTGTAAGGAACTGGGAATGCAATCTTAGAGTATAACACTACAGTGTACAAGGTGTTAGCTGCCATCAGCAACAGTCATAAAATAGTCATAGAAATATTAATGTAAAAAATTTTGATTATGTGCACATGAATAGGTTAGAAACACATCTAAGAACAGTGTAATAAATGGAGTGGTAGTTGGTGTTTATGATCTCCCTGAAATATTGGCAAGGTTAGTCTTAAAATAAATGTACTTATCCACATTGACTTGAAGTTTTCCTTCAAGTGAAACAAATGCAACTGTGTTTTGTTTTCTCAAATTTACATTTACAGCATGTGCTATTTTTTCATTATCAGGCTATTTCAACTCGCTTCAGAAAGGTTCTTGAACAGCCTTTTATGCCATCTGCCAGGAAGACAGGATGTTTGCCTACAAAATTATCATTTTATGCATTCATTACAAAGTGGATAGTATGTCATCCACATCACTTGCATGAAGACATAAGAGGCTGTTAAGCTTGACTAGCTTGCAGATATACGTAATTTACATAATATGATAAAATATAATATTTAAGATACACAAGACTTAATAGATTTTAAAGCACTTTAATTTCCCATTATTTGGGCCAGTGTCACAATCCTAAAGGGCTGAAGGTCCTTGAAATTGATTTTGATTATAAGCATTATGGTTTTGCAATGAAAACTGACTTTGCATAGGGACACATCGTCTATTCCTCATCACTGTAAATGTAATTTCAATGGACTAAGGCTTTGCATTACTAATCCAATCAATCTTGTATTTAAATATATACTGCAAAGCGCTCCTCTGCCAACTAAGTATATATTAATAGATTTTCTGTTTCCATTGAATGAATGTTTTTCACAAGGCTATGTTGAGCATTTGTGAAAAATTACGTTAGCAAACCCGAAATCAATTAAGCTAGCTGACAATTTTTTATCTGTTGAGAACATGCTAGCATCTTTGGCTGTCAAAAACTTAATAAAAAGTGTTCTATATGAAGATGTCACAGCTCTTCTCAAATATATAATGTGACTAAATTGTCCACTTCATAATGAAAGGGATAAGTGAAGTTCATCCTAATGTTGGTCAAAAATACCATTATAAATTTTATAACTAATCTTATTAAATGGAAATGCTGCAGTTATAGGAGATTATTGTGCATTGTTTTCTCCTGCAAAATGTAACTTTTATATTAGTAGTTACTGTTGAGTTAATGACATTTAAGTCAACTGAAAATAATGAACAAAACCATATTGCTTATTTCTCTTCCTTTCCTTGCTTGTTTATTTTTATTTATTTTGTAAAGAGGGTGATAGTTTATTCCTGAGCTGAATTTATATGCCATTGCCTAGAAACTAAGATTTCTAAGTAAAATTCCCTGGTAAAGTCACTGTCACAATGCCTGCTGGCAGTTTCATTCTCACACCAGAAGCTTTGAGAGATTAGTGATCACTAATCATAAGAATCTGAGGAAACTAGATAAAATACAGGAATGTATGACAAAAAACATCCCAGCACAGAGATTTAATTTATAGAGACCCAAAGAGTGATATTTTCATTTCTGACATTTACACCAAGCTCTTCTTAAACATAGTGACTTCACAATAACTCTTTTTAAATGTATGTGTTCACCTATTACTTTCCATTGCCATTGTATTAGAGTAGTGTCTGCTAGATATGACTTTTTAGTGGCTTATTTTCCTCTGCCAAAAGAGGTAGTTAGTATGGAATTATAAAATCCCCCCTTATTAATTTTAGAGCACTGTTTTAGAAAGTAGAGCCCTAGAAAACAAATTTCTGTCAGACACTTTTATTTCCACAGCCAATTTAAATTTAAATAAAAGATTGATTATAGTATGTATAATTATATTGGGGGATGGTAATGATGGTTGCAAAATGCTGAGTACCAGAAAGACATTTTCTGATCATTTATAAATGTTTATTAATAGTAGGAAACATCTGAAATGATTGCATATCTGGTAAAAAAACAAAACAAACAAACAAACAAAAAACATGACCTAGGAAGACTACTTCTTATAGTCATAAATGTAAAAGATAATAATATTTAAATTCCCATTGCATACTTAAGGATTAGGATGTGACTCACTTTAAATATGTTTAGGTTTACTCATATAAGACTCATAATAATACACTGATTATAGGCAGGAAAGTATATAAAACAGTAACAGCAGTTATCAATAGTATGAAAATTATCAAATAAAGTGAACCATTGAGCTTCCTATCATAATTGTATGCATAGCATAGCATTTGCTTCTGTGTTGAAATATCTGTGTGACGGTTACATTTTAGTGAAATATTTTAATTATATATTCCATTTTACTGTTTTTGGAAATAAACATATTATTCTTCTTTGCTAATATATCCATTGGTTATTTCTGAAGTTATTTCATAACTGCATATTCAGTTCAAAATTGTGTGTTATCCTGAGTGCAGAAATGGTGATTAAAAGTGTAAGAAGGAATAGCTGCGCATTTATTTAACATCAGTCTCTGGAGTTGCATTTTTATAATATTGACAGTTTGTTTCCTTTCAACCATACCACACTGAGGGTGCTGACCCTGCTGTGAAAAACCTTCTGTTATCAAAAATTGATGCTAAATGCAAGCTGTTAGCAGCAGCTTTCAACGTAAGTGCAGTAGATTGAACAAACAGTTTCTATGCCCCAGAGTCATGGAAAGGTCAAAAACAGCACTGACCATTAAATGATATCTATTAATTTTGCTCTGGGGAACAAGCTACCCAGTTAGGTAATGATAGAGATAATTGATTTGACTGTGAAGCCATTAAGCAAGTTTTGCAGAATTTCAACAGTCAAAGGTATGGTAATGATCCTTAAAGCTTTAAGGTAAACAGAGTTCAAATGTGAACCAAGAAAGAAAACTACAGTTTTACTGCTTTCATCCCTTAATCCATTTTCTGTTGCTCTGCTGATTTACTATTACTATGTGATTTATTTAAAAGGGGGGTTGGACTTATCTTAACTCATGCCTGTAAGAACGGCAGTCTATGGAGAGTTTATGTTAGTAACTGTTCTGTTTCTAGTGCGGCACTGATGCTGTATGGAGCACAGCATGGCAGAGAATTGGAACAAGAAGACAAGTGACAGACGCCAAAGGTAAAGCACAGAGGTAGCAGCTGTTTTAGGGGTTTTTGCATTCAAGGAACGTGTATGGATATTTATTTGCTGATTTAAATGAGTGGAATATAGCACAACCTTTGTACTCTTGAGAGACAGAAGACCTGGTAGCTACTCAGTTCTTAGGACAAGGGAGAACAATAGGAATACACTAGTCTCATGACCTAGAAGTTTTCTCTTGGGTCTCTGAATAAAGGTTATTGTTGTTATTGTCACATATGCTACACCCTGAAAACAGTTTTCTCTACCTCTTTCCTTCCCAGTTCCTCCACATCCCAAGTCCACTCCTCCTTCCTCCACCATTTCTCTTTCAAAAGGGCAGGTCACCCCTGGATAGCAACCAAACATGGCCTACCAAGTTAGAGGAAGACTAGGCATTGGCCCTTGTACTTAACATGGATAAGACTTGGCTTCTGCTAGAACTGGGGCCTTCTCCTGGAGTTGTGAGTCAGGATATGGAGAGGAAGGGAAGCAATGCTGCAGGGGAAGGTAGAGAGAGGGGGCTTCTCTGAAGAATCCCTGGATGTCTGTGGCCAGATCATACCTGGACCTCCACATCATTTGAGGCTTCCAGTAGAGCAGTGGCCTTTTGGAGTTCTGGGATACGATGTGGAGAGGGAATTGAGAAGTTGTTTTTGTTTTTTGTTTTTTTTACTTTTCTCTTCCTTCCTTCCTTCCTTCCTTCCTTCCTTCCTTCCTTCCTTCCTTCCTTCCTTTCTTTCTTCTTTCTATTTTTGTAGAAAGAAAGTGGGCATAAAGTTCAATGGGAAGAGAGTTCTAGAGGATATGGGGAAATATGATCAAAATATATTTTTAAGATTATAAATAAAAAAAAGAAAAATGAAGTTATGAGGAATCTAAAGTCATACTTAAAGACAAGAACCACAAAAACACTTTCTCAGGAAAATAAGTTGATATACATGGACTATTTTGGCTGGCTTTCTCTTTTCCACCTTTTCCTCCATGTGGACTATAATGTATTAAATAATATATTCCATTTCTCAACTGTTTATTTTATATATACTCTCTATAGAATTGTTTGCATAGGCAAACATAGAAACATGTTTTCCCAGTCCTCTGTGCATCTCAGCAACAAGCTAAGCTGGCAAAAGGGTTAAATATTACTCTCTTCTCTTACAAATAATCTGTTCATCAGCTGCATAGTCCATTCTCAGAAGAATGTCTGATCTCTTTCAGTAATTTTATCAGCTGTTAAAATTCCTGTCAATGCTCAACACTATTGAATCTTTAAGAACCAAATTTTAACTTGGGTTTTGGAAGACTTAAGCAACAGTTCCTACAATTGACAATATTAAGATACTTTGACACAATAAGCTATTTTATTTGTGAATTTTAGCTGTAGTATAATTATTTACAAACCATCATAACTCTCTTCAATATGTCAAATATGGTAACATTATGATAATGGATCATATTATTTCTAGTTAAATTAAATCATCATTAAAAATCTTTAGCAATACAAGTAAAGTGCTTATAGAGAAAATTAAAACAATGAAAGGTATTTCAACACATTTAAATCCTATGATTTAAAAATGAAGACATTTTTATTTCCATTTTCCAAATAGTATGCTCAACAGGTGACTTTTTTTGAAATTCTAAACACATGTAAAATTTTTATTTTTATTTTAATTTTTTTGTTTTACTTGTTATCTTATTTATTAATGTTCCAAATATTATCCTCCTTCCCAGTTAACTTAAATGGGCAATTAATTGTTTGAAGCAGACTAACTTGAGAAATTTTAAATAAAACATTCACAAGTCATTCAAGAAAACATAGGACGGGCATCCTATGAAAATAGAATAATGCAGTGCCATCTAAAAGCCCGTGCACTGTAATCACGGCTGTGTATACATTTAATACCAACTGCTACCTGCCACGACAGCTCGCATTCATTTGTTGTCTGTTTGCTTTGGAATCAAACACAGACTAGGCAAATGTACTACCAACTAAACTTGACACAGGCCCTTTCCCTAATTCTTCAAAGGAGAAAGAGGAGATCCTCAGATAGAACTTTATTTTTTTAAGAACTAGCAAAAGATAAAGTGTATTGCATGAAACCAAGAAACTAAATAATAAAAAATGTAAAAAGTGAAAACATATTTTTGTTTAACATCAGAAATTTCAGTCAATAAATATGATTCAGAGCATGAAGATGAACTTACTTGTGCAAGGAAAAAAGAGACCTGACACTTCCTACAAAAGTCTAACCCAAAACAAAAGTTAAAATCTATAGTCAACCCTGGGAATTTCCTCAGTTGAGAATTCTCTGTTTAGCTCTGTTCCCCACTTTTTGAGGGGGTTATGCTCAACATCCTTAGTCATCAGGGAAATGCAAATCAAAACAAGTCTGAGATTCCACCTCACACCAGTCAGAATGGTTAAGATCAAAAACTCAGGTGACAGCAGATGCTGGCGAGGATGTGGAGAAAGAGGAACACTTCTCCACTGTTGGTGGGATTGCAAGCTGCTACAACCACTCTGGAAATCAGTTTGGCGGACCCTCAGAAAAATGGACACAGTACTACCTGAGGACCCAGCTATACCACTCCTGGGCATATACCCAGAAGATGCTCCAACATGTAATAAAGACACATGCTCTACTATGTTCATAGCAGCCATATTTATAATAGCCAGAAGCTGGAAACAACCCAGATGTCCCTCAGCAGAGGAATGGATACAGAAAAGATGGTACATTTACACAATGGAGTACTACTCAGCTATTAAAAACAATGACTTAATGAAATTTGCAGGCAAATGGATGGAACTTGAAAATATCATCCTGAGTGAGGTAACTCAGTCACAAAAGAGCGAACATGGTATGTACTCACTGATAAGTGGATATTAGCCCAAACGTTCAGAATACCCAAGTTTCACTTTACAGTAACTGCTGGACTGAGAGTGAGGTCCCAGATGGAGGCCTGGAGAAGGGACTGAAGGAGCTGAGGGAGCCTGTAGCCCCATGGAGGGAGCAACAGTGTCAACTGACCTAAACCCCCCCCCCCCCGCTCCTCCTGGAGGCTGGACCACCAACCAAAGAATACACATGGTTCAGACCACATATGTGGCAGAGGAGGGCCTTGTTGGCCATCATGGGGAGGAGAGGCCCCAGTAAAGGGGAATGTCAAGGTGGGCATATGGGAGTGGGCGGCTGGGTGGGTGAGAGGTGGAATTCCCTCATAGAGGTGGGGGAGGGGGAGGGGATAGGTGGTTTCCAAAGAGGAGACCTAGAAATGGGGAAACCTTGGAAATGTAAATAAAATATCAAAAAAATAAAAAAAAAATTAAAAAATCTATAGCCAAGATGTGAAAAAGAAAATGTGAATCTATTATAACAATAGAGACAGATTCTTAGAATATGAGAAGAAATACTTCTCAGGCTTGTGGTGATAGCACAGGATAATATGAATGAGAGAAGGCCTGGGAGTTAAGCAAAAGAGGAAAATTCTATCATTTCTGATTGTTTTTGCTTAAGAATATACAAAAGGGGACTTTGTCAAATGGACCTCCATTGAACAGCTTACTGTGCTAGCAAGAGGACAGAGTATGACAGATGTACCTGTCTATGGCTCTGGTAGTGTGAGGATGGACACAGGCATCCTCTGGAACTCGCTCTTTGACAATGTAGCTTATCAATGAACTCGAAGGTTAGTGAGAGATTGTATCTCTGAAAATAGTGAGTTCAGTGAATAAAGAAGACATTGGATGTCAACATTCCTCCTCTCCATTGACATTCAACTCATCTATGTACAACTACACATGTACTCAGAGACAAATACATGTATACACCAAATACACAAACAAAAAATCTATAAGCAACATTAAGGAAATTAAATTTTATTTTTCTGTCAAACCTTATCAACAAATATTTTGTCCACGCTGTGACAGAGAGTGTAATTTAAATGAAAATTGGACATAGCAAACCAGCATGCTTGATAATGTCAGTGACAACTAGGGAACATGAGAGGAAAAACAGCCTTGAATGGAGAAAGTCATTATGTTTCCTTGACAAACATTTAGTTATTAAAAGTATTTTCTGCATTGGTTGAATGCCTTCCTCAAGAAATATGTGCCTGTAATGAGACACAATGCCTGTACTTTGTCAAAATTCTTCTCTTCAGTGTCTTTTAGGGAATATACTTTATGAATGACTAAAACAAAGCACTGTTGCTACACAAGTGTTTCCCTGCAAATAAAGCTATCTCTAATGTTGTCTTGATAATGTTAAATTAATGACCTGTTTTTCCTGATGCTGTTATAAGCATCAACTAATTGTGTGCTATCTTTTGTAATGTGTTCATCTCTCTAATTTCTCTATACCTAGTAGTTCTATGCAATATATGTATATATGTATATATGTATATATATATATACATATATATATATATATATATATATATATACATATATATATATATATATATATATATATATATATATATATATAGCATTGTTTTATTACCATACAATGTCAATTTGAAATACAAGATAAAGTATTGGTAACTGTAGAAAGACTCCTGAGCAGCGGATGTGTATCAGGTCTCACTCACTGACACTCTATAAAAGTATAACATCAGGGTTTCCTTCCTACTACAGCCAATTCATTAAACGAATTACTTTATTTGTAGCCCAGAAATGGATTCCGATAATTCTTATTAACCTGTTACTGGTTAATAAAAGAGGGAGGTTTCTAGGCTCATTCATGTTGCTCTATCTGGTGATACATATCTTTCCACAAAGACAGAACAATATTTCATTGTTTACAACATTTTCTTTACCTAATTGTATCCTGTGGTCATTTATGTATTTTCCCATTTTTAGGTAATATGAATATGACCCATTGGACAGGAGACTCTAAATACTTTTTATAATTAATAATTTTAATTATGTTATATCATAAGTAGATCTATGTCATTAGTAGTCAATTATTTAAGTGATATTAATATTTTACAGACCTTCTGTATTTATTACACTGAATTTACATTTATAATGGTAGAATACAAGGTTTCAAGTTTCTTCAAATTTTGGTCCATATGTTATTTTTAGTCTATAAAATACACTGCAACATCTAAATATATATTTTCTTCATAATTAGTGGTGTTGGAAGTCTTTTCTCATACCTGTTAACTCCCTGCATGTAGTGTCTTGAGAAATATCTATTCAAGCCATATGACCAAATTGAAATCCTTTGTGTTGTGGTTTGTTTCTTCTCTTTTGTATTTTGCTGTAGGGTGCTGCAGCACCACACTGCATGCAGCAGCACCACACTGTATGCAGCAGCACCACACTGTATCACTGTATGCAGCAGCACCACACTGTATGCAGCAGCACCACACTGTATGCAGCAGCAGCACACTGTATGCAGCAGCAGCACACTGTATGCTGCAGCACCACACTGTATGCAGCAGCACCACACTGCATGCAGCAGCACCACACTGTATGCAGCAGCACCACACTGCATGCAGCAGCACCACACTGTATCCAGCAGCAGCACACTGTATGCTGCAGCACCACACTGCATGCAGCAGCACCACACTGTATGCAGCAGCACCACACTGCATGCAGCAGCACCACACTGCATGCAGCAGCACCACACTGTATGCTGCAGCACCACACTGTATGCTGCAGCACCACACTGTATGCAGCAGCACCACACTGTATGCAGCAGCATCACACTGTATGCTGCAGCACCACACTGCATGCAGCAGCACCACACTGCATGCAGCAGCACCACACTGCATGCAGCAGCACCACACTGCATGCAGCAGCACCACACTGTATGCAGCAGCACCACACTGCATGCAGCAGCACCACACTGTATGCATTACATTTCAGGTACACGGCTTTCACAATGTATTCCTCATTAAGAATGTTATCATTATATTTTTAATGTTACATATTTCTATTCTTATAATTTCTGTTTTGATATATACACAGTTGTCAAATTTTCATTTTGTTGACTATGCTTTTGTTGTCATATACAAGAAATCTGTGCTTGTCCTGTAGACCCAAATCTTGGACTTGAAATATGTGGTTGCGATACCTAAGTGTGTGAGACTGCATTCATAGCTATTTTTGCACATATTTGGCCAGAGGCTGCAGGCTGGACACTACCGAAACCAAACTGAAGTTATGAAAAATGTTCATATGTTTCCTACTAATAATTTATCCTCTTAGAATTAAATATTCAATTATTTTGGAATAGCTTGGAGTATGCTGTAAATAAAGGATTAAGGGTCCAATTACATTTTTATAAGTAGATATCAAGTCCCCAAGCATCATTTATTATAAAATTATGCTTTGTTTACTATATATGTTAGCCATCTGTGTTGAAAGGACGTTAACTCAGTATGTGTGAATTAATTTCTTTTCATCAGTTCTGTTTCCTTAGCTTACATACAAATAAGAGCATTGTACATTACTACTATTTCATAAGTTTGGCAGGCCAAAGAATGACATCTCTAAGGTGACTGGTAATGTTTAAGACTGCCCAGAACCTTTGGAAATTTGTGTCCCATATATGATTTTAGATTCATTTTTATTTCCTATAATTTAATTAGTATGATTTTGTACAAAATGAAATGATCTGAATAATATGCTAACATTGATGGTATACATTAAAGCATGTCATTGTAATCTGTTAAGTTATGTTCCCTTTTTGGTGCCCTTGTTTGGTTTTAAAGAGTCTCTCTGGGTAGTCAGGATAGCTTAAGAGTCTCTATCCACCCACTCATCATTGTACCTTTTGGTCTCTATGAACAGCTTTTGAAAGTTTCTTTAAACAGGGATGCATGCTTTCTACTTATACAGTTTTTCATTTTTTTGATAATTTTACTAGCAAACATATAATTTATGCTGATGATATAGTAACATTACTGTAAATTGAATTGTGTTCCTAATTCCTTATAGACATATTTAAATTTTATTGCATAAAATACAAATTATGTTTGTTGTTCTTGTATCTTTTCATACTACTGAAAAATTACTTCCAATATCTTTGGGTTAAGATTTTAGCATTTTGTATATATTTAATCCTGACATGTTTGCCAGCAGAGATTTTTTTCTTAACAGTTGAATCCTTTTTATTTCTTGTTTTCTTGTATAACACTTTGGATAGGACCCTTGGTGCTATTTTGAATGTAAGATGTGATTTGGGAATTCTAGCATTCCTTCAATCTTAGGAACAATATTTCCATCTTTGCATCATTAAGTATGATATTAGTTGAGGGACTTTCACAGGAAAATTTTATAGAAGAAAGAAAATTTCTTTTTATACCTGATTTTCTGTGACCTTTTATTCCAAAATAGTTGAATCTTCTGAAATGCTTTCCACCGTTCTATTGATGTAATACTATACTTTGAGTGAGGACTCCTCAATCCCACTTGGGAAGGAGAGGAAAACAATCACAAGAGGGGGAAGGGAGGGAGGAAAGTGGGTGGGAAAGCAGACAGGGAGGGGAAGAGGGGAACATGATCAGGTATGGGGTGGGGGAAAAGGACCAAAGCCCTGAGGGCCAGCAGAGAGAATGGAAACAGGTATCCTCAGGATGTAGGAGTTGGAGGGACCTTCCAGAATGTACCAGAGACTTGGGAGGTGAGAGACTCTCAGGATTCAGTGGAGAGAGAGAACTTGTAGAGCCCACCTCCAGCAGAAAGAAAGGGCATCAGCTGAGGGATGGGGTTTCCATCCAACAGTCAAAACTCTGACCCATAGTTGTTGCTGTCTGAAAGAACTACAGAGACAAAAATAGAGAAGTGCCGGAGGAAAAGGAGGTCTAGCAATAGGCACAAAGTGAGATCCAGTTCAAGGAGAGGCCCCAAGACCTAACACTATTACTGAGGCTATGGAGTTCTCATAAAAAGGGGCCTATCATGACTGCCCTCCGAAAGACTGAACAAGCAGCTGAAAGAGTCAGATGCAGGTATTTACATTCAACCAATGGATAGAAGCTGCTGACCCCTGTGGTTAAATTAGGGAAATACTGGAAGAAGCTGAGGAGGAAGGCGACCCTGTAGGAGGAGCAGCAGTCTCAATTAACCTGGACCCCTGAGATCTCTCAGACACTGGATCACCAACCAGGCAGCATATACCAACTCATATGAGGCCCCCAACACATATACAGCAGAAGACTGCCAGTTCTGAGTTCAGTCAGAGATTTACATAACTGTCAAGAGACTGCAGGCTCCAAGGAGTGGGGAGTTCTGGGGCATTGGGGTGGGTGTAGAGACATCCTTGTGGAGATGGAGGGAGGATGTGGAACAGATAGAGGGTGGACCTGGAGGAAGATAAAATCTGGAGTATAAAATAAATTTAAAAATAATTTTAAAAATATTTCATTGATTACTTGTTCTATATTTAGCCATCATTGGATTCTGAGACTCTGTGTACTACTGTACCCATGATACATTTATTGTACTACATACAGATTTAGGTTTTTCTAGTTTGTTGAGAAAGTCTACATCTTATTCACAAAAGTATTCATCAATACTTTTTCTTAAACTTATTTCGTCTACAGATTTAGTTTCTTGCGAGGTTTTTGTCTGGCTTCGACATTAGAGTACATTAGTATTGATTGAAATTGCTGTTGGCATGTTTTGATTTTTATCTCTAGGTATTTTCTTTCTTTCTCTCTTTCCTTCTTTCTTTCTTGGATATTTAACTTATTTACATTTCAAAAGATTTTCCCACTTTCCAGGTCTCCCCTTCTGAAACCCACTATCCTATCCCCCCTCCCCTGCCTCTATGAGGGTGCCCCCCTACCCACCCACCCACTCCTGTCCTCCCTCCCTAGCATTTCCTTACACTGGGGAATCTAACACCCTCAGGCCCAAGGGCCTCTCCTCCAGCTGATGTCCAACAAGGCTATCCTCTGCCACATATGTGGCCAGCACCATGGTTTCTTCCGTGTGTATTCTTTGGTTGATGGTCCAGTCTCCAGGAGCTCCCAGAAGTCTGGCCATTTGACACTGTTGCTCCCTCATTGGGGATGTAAATCCCCTCAACTCCTTCAGTTCCTTCTGCCAAATCTTCCATCCTGGACCCTGCACTCAGTCCAATGGTTGACTGCAAGTATCCACCTCTGTATTTGCCAGGCTCTGCCTGAGCCTCTTGGGAGTCAGCTTATTACATTTCTGCTAGCCAGCACTTCCCAGCATCCACAATAACATCAGGATTTGGTGACTATATGTGGGATATATCCCTAGGTGGAGCAGTCTCTGGATGGCCTTTCCTTCAGTCTCTGCTCTACACTTTGTCTCCATATTTCCTCCTGTGAGTATTTTGTTCACCCTTCTAAGAAAAGCTGAAGCACCCACATTTTGGTCTTCCTTCTTCTTAGGCTTCATAATGTCTGTGAATTGAATCTTATCAGTGAGTACATACCGTGTTTGTTCTTTTGTGACTGAGTTACCTCACTCAGGATGATATTTTCAAGTTCCATCCATTTGCCTGCAAATTTCATGAAGTCGTTCTTTTTTAATAGCTGAGTGGTATTCCATTGTGTAAATGTGCCACATTTTCTATGTTCATTCCTCTGTTGGGGACATTTTGGTGGTTTCTAGCTTCTGGCTATTATAATTATGGCTGCTATGGACATAGTGGAGCATGTGTCTTTATTACATGTTGGAGCATCTTCTGGGTATATACCCAGGAGTGGTATAGCTGGGTCCTCAGGTAGTATTATGTCCAATTTTCTGAGGACCTGCCAACTGATTTCCAGAGTGGTTGTACCAGTTTGCAAACCCATCAGCAATGAAGTGTTCCTTTCTCCACATCCTCGCCAGCATTTTCTGTCACCTGAGTTTTTGATATTAGACGTTCTGACTGATGTGAGGTAGATTCTCAGGGTTGTTTGATTTGCATTTCCCTGATGACTAAGGATGTTGAATATTTCTTTAGGTGCTTCTCAGCCCTTTGAGTGTCCTCAATTGAGAATTCTCTGTTTAGCTCTGTTCCCCATTTTTTGATAGGGTTATTTGGTTCTCTGGAGTCTAACTTCTTGAGTTCTTCATATATATCAAATATTAGACCTCTATTGGATGTAGGATTGGTAAAGATCTTTTCCCAATCTGTTATTTGCCATTTGTCCTATTGACAGTCTCCTTTGCCTTACAGAAGCTTTGTAAATTCACGAAGTCCCATTTGTCGATTCTTGTTCTTAGAGCATAAGTCATTTATGTTCTGTTCAGGAACTTTTCCCCTGTGCCTATGTGTTCGAGACTTTTCCCCACCTTCTCTTCTAATAGATTCAGTGTATCTGGTTTTTTGTGGAGGTCCTTGATCAACTTGGACTTGAACTTTGTACAGGGAGACAGGAATGGATCAACCTGCATTGTTCTACATGTTGACCAACAGTTGAAGTTGAACCAGTACCATTTGTTGAAAATCTGTCTTTTTTCCACTGGATGGTTTTAGCTCCTTTGTCAAAGATCAAGTGACTGCAGATGTGTGGATTTATTTCTGGATCTTCAATTCTATTCCGTTGATCTACCTGCCTGTCACTATACCAATACCAAGCAGTTTTTTTTTTTTTTTTTTTTTATCACTATTGCTCTGTAGTACAGCTTAAAGTCAGGGATGCTGATTCCCCCAGAAGTTCTTTTATTGTTGAGAATAGTTTTTGCTATCCTGGTTTTTTTTTTATTCCAAATGAATTTGAGAATTGCTCTATCTAAGTCTATGAAGAATTGAGTTGGAATTTTGATGGGGATTGCATTGAATCTGTAGATTGCTTCTAACAAGATGGCCACTTTTACTATATTAATCCTGCCAATCCATGAGCATGGGGAATCTTTCCATCTTCTGAGGTCTTCTTCGTTTTTTTTCTTCAGAGACTTGAAGTTCTTGTCATACAAAACCAAGATAGATACTTTATACTGTTTGTGACTATTGTGAAGGGTGTCATTTCCCTAATTTCTTTCTCAGCCTGTTTAGCCTTTAAGTATATAGGAAGGCTACTGATTGTTTGAGTTAATTTTATATCCAGTCCCTTTGCTAATGTTGTTTATCAGCTGTAGGAGTTCTCCGCTGGAGGCTTTGTGGTCACTTAAGTATAAGATCATAGCATCTGCAAATAGTGTTATTTTGATGTTTTAATTTTTTATCTCCAGGTATTTTCTAAGACTTAGTTTTTGTGTGAAGAAGCAGGACCTTCCTGGACTACCCTGAGGACATTAGTGAATGCTAATATAGAAAACCAATTTTATCCTACAAATTCAATTTTTGTGGCCTTTCAGTGTTATGGATTACAAAGTCCTAGCTCAGGCTGTGTACAGTTATCTGCATGCTACTATACACGATTTCCATGAAAACAAATGAGGTTAGCAGAGGAGCAGAAACAGGTCAATGCTCAAACACCAGTCGTCAGCCTTAGACTTCTTTTCAGATTACAGTGAAATAAATGACTGTCAGTGTTCTCTATTTTCAGCATCTGGAAAAAAAATGAAAGAATGAAAAATTCATCCGCCTATTTTATTAAAATCTTAAGATCTCTCTACCCTCATCTTCTTATTTTATTTGACACATATATAGAATATAATTTTCTCAACGATTATTATTTAAAATCTTAATTGAATGAACACATTTCATAAAACTTGAACATCATATGGTGCATTTTGGCAGTACAGTCTACTTTCAAATATGTATTTTGACTTCTCAACCTGACAGCTATTCTCTTTGCACTCTAATTTTTAAGCAATACACTTAAGGCATAATGACATCACTTAAGGAATATTGAAATTGGGGAGAGCAGTTTTACTTTTTTTTTTGGTTAGAAATTCAAAGATGCAACATTTAATTTTAGATGATGCATAAAACATGGATTCACGTAAAATCACAAGTTATGGGTAACTGGGATATTTTCATTATTACATTGAAATAATCACTGTCATAACACTAATTAATTTTCAATAATTCTGTATAGATATATATTAATTAAACAGTAAATCAAATTGTGATGTTGTCTTCTAGAGTAATTATCAATGATTTATCACTCATTTTCTTTTCATTGTTCTTTTCCTACATGCTTCCAGTCCATGACTTGTGTCTCTATTCAGTTAGCATGTTACTTCTCAAAGACATGATAATATATTTAAATCCAATATTATATAGGGAAAGAATGGATTTATCTGAAGAGTCAACTAGTATTTAAAGGTGCCAATGGCACTACATAGCAGCATACAAATAACTTAGATGATGGAAGATTGCTTCTTTTGTAATTTTATTTAAATTTTGTTTATTAAAATGTAAGTAGTTTGACATTGTTACATGTAAAATGGACATATTACAAGTAAGGTAATGAATACCCGACATCTATCGAGTGTATGGGTTTTAAAAAATGATAAATATATTATCCATCAACCAAACACAAATGAGATATTTTCTATTCATAAATATTTAGAAATAAAGTTAAAGATCAATACTTGTACATAAAACAAACTAGAACAGAAGAAGTAGGTTAGGTTTGTGTTGTTCTGCATAACAGGCATAGAAAGTGCGTACATGGGTCTTTTTATTTCATCTTCTTTGGGACTAAAAACAAAAAGACATGAAAAATAATAGTATGAAATTTGAAAATATTAAAATGACATTTACCTATTATAGGTACAATGCAATAAAAACAGAAAACTCAATCCATAAAAGGCAATTAGCTATAAATAAAATTTGTAAAATATATTTTGTATTCACATCACCTGTCACAAATGCAAAATTTAGAGATTTATATTTTCTAAAAATTAAAATAAATAAAAATTTAAAAGATATAAGATAAAATGTGTGGCCTAATGGCCAAGGTTTTTCTAAATATCTTGAGTTGTATTCGTATGATTTTATTGTCCTTAGGCTATTAATTGATACTCAACCACATATAACAAAGCTAGGGGTATCGTGGAATTTATTCATATTTTTAACATAATTTTCAATTTGCCTTCCATTACATAAAAAGCTATGTAATAGTTATGTTTTATTATTGTTATGTTAGAGTTAAACGTGTCTCCGAAAGTTCTCCCAAGTGCTTTTGATTTTTTTGTTTTCCGTGTAAATTAACCTCAGACATTAAGTTTCAAGAGTCTCTAAAAGATAAAACCTGATCTTTCACTGATGCCAACACTTGAGCAGCCTGGAAGCAATGGGTGACAAGATAGAATTCTGAGGGCAGTAGAGATTTCAAGAAGGAGATTGTAAGGAATACTGAAGAGTTGCTTGGAAATCAAGTAAAATGAGGTCTGAAAAGTCCCTCCTAGTTCCGATTCAGGTTTGATCAGGCAATCCTTGTTTTCAGGCTCTGGCCTCCTCTAATGTGCGTTATGTTCTTTTTGTTTCCCCTTTCAAAGGTGCTCTGCTTTGGATAATGCTCCTCGAGTCAATATAGTCATTACCGACTCCAGTGAGAGCACTCAGGCTCTGTAATGGGACTGAAAGCCCAATTTGTACAGTTTGTCAAATGAGAGAGATGTAACAGGGTGAGATAAGTAGAAAATTAACACTGAAACTGTTTGTGAATGACAGAGAATGACTGGAACATTCTCCCTGGAAACTATGCCCAGCTGTTCTTTCATCCTTTATCTCACTAGCTAAAAGATTTCAGGGTTTTTAAGCTTCTTTTTTGTTTTTGTTTTTGTTTTTGTTTTTGGAGACAGGGTTTCTCTGTGTAGCCCTGGCTGCCCTGGAACTCACTCTGTAGACCAAGCTGGCCACGAACTCAGAAATCTGCCTGCCTCTGCCTCCCAAGTGCTGGGATTAAAGGAGTGCGCCAACACTGCCCAGCAACTCCCTTTCCTCAGGTTTTGGGCCCTTTCACCTGCGCCTGGTCCCCTACAAACATCTAACCTTCTTCACCCAGCTCACCATTATAAAAGCTGCATCCTTCCTTCCATTGGGAAAAGAACAGAAATTAAATTTTGTCCTATACATTAATTATTGCTAACCTCAATAAATACTCAGTTTCACCTTTCGGTTTATATTTTGTTAAGATGATTTATAAATAAAAATTAATTTCCTCAAATAAGAATTGACACATAATATTTTTATAACTTTCTCAACTTTGGTATTTCCTCATAATCAGTTAACAGTACGTGTTATTGTCCTCTAAATATGAAAACCTGGCAGTAAAAACTTCCTGGATGCGATGGGGTTGACCCTAGTGATGACTCCTAGTAATGGAGAATGCAGAGCCTGAACCAGCTGTCTTCTGTAAGTGAAGCATCAACTATGTAGCCTGAATGTGTCTGCACCAGGTACAATGCACACATGCTGTGGTTTTTTGTTTTTATTTTTTTAACTCCTAGCCATGGGAGTGGAGGTGTCCCTGGCTTTTGCTTTCCTCCTGGGACATTTTTTTTTTTTTCTCCAACTGGGTTGCCTTATCCAGCCTTGATATGAGGTTCTTACTGTATTTTGTTATGGTCAATTTGGTTGATATTTATAGGAGATCTGCTCTTTGGCAAAGGGAAACAGAAGAGAAGTGTGTCTTGCAGAGAGGAAGGAGGTGGGGGGAGGAATGGGAAGAGAGAGATTCTGTTTGGGATGGATTGTATGAGAGAAAATAAATAAATAAAATAAAAATAAAAGAAATGGAGAAAGTATTTATAAAAGCAATACACCATTTTATTTTATTTTTTTTATAATTTGGTAATTGAAACTTAGGGACAAACACACATTCAAACAAAAACAAATAATACATGTACTTTACAGGGTGGCTGACACGTTCTGCACACAACCAGTAAATTAAGATTTTTTTTTCAAATTCACAAGAGAAAAAATAACTCACTCAGAGTTCTACAGCACAGCTAGGACAATACCTTACTTCATATAAAAGCATATTTAAAAAGCTTAGCTACTGATGATTTAACTGTATCCCAAATATGTTACTGACCGACAGGTAACTTAAATACATCTCAAAATATTGATAAAATATCAAAAGACACAAAATATCATATAATACTCCTTTATTCAAGCATGAGAACAGCTGTGCTATGATCTGAGGTCAAAGACTGAAACGTGGTATTTTATGTCTTCCTAATGCTAGGGTAGTACTAAGGACTTGGAAATGAAAGAATAAACTCAGTTTACTCTTTACATTTACTCAGTGACTGCATTTGTGCATATATCAAATGTTCTTCCCTGCATTTCAGGTGAGAGAATTTTTTCCTCTAGTTTTCAAAAATATTCACACATCTCCATCAACTTGATTCTAAACTACTTATGAAATAGTATTTTTTCTTCTTCACTCTCAAAGCAGAAGTCATAAATTATGACTGTTTGAAGGTAAGTAATTTGTGATTGCAACTCAGTTTTAGGACATTGTAGAGATGTTTGTTAATATAAATTCTCTATTTCCTAACATGTGTAAGAGAAAGAAATATGTCCCTTTCTATAAAATTCAGTATATTCATTTCAAGAATATGAAATTACCACATGCATTTTGAGTTATGGTCACCTGATAAGTTTTCTTTGCTATGCATCATGCACTAAAATACTCTCAAAGTAATACAAATCTAAAATAAAGAGACAAGTAAATATAAAACTATACAATGTATATATATAATGAAATAATGTAAGCCTTTATGAACTAAGAGGGTTTTGTCATATGAAACAAGGTAGATAAAATGAAAATGTTTTCTTTCCAGGGAAAGAGTTATGGGGTTATAGAATGCAGCAGAGCTTTGTGGCAATTGTCAGGAGCTAGGAATGGGAGAAGGGAAAAGGTTTGTGAAGATGTACAAATGTTAAGACATAATTATTTTCAACAGTATGACATGCCAAACTTACTTCAACCAAGCAAAGTAACTGAGGTGTTTTGTCCTCTGATTTTGAAAATGAAGAAATCAAAGCAAGGAATAAGTTCAGGCAATATCCTCGAAGTTCAAGGCTTTCTGACTTGGCTTTCAAAGTGAGGAGCAGAATTCAAACAACCTGCATTCCTCAAAATTAATAACAAAAGCCACTTTTAACCTTTAGCAAAAATATTGTTGTTTTTATGCTACATGAATGAATATTTAATTTTATATTACACGCTCAAATTTTAATAATTTCGTAAAATATTTTGGCTAAAAGATAAAATGATCGCACTTTTTTGCTTATTTGTTCAAGCAATTAAAAGCACTGCATTTTCATGCACATACTAATACCGTTTGAATATGTGCATAAGCATTACGTGAAATAAAGCTTGCTATTCTATTTAAAAGTCATGCTAAATTTTAAAATGCTTCGTACCCAAAATTTGTCTGCAGATGAAAGCTTTAAATTACTTCTACAAATATACCCTGCATTTTAATAAAACAAAGTATTCATGGATAAACATAATGCATTATGAATCATTTTCACCACGTTTCCTGCTTTATTTACATTTGTAGCAACTATTTTATGAACTCAAAGAAAGACATTCAAGAGAGAAGAGAACAGAAATAAATTTACCCCAAATACAAAGGATGCATTAATGTGCTATTTAAATTCTTCATCTACATTCTATGCATTGGCACCAGGCCAATTGTTGTCTGCCAGAAACAGTAAAGTTGGAAAGGAGTTGTCAGTTTTCCCATTTGAGTTTGTTTGTTTTTGCTTGTTCTGTGCTGAAATTGAGAAAACATGCTTTTGAGGAATTTGCAAGCTCATTAAACAGAGACTACTCTTGTCAATCAGAGTCAGAAAGATTTCCTTATAAAATCCTTTGAGTCATAAATACATTACACTCTTAGGACATTTGCTTTGGGCTGATGTATTCATTTCTGTTTACAATGAAAATGTACAAAGCTATTTTAATGTAAAGACATGATTCCATTCCATTTCAACTGAGAGGTTAGAGAATTATTTATTTTTAAAATACAGAGCAAAGAAATTGTGAGTGTAGATAGGCCTTTTCTCACTTATCAGTTAAAATTCAATGCTATGTAACTTGATTGACACATGTCTTTAATTATAATCTCTTCTAAACTCAATAATGCAGTCCTGAAGATATCTTAAACATTCCATGTATCTTTTGAACATTACCATGCTTATTAATTTATTTTTTCAATTTGTTTCTAACCAGATTTATTAATGGAAAGTTGAAAGAAAGCAAATACTTGCATGAACAATGCAAAAAATGAAAAAAATTAAATAACCATAATTATCACATTTGCAGTTATTAATATATGACTGTTATAACTGGTACGCTCTCTTCTTCATAATAATACCATGTCTCATATGATCAGTAAAAGGGTTAGAGATTAAAGAATTTTATGAAATGAGAGTTTATCAGCAAATTTGGAACCTAGTTGTATCCTCCATGTGTAGGAGAAACTTTGTAAAATATTTCTTCTCCTGATCCCATTGCTCTCTACCACATATTAGTCAAGCTTTTTCCATCATAATGGTTTAAACATGCTAATAATTAACTCACAATCAGCAAGAATGTATTGGTGTAATATTAAAGAAATATATCAAACAATTTCAAATAGTATCATTTAAACAAAAGTGAGAGTAGACTTGAAGTATATATTGTGATCTCCTCTCTTTCAATATTCTTATCTTTTTTTCTGTTGTATGAATGTGAATTTGTGCTGCCCAAATGCTGTAATCTAAGTCTTTCTGCCAGTGTTGTGTGTGTGTGTGTGTGTGTGTGTGTAAGAGAGAGAGGGAGACAGAGACAGAGACAGAGACAAAGACAGAGAGACAGAGATATCCTAAAATGACCTCTGTTCTCATTTTTAATGGACAGTTCAGAAAATATCATGGTAAAGAAATGAGGAATAAGCAATAGAAATATTTATCAAAAATTTCAAAGTATAAATTAACTGATTCGAAAAGTTCCAGAAAATGAACAGTATTACAAATGTTCCATCCACATGTTGTCCTCAATATTTATTTGTTATGTATTTGTTAGATTTCTTTCAACCTATATTTGCTATTTTCAACAAATGATTACTAATCGTTCACACACACACACACACACACACACACACACACACATACACACACACACACACACACACACACACACACACACACACACACACACACACACATATTACTCATGGTTCAGGAACATGGAAGAAAATACTGCAGCCATGCATTTGCCACATAAAAAATTTTTCCTTGAGAAATTTCAGGCAAATAAAGTTGATAGCTTCATTGTTCTTTTAACCGCAGTTTAAACATACAGGCTTTATAAACTGTAGGCTAATAATCTTAAGCCTTAGGAGATCACAGATGTATTCTTATCTCTTAAGGAGAATCAGTAGAAGTACTAGTCTCTTAAAATTTCAGAGATTTTTTTTTATTATTATTACATTGCATTGCCAAATATGTTTTTAGTGAAATGTGTGGTAAAACCTTTGGCTACTTCTTCTCTTGTGGTTGTTTTGATTTCCATTAACATATAATACATATAGATATACATATAAAATTTTTCTTTTGAATTACAGAATGTGAGTGCCCTTGTTTTGTCAAGCACATGTTTAGTGAAAATAGCCAATTCAATTCCTTAGTTGACTAGATGGTCCATTGATGATTTGCTGCTGTTTTCCACCTGATACTCCCTTTAGTGCAAGATTTGCAAAGGATCTCAGTCATATACATTGTAGGAGGAAATAGATTGAAAGTACTTCTTGATTATTATAACTTTCTATATCCCATAATTTCCCTGTCACTTCTACTACCTTCATTCTCCCTCTAATTATCCTTCCCATATTCATGACTTTTTTTGAAAAATCTGGTTTAACATAACATTGCTGTCATCGATTGCCCTGGCACTGTCTGTATTTTGATGACAATTCTGCTTTCCCAAGAGGGACTGCCTAGGACAAGGAGTGAAAGTACTCAGGTGACTTCATGTGAATCTTCATCCCATTTTAATTTGTAAATAGAAGCTGTGCACCTAGATTGGGCAGATCCACCATGACGCTACTATATCCCCAGTTTGAATATTCCTTATAACTCTTGGTTTTTCCAGGCCTTGTGCTTCTGCTCCATTTCCCTTCCAACTCCTTCTCTTCAGTCTTCCTGTCTCCTCTCCTAGCCCCCCTCACCTCCATTTTTCTGCTCTCCCCAAACTGTTTTTGTTTCACCTCTCTTCCGCTGCCCAATCACTGGCTCTAGCCTTTATTTTACAAATTAAAATGGGGAGAAAGTTCAGATGAAGTCTGATTCACTCCTCATCCCAGGCAGCATCTCTAGGGGAAGTGGAATTAGTATCAAAATACAAACATCACCAGGGTAATCCACAACACATTGTGATTTAGATTAATGACTGAAATAGGTTTTCTTTTCTATTTTTCACAAAGTCTTACTTCTTAAATATTTAAACTATGAAAACTTAGCCATTTTTCTATACCTCAGTTATGCATTTTTTGGTTAAAATTACCATTAATTATGATGCGTGCATCTTATATATGTGGAAACCTTTATATACTCCAGAGTTGAAATGAGATAAATTTATACAATCTTGAATTAAACTTTTATAGGTTTTTAAGGAATACACAACTCAAATATCACTTTTTTATATATGTTTAATTACTATATCACTCTACTGAAGATGATAACATTAAATATATATTGCTTTTTTAAGGTTTTTTTTTTAACTAGAAACAAATATAAAATATTCTCTTGGGGCAGAGAAAATAAATTTCATAAAAGAGAAAGCAATCAATTCACATTGAATTCCTTAAATTTTTTCTATGACTAGAAAGCCATAGAGAATAAAAATTGCAACTTATACTTTATTGAAAAAAACTGTTTTACATAAATATTCCATCATATGCTACCTCCCCCCAACTCCTATAAGATTATTCCTGTGTCCCCATACATCCAATTATATACTGTTTCTTTCCCTTTCTTTAGGAAAAAAAATCAAGAAACAAACAAAATACATAATAAAAAGAAAAATACATATATACACACATATATACCACACACATATATAACCAGAAAATTCATAAAAACATGAAATCAGAAACTACCATATAAAAGCAAAAGACCATTAAGACAAAACACAAAAACCCAAACAAAGCAAAAGGATACAAGTACTCTACAAAAATAACATTGAGTTTGTTTCAAGTTGGACATCTTCTAAATATGGTTATTATACCCACGAGATTATATAATCTAAAAATAACTTTCAAATTTTCATAGAAATGTTTTTTCTCTAATTTATTGTCACTGTCTTTTTTGTGATTATGTGGACATTGTAAAACACAGAAGAGACTTCTTGCTTTCCAATTTGTATCTCTTTGACCTCCTTTTGTTGTCTAATTGCTCTAGTTAGAACTTCAAGTACTACATTAAATAGATAGGGAGAGAGTGAGCAGCTTTGTCAAGTCCCTGATTTTAGTGAGATTGCCTCAAGTTTTTCTCCATTTAGTGTGATGTTGGCTAGTGGTTTGCTGTATATTGCTTTCACTATGTTTAGGTTTGGGCCTTGAATTTCTGATCTTTCCAAGACTATTAACATTCAGGGATGCTGAATTTTGTCAAATGCTTTCTCAGCATTTAATGAAAAGATCATGTGCTTTATTTTCTTTGAGTCGTTTATGTAATGGATTACATTAATGGATTTCCATATATTGAACCATCCCTGCATCCCTGTGATGAAGCCTACTTGATTATGGTGAATGATTGTTTTAATGTGTTCTTGGATTCAGTTTGCAAGAATTTTATGAAGTATTTTTCCATCGATATTCTTATGGGAAACTGATCTGAAGGTCTCTTTCTTTGAATGGATACAAAAAATATGTTACATTTACACAATGGAATGCTACTCAGCTAATAAAAACAATGATTTCATAAAATTCTCAGGCAAATGGATTGAACTTGCAAATATCATCCTGAGTGAGATAACTCCGTTACAAAAGAACACACACGGTATGCACTCACTGTTAAGTAGATATTAGCCATCTTTTATACAGTCACCAAAACCAGACTCTATTGTGGATACCAGGACTTGCTTGCTGACAGGAGCCTGATATGGCTGTTTCCTGAGAGGCTCTGCCAGAGCCTGACAAATACAGAAGCAGATGCTTGCAGCCAACCATTGGACTGAGTTTGGGGTCCCTGATGGAGGAGTTGGAGGTGGGACTGTAGAAGCTGAGTGGGTTTACAGCCCAATGGAGGGAATAACAGTGTCAATTGGCCAGACCCCAGAGCTCCCGAGGAATGGACCCCCAACTAAAGAGTACACATGGAGGGATCCATGGCTCTGGCCGCATATGTGGCAGAGGATGGCCTTGTTGGCATCAGTGGGAGTAGAGACTCTTGGGCCTGAAGGTGTTCGATACCACAGTGTAGGTGAATGTCAGGGTGGGATGACAGGAGTGGGTGGGTGGGGAGGCACCCTCATAGAGACAGATAGTGGGTGATGAGATAGGGGATTTCCGAAGGGGAGACCTGGAAAGGGGAAAACATTTGAAATGTACATAAAGAAAATATCCAAATAAATAAATAAATAATATTCCTTGAAGAAAAAAAAAAATATATATCACAGCAGAGAATTAAGGGTGGCACTGTCTACCTACTGGATTGTGGTTTGTGTTCTAGAAGGAAGAATCGGGTCCAAAATGGGGTCAGAAGATAAGTTTTCAACAGCCTAATTGCTTCCTATTAGTTCTTACCCTTGAGGGCACCATTATTTAGAGAGAGTATCTGCCTAAAGAATTGCAAAAGATTTTCACCAATTACATACTTCTGATAGAGGGTGGGGGTTGCCATCCCACAGTCAAAAGTCTGACCCATAATTGTTCCTGTCTGAAAGAACTACAGGGATGGAAATGGAGAGCAGCCTGAGGAAAAGAATGTTTAGTGACAGGCCCAAAGAGGGATTCAGCTCAAGGGGAGGTCTCAAGGCCTGACACTATTACTGAGGCTATGTAGTGCTCACAAAAAGGGACCTAGCATGACTGCCCTCTGAAAGACCCAACAAGCAGTTGAAAGAGTCAGACTCAAATATTTGCACCTAATCAATGAACAGAAACTGCTGATCCCTGTGACTGAATTAGGAAAAGGCTTAAAGAAGCTGAGGAGAAGGGGGACCCTGTAGGAAGGCTAGCAGTCTCAATTAACCTGGACCCCGGAGATCCCTCATACACCAAACAGGCAGCATATACAAGCTGATATGAAGCTCCCAACACAAATACAGCAGAGGACTGCTGGGTCAGTGTTCAATCAGAGATGATATACCTAACCTTCAAGAAACTGGAGGTCCCAGAGTGTTTAGAGGTCAGGTGGGGTGGAAGACAGGGGATGGGGACATCCTCATGGAGACAGGGTGGGGAGGAGATATGGGATGTGTAGGAGTGGTAGGAACAGTGGCAAGGTGGACGGGAGTGGGGGAGGAATCAAATCTGGAGTGAAAAAATAAAAATAAATAAATAAATAAATAAATAAATGGAAAAAAAGAATTATTAAAAAATCATTTAATAAGTAGATATCAAGAAAACAGGTGACCCAATTTTTTGCAAAAAGCATGGTACAGATCTACAACAAAGAATTCTTAAAAGAGAAAACTCAAATAGCTGAAGAAATATTTAATATCCATAGCCTTCAGGGAAATGCAAATCAAAATTCCTTTGAGAATTCATCTTACACTTACCAAAATATCTAAGAGCAATAAAGCAAAGGACAGCTCAGGTTGGCAAAGATATAGAGTATTTCAGACAATTATCCATTGTTTTGGGTACTGCAAATCTTTAAATAAATAAATAAATAAATAAATAAATAAATAAATAAATAAATAAATAAATAAAATGATCAAGCTTTGTCCCAGAAGGGTTCTGTGGGCAATCCCAAAAATCCTAGGCTGTCGCCAAGACTCTAGTGTCTACTCCTCCAACGGATGGCAAGATCACATTGCTCAAGAGAACATCTACACAACTCATTGAACAGAAGTAAATCTAGCTGGTGCTGACACAGAGCCTTCACCTCTATGTTGTAATGTCATTGATAAATAAGGTACTCAATAAAAACTCAAAGAATAATGTAAACACTAAGCCAACCATAATCCCTTTGGTCTGTAATGCTGAACTCTCTGCAAAGCATGTTAATGTGTTGGGACAATCCTGTTGTGGTGGGATGAAGCCCCATGTGTCTGTCCCAGGGCGGGGTGGGACAGGAGACACTCGGAAAGTGACCATGTCTTCCCACACAGTCCAAGGGCAGGCGGGGACTATGAGAAGCCTTTGCAGGCCCTGCCCATGGGTGGGGGAGGGAACCATTCTCGGGGAACACATGGCAGCCATCTCAGTGGGTTCTCTAGCATGGGACACTGCAGTCGCCACAGGGTGCTGCATACAGATTAGCCGGAGCTCAGCAGGGGTTCCAGCCAAGACCGGGTTCCACAGCTTGAGGCGCTGGGCTAGCTGCTTAGGCTTGGGTGAATGGGTACCATTTGGGAGCACTGGAAAGCCCTCAGTGAGAGATTAGATGCGGCTCCTTAATCGAGGGTTGGATCCCGCTTCCCATGGCAGGTCCAGATGAAGAGACTGTCCATAATTCTAAGACGTTTATTGTCATCGTGTGGAATGGCATGGATGGAATTGTACCCCACCTTTCTGGGAGCTGCGAGGCAGATATAGTAACTGGGAAGGGGCGTGGCTAAACCTCTAGGGATTTCATTAACATGGGGATGGTTTGGAGCTGTGTGCCCACGCCTCTACCTGAGGAGGGGTGGTACTTGACCTTGACTGGAGCCAAAGCCTTCTGGGAGCGTTGGCATAAAGTTTTCCGGTCCCTTGTAGATTATTCCATGGGGTCGCCCAGATTTTATGCATATGTTCAACTGGGTGCCAGATTGCCTGTCACAGATCACTGCTACACATTAATGCACAAGGTATTAGACTAAACAATACATATATGCTTTGAATTAGGATTCACTCCATGAGAAGGAACCTATACCTAATACTGTTTAGATGACCAAGATCCAGAAGGCATTTTGCTATTCTAATAGATCATTGCCTTTATAAGCTATCAGCTGAGAGACTTCCTCCTAAAGCAGATAGGAACAAGTACAAAGACCCACAGCCAGACTTTATGCAGAGTGGTAGACCATGTACAGTCACTCAATAAAGGAATTTTTATATCTAATACCTTCCTTGAGAGCTCAGGGGACCCCATGGAAGAGGAGGCAGAAAGAATATACAAGCCAGAGGAAATAGAAAGAGGGTAAAAGACAGAGGCATGGAGAACACCAAGAAAACAAGGCTCTCTAAGTCTTGAGCAAATCTCACATGAACTCATAAACACTGAAACAGCACGCACTGGGCCTGCCCAGGTCTGCAGCAGTTCCTTTGCATGTATTTCATGGCATCTACTTCAATGGTTTCCTGGGCTTCCTGAGTGTGAGAACAAATAGGTTTCTGATTCTTGTGGCTTTTATTGAGCCCTTTTCCTTCAGTTTGTCTTGTCCACCTCTCATCGGTAAATTTTTGGTTTGTGTTATTATATTTTAATTTATTATTATCCTTTAGAAGGATGTTTTCCTATAGAAGAATATAAAGGGATTGTGTTCAAATAGGAGGGGAGATCGAGCAAAACTGGGAGGTAGAAAGAGAGCAGGATCCTTAATCAGTAATTATGTGAGGGAAAAATATCTATTTTCAATAAATGCAAAAAAAGAAAGAAAGAAAGAAAGAAAGAAAGAAAGAAAGAAAGAAAACAATGAGAGTATTATGATCAAGATTTCACTAAAAAATAAAGTTTAAAAAATAAGCAAAAGAAAATTAAAATAAGTGTTCTAGCATCATTTCCTATTGTATCACATGACAAGTACGAAGCTACATAAAACTTCCATTCTCAGATTAGCTTACATTTAATTGATTATATATTGCCACAAAAATGTAATGAGTCCAAAAAGTCATGTTCTCCACTCGCTATGCTGTGCATACATACTCGCTTGAAATAAATAGAATTAGAATGAGGACCATTTCCTTCATTTCTTATTTCAGTAACTACTTTGGCTAATCCTATCATGTGTAGACAGACATCCAATCTATTCAAAATTGTGCAATAACTCACGTTAAAATCACTGTAAATGATGCTGTGCATCTCTTTCCCCTAGTCTGACAGTTTGGAAAGGAAGATAACGCATCTTAAACAACAGATCTGAAAATACATACTGCAGAGAGAGCATGATAGGATTATGACTCACTGTTCGTTTTACTTATCAGCTTTCTGCATGTGGGTGATTTAAAATCCTTGTTAAAAGAGTCAGGAGATTTATTTATAGTTTTTCATAGTAGAAATGAACACACTGAGTTCTGGCAGGTTTAAATATAAAATATGTTAAAAATATGTCTGCTATTTGATCTGAGATTAAAAAAATAGACACAAAGTAACAAAATATTTGAACTTAAGAATGTGACTATATTCAGGAGATAAGACCTGACATTGATAACAAAATATTTGTGTTAGTGGGGAAAGTCAGCAAGTCAGCAGTCCCCATGCTTCTGCTATTTCTTTAGGTATGAGAAAACACACGGAGCTTTTATATGCTGACAGATGTTCACGGTGAAAGTTATTTTCAGGGTGTATTTTTTAAAGCTAATAAAAACCAAACATTTGTAGTATAATGTTATCATAAATATGTAGATTATAAGAAATTCAGAATATTATTTTTCACATTTGATTTAATGTACACACAGACTTCTGTAAGAAAAATATATATTGCATATAGGTGAAAAGAATAGAACTGCAATAATTCTCATGCAAATAATATTTGTATTCCAAAAGATTTAATTTCAGTACACCAATTTCCATAGGCTAGCATAGGTCACTTTAAAAATATTTCCCTACTGTCCAGTGGTGAGAGTAAACTAGTTGCCTCACATTCATTGCAAGTAAATGAACCATTACAATTAATTCTTGCTTAATGGTTATTCAGATATTAATAAATAATATACTGTTTCTGAATATATCATCAATTACTACATAAGTAAGGAAATTATTTGTAGCACAGACTTACTGTAGACTAAATGACTTTTCAAGATTTACTTTATTTTCTTTTTTTTTATATATTTATTTATTTTTATTTTTTTATATTTTATTTTTTTTTATTTTTGATGCTTTATTTACATTTCCAATGTCTCCTCTTTGGAAACCCCCTATCCCTTCCCCCTCCCCGCCTCTATGAGGGAATTCCACCTCCCACCCACCCGCCCACCCATTCCCATATTCCCACCTTGACATTCCCCTTTACTGGGGCCTCTGACACCCTCAGGCCCAAGGGCCTCTACTCTCTCCCTGATGCCAATGAGGCCATCCTCTGCCACATATGTGGTCCAAAACATGAGTCCATAGATATGTATTCTTTGGTTAGTGGTCCTAACTCCAGGATGACCTGGGGGGGGGGGGGGAAGGTCAGGCCCATTGACGCTGTTGCTCCATCCTTGGGGCTGCAAACTCCCTCAGCTCCTCCAGACCTTTCTCCAACTCCTCCATCTGGGATCTCACTCTCAGTCCAGCAGTTACTGTAAAGTGAAACTTGGGCATTCTGAATTTTTGGGCTAATACCCGCTTATCAGTGAGCACATACCATGTTCGTTCTTGTGTGACTGAGTTATCTCGCTCAGGATGATATTTTCAAGTTCCATCCATTTGCCTGCAAATTTCATGAAGTCATTGTTTTTAATAGCTGAGTAGTACTCCATTGTGTAGATGTACCACATTTTCTGTATCCATTCCTCTGATGAGGGACATCTGGGTTGTTTCCAGCTTCTGGCTATTATAAATGTGGCTGCTATGAACATAGTGGAGCATGTGTCTTTATTACATGTTGGAGCATCTTCTGGGTATATGCCCAGGAGTGGTATAGTTGGGTCCTCAGGTAGTATTATGTCCATTTTTCTGACGGTCCACCAAACTGATTTCCAGAGTGGTTGTACCAGCTTGCAATCCCACCAACTGTGAGGCGCGCGCGCGTCTCGCCTCTCACCGGCAAGAAGACGCGCGGACACGGCAGGCTTCGTCTACAGTTCAGCTTTATTTAGCCATTGATAGAGAAGGAAGAAGGAGAACCGCGCGGGGCCCAAGATGGCGGTGTTATATAGTCCCGGGGCAGCGTGCACTCCGTTGGTTGGTGTGCCCCGGGAATGGGCGGTGATTAGACGTGTACACCCATAATGCATTTCGGGGTTTTCGCGGGCTACCCGCAAGT
>CM052708.1:31643603-31668761 GCA_028551405.1 Uromys caudimaculatus | reverse complement strand
TTTCCTCAGAACGACAGCGCCATCTAGTGATGGCGAATATTCTAACCGCTCCTTACAACCAACAGTGGAGAAGTGTTCCTCTTTCTCAACATCCACGTCAGCAACTGCTATCACCTGAGTTTTTGATCTTAGCCATTCTGACTGGTGTGAGGTGGAATCTCAGACTTGTTTTGATTTGCATTTCCCTGATGACTACGGATGTTGCAGGCAGGTAGATCAATGGAATAGAATTGAGGACCCAGAAATGAACCCACACACATATGGTCACTTGATTTTTGACAAAGGAGCTAAAACCACTCAGTGGAAAAGACAGCATTTTCAACAAATGGTGCTGGTTCAACTGGAGGTCTACATGTAGAAGAATGCAAATTGATCCATTCCTATCTCCTTGTACAAAGCTCAAGTCCAAGTGGATCAAGGACCTCCAGATAAAACAAGATACACTGAATCTAATAGAAGAGAAAGTGGGGGAAACTCTCGAACACCTGGGTATGGGGGAAAAGTTCCTGAACTGAACACCAGTGGCTTATGCTCTAAGATCAAGAATAGACAAATGGGACCTCATGAAATTGCAAAGCTTCTGTAAGGCAAAGGACACTGTCAATAGGACAAAACAGCAACCAACAGATTGGGAAAAGATCTTAACCAATCCTATGTCAGATAGAGGGCTAATATCCAATATATACAAAGAACTTAAGAAGTTAGACTCCAAAAAATCAAATAACCCTATCAAAAAATAGGGAACAGAGAATTCTCAACTGAGGAAATTCGCAGGGCTGAGAAGCAACTAAAGATTTTCTTTATTTTAAATTGGCAATTTTATACATGGATATAACATATTTGTCCACTGATTATCTATCCAACTTCTATCTATTTATCTACCTATCATCTATCATCCATTTATCACCTTTCCATCATCTTTTTTCTATATCTGTGTATCTATATACATCTACCTACCTATTAATCATCTATCATCTATTTGTCTGTCTATCATCTTTCTACCTATATATCATCATCTATCTATCTATCTATCTATCTATCTATCTATCTATCTATCTATCTATCATCTATATATCTGCCTGATTTCTACTGGAGTGTGGGTAACATTTCAGGTGTTACATACTTCATTAAAACTTAATTAAATTTACTTTCCCAGAAGCTATTAATTAACACTAATGTCTCACCTTGGGGTAGAAACTTATTGCTCCATTTTTCATCCATCCTGGTATTTTGAACTTCTACAGGTCTTCATATAATCATACCTATACTTTTCTGGGTCCAAAAGCCCTGGATTTTGTTGTTGTTGTTGTTGTTTCAATGATCCATAAACATTATTTTAATAATATTTATAGTTTTGTTTGTTTAAACCAATCTAAGAAAAGTAAATTCTAGTTTGTGGCTTAGTCACACATGTCTGTGTGGAGTCACACATCTGTAATCCTACTATATAAGGGCTACGAAAAAGAATCATTAACAAGAGGTTAACCAGTGCTATATAATAAGAACATTTTTAAAAAACAAAACCATATAGCATAAAAAAGGTGTGGGAGAATGAAGACATGGCTCTTAGTAGATTGTTTGTTTTGCAAGCATAATTATCTCAGTTCAGACCATAATTATTACCGAAAAAGCTTGTTGCTGTAGTATGTACCTGCGCTCCCAATGGTAGAGACAGGCGATCCTAGGGGTTTGCTGCCCAGTAAGTTTAGATAGTGATATAAAGATGATCTATACAGTCACAGCAAGAAAATAGGAATTGACTAATAGCCCTTCACAACCTAAAGAACAGACATTTTCTTAACTGAGAAAAAATATCAGCGTACATCAATGTCAACTTCCATCTTAATCCCAACATATTCTCCAATAGAGAAAAAAAAAGACAAACTTCAAATGAGTTTATAAGAACCAAGTATGGAAAAAGGAATGGAAAATGTGAAAAAAGATAAAAGAAGTGGGGGACAATTATAAATCCATAACATAGGAAACATATTAATTACAAAATTATAAAATAATCTATAAATAAAGACAGATCTATGTGTATATATAAATGATAGAGATTGCACTAGCAAAAGATAAGAATGTATAGAAATGTTACTAACTCACACACAAAGGGAAATAACAAAACAGAAATTTAATTATAGTATAAAAATAATTCACTCCCTCACTAACATTAAGCTATAATAAAAAATACCTTATTTATGAAACCATGATAGTGTTAGTGAGCCATAAATTAATGTAAAGACAAATATAGTTAAATTAAGTATTCATTTAATTGCAAGAGACAATATCAAGGATAAATTGCAAATTAAGCTAATGTTGAGTCCATACACTGCAAAACCCTCAAGAAAATATTTTCAGTATATTTTAATAATTACAAACATTCAAGTATTTTAAAAGTAACTGTTTTATTACTAAAATTTTATATTTACCCTGGATATAAGCATGTGTGTATATGGATGTTATGTAACTAATGTATGCCATAGTGTGATTGGGGACATCAGAAAAGAATTACTGTAAGTAGGAGTTAGCTCTCTCCTTCTGCACTGTGGCTATGGAACATCAAACACAGGAGAGAAGGCTTGACAGTAATTGACTTTAGCTTTTCCTTAGTCAATTATTTTTATTGTATTAACAATTATAGGGTTTTAATTGATCAGCTCAGAACAATTAGTTTATTTATCATCAAAAAACATTATTTTTGTGATGATGAATTTCAAAGTCTTTTTCTCAAGCCATTTGAAAAAAAATAATTTTGTAGCCAGTAATACAGTATTTCAAAATACCAGAACATATTTCTTCAAACTATCTCCAAGTGCCAAATCCTACAATTTCTTTGGTCCTTTTAACAACTAGTCTGCTCTTTGCTGCAATTGTTTTACCTTTTATATTTCTCAAGTGAAAACATTCATCTCTTTTACTTTGTATTTTTTTCTTTAATAATTTGATATTTAGCCTCATTCAGATTGTGTTAATTGAAATATTGTGATTTTTTTGCATTTTGTATTTCATATATATATAATATATATATGTATGTATATATATGTTTTGTTTGTTTACATTCTAAATGCTATCACCTTTTCCAGTCCAACATCCAAGAATTTTTCACCCCATTTCCCCTCCATTTGCTTCAGAGAGGGTGCTCCTCCACCCAGCCATCCCCTCTCTAAATCAATCACCCCCATGTCACCCCAACCCCTCATCCTCCTGCGCTGGGGCATCAAGTCTCTATAGAAGTAAGCACTATCCTCTCCCAATGAGGCCAGACAAGGCAGTCCTGTGCTACATATGGGCCTGTGGCCACTGATCAGCACACGTATGTTCTCTGTTTGGAGGCTTAGTCTCAGGTGCTCCAAGCAGTCCTTGTCAGTTGATACTGTTGTTCTTCCAATGGCTGTAAGTATCTGTATCTGTCCCATTCAGCTGCTGGTAGAGCCTCTCAGAGGGCAGCCATGCTATGCTTCTGTCAGCAAGCACATCTTGGCATCAGCAATAGTGTTAGTGTTTGGGGGCTACCCATGGGCTAGATCCCAAGTTGGGCAGGTCATGTTGTCTTTCTTTCAATCTATTTTTGTCGCTGCATTTTGTTAGACAGGAATAATCCGGGGTCAAAAAATTTGAGGGTTAAGTTTTTGATATCCTTAAGACAGAAATTATTTTCTTTGATTTGTTTGTTGTTGTTCTTGTTTTTGTGCTTAATTTCATTTTCATTCCCTTTCTGATGAATTAAACATCTACATTGTAAATGACTGACACACATATATATATATTAATAAATATATTTTATATACATATATAATATATTAAATGTATTATAATATATAAATATAGATATTTTATTGATATAAATACATATTATACATAAATCTTATAAATAAACTATGCTATATTAATATTACTGAATATATTAAAATTATGAATATATAAATATAAGTATATATAATATATTTTGTTTCCATGCCCATTTCATATGCAGTGGCATTGCTTTTATGTACAATAGTTCTCTATTCATTTTTTGACTAAATGCAATTAAAATGTTCTCATTGTAAATACATTTATTTGCCAATAATACTATGTAAAAGGTCTGACTCTAGTATATATGACATTCATCTGAATAATTGAGATGCTTAATTTATTTCTATACTCATCTAGTAAAGTTAATTTTCAGTCAAAATTCAGTACATAGTGATCTTTCAATGATTTCAAATTCTTGATGACAGACCAAAGAATCAGTGAATTGTTATAAATTTAAATTAATTGTACTTCATTGTGAAGTTCAATAATGCTATTTGGTTTCCAATATTTCTTTTTTATTTCCGGTAGTGTGTGTCTTAAAATTTGTAACTACCTATGTTCTCTAGCAGAATTCACTTTTCTGTCTCTTCAAGACACATTTTTACAGTTTACATATGGATTAACTTTAAATGGGTCTGATTGACTAAATGTTCAGTTATTGAAGAAAAGTTTGAGACACTTCATTAAAATTTACTAAATATTGATTTTCAAATGGCTTTTATTTTTATATATTTTCTTTCTGCTTTATTTGGTTTATTATATTTTATAATTCATATTAAATTTTATATAACATTTTAAAATATTTTGAGTGTTTTATTCATGCACTTGATATGTTTTGATCAAGTCTGTTTCTGATATTCTATAGTCCAATTCCTCCCTGTCAACCCACGTGCTTCATTCTTAAGTTTATGTGCATTTTGTGAATCGTTAAATCTACTATTTGAGGCCTGTGTGTGTGTGTGTGTGTATGTGTCTGTCTGTCTGTCTGTCTGTCTTCTGGATCATCATGATCTCTCTGGGTTCCCAATTTTAATGAAAATTTAGTCCTTCTATTGAAGTTTTCATCAATTTAAAAAAAAATTACTCATTTTCATTCTAAAATAGTTGTGCAATTATCACTTGTTTTTTGAATTTGGAAAGGTTTCATTTTGAAAAACCACAAAAATTTCCCATAAAACATACATCAGTAAAATAATATGTAAAACACTTTAAAAGCTTATGAAACCTGTGCAATAAAGAATTGCTATTCTTTGTTTGTTTGTTTGGTTGGTTTTTTTTCGAGACGGGGTTTCTCTGTGTAGCCCTGGCTGTCCTGGAACTCACTCTCTAGACCAGGCTAGCCTTGAACTCAGAAATCCACCTGCCTCTGCCTCCCAAGTGCTTTGATTAAAGGCATGTGCCACCACTGCCCGGCTGAATTGTGATTCTTAATATACAACCTTTAAAATTCCACACAAATAAAGATATCCAAATAAGGGGAAAATATGGTGAAATAAATGGATACTTTAAAATGAATCAAGGGCCAACAAGATCGCTTAATGGGTGAAAGTACCTGCTATTAAGCCCAATTACCCCAATTTCATTCGTACAGCCTACAGGGTTGGCCAACTTATCTATAAATAATGCTTTGACCTCTAGACACATAATTATACAAAAATAGTGAGAGAAACAGAAACAGAAACGCACACACACACACACACACACACACACACAGAAAGAGAGAGAGACAGAGACAGAGACAGAGACACAGAGAGACACACAGAGAGCAGCAGAGAGAAGCAGAGAGAGAGAGACAGAGAGAGAGGATAAATGCAACATTAAAACTCTTTAAAATCATCGAATAGGTACTAGGGTGTAAAGACAGTGGAGAAGAATATATACTGCCTTTGTGATGTAATTCTCTTACAGAGGACTCAGGTTGGGTTCCTAGCACTCACAAGGTAGACACACAACTGTATATAAATCTAGTTCTAGGAGTAGATTTCATGACCCAGAAATAAAATCATACACTTATGGACACTTGATATTTGAAAAAGAAAACAAAATACCCAAAGGAAAAAGAGAAAAAGGATCTTCAAAAAATGGTGCTGGTCTAACTGGCAGTTGGTATATAGAAAAATATAAATAGATCCATGTGTGTCACGCTGCACAAAGCTCAAGTCCAAGTGGATCTCAGACCTTAACACAAAAGCAGAAACACTAAATTTAAACTAAGAGAAAGTGAGAAAGATTCTAAACCTCATTGGCATGGGGGGAGTTTCCTAAACAGAACTCCAGTCGGAATAGTGTAGTGTTTTAACTTAGTCTCATCAGCTGCATTGGAATCGAACCAAAGTGTCAGGTTGTCTGTGAAAAATTGTGGAGCCAGGAATTGACTTCCCTCCAGCTGTGAAAGTTTTAGAATAAACTTCTTCAAATTTGTGTTAGCACAGGAGCTTTGAAATGATCTTAGCTCGATACTCTACCTCCCTCAGCTGCTTCACCTTGCTTTCACCTTGCATTTCTGTTATGGAAGAAGCCAACATCCTTGAACTTTATACTCCAACCTCTTCTGCTTAGTATTTATTATAAAGCTTTCATGTAACTCTCAACAAACAAATAAACTCAGGCCTCTGGTTGGACTTTTAGCTTAAAGAAATATTGGAGATGTTTTGATCTTCTATCCACACCACTAAAACTTTCTTCATATCACAAAGTAAAAGATTTCCTTCCTGATATTCATGTGGACACTGGAGTGGCACTTTATTTTCCTTCAGGAACTTTCCCTTGCATGTGTTTTGACAAAGCATGACTAGCTATTAGTCCTTCTTATATTTGACATTTCCCTCAGTATCTGTGTTACTGCCTCTGGTTTTAAGTGGCAATCACATATTTTTTCTTTCCTTTTAGCTTAGGTTATTCCAAAGTTACACATGGACTTAATTTTAAATTTTTGATGTTTTAAAGAACACAATGACTTGAAAAGAGCATGAGAATGGGAGCTGCTGACCATCAAAATTTTAGAACTCATACACTTACCAGTTGACTATGCTATATCTTTAGATATAGTTTAACAGCCCAATGAGTTATTTTAAGTTACATCAGCTATCCTTGACCACAGGATACTATAATAGTTAGGATAAAAATTGGAAGATCTGAAATGTTGCGAAAGTTATGAAAATCTTAGGAACAATAATAAAGGAATGGCAAACATCTCCTGTAGGAAAATAAACATAACAGACACACTGAGCTTAGGTTTGCCTTCAGCAGAGTTCTCATAAAGCTACAGTAGGAAAAGTGAAGCAGACTAAAATGGTAATTATGGAATGAAAAACAAACAAAAATACAATAAAATGAAAGAGTCATCATAAAATCTGGGTTATTAATTATATAAATAAGCACTCAAGTAAGGATAATAACATAAGAACTAGAATAAAGACAAAAGTTTTGAACCCAGATACATTTTATAATTGACAGGGTGAAATAAGTATATTGTAATTTAGGAAACTGGTGAACATTTAATGAGTTTATATTTTTATCATATAAAATTTTTTTAAATATATATTTAAAAAATTTTCACAAATTCAGCTTACTTTTGCATTGCAAAACTATTTATCCAGATACCAAAATGAATCACAGTTCACATACTTTTGTTTCTTCATCAATATCCAAATTTACTTAATGTTGTTTTAATTTACACTAAATATATTTTAAATAGTGTATTGTAATATGCCATCAAAATGATACTTATGAATATTATTGAGTAAAACAAAATGTAAAAAAAATGTTATAATATTAAACATACATAAAATATGTGGGGGAAATAGGACATATGAATTAAAGCTATGGTTGTCCCAATTTCTGTCTCTACTCAAAAGAATTTATAGATTGTTATGGCTTTCATTTCTTTGCCCTTAATCTGTCTGTTAAACAAACCTGGATCTCAGTTGGTCAGTATTCAATTACTAACAATTACGTAAGCCTTCATTCTTGAGATATGTGACTGGATGTTCATCACACCTTATGGATTTTTGAGTGTGTTTCATTAGTTTTTATAACCAGCTATGACATAATGGAATGCACCATAATCTAAATAATTGTCTTGCATCCCCAGTTGTCTCCTACTTCCATTTTTAGCAGTCATATGAGTACCTCTTTTTAGGAAATTGTTCATGCCAGAAACAGCTCATTTTCACATGCTTCTCTCAGAGGTAGAAACCATAACATCAGCTTGCTAACTAAAGTGATGTCTGGGGAAAATTTTGCCTCATTAATTGAAATACTTCTTTGACTTCAGCTGAGCCTGAACTGCAGAATGAAAGGAAAGAGAGTATATTCAAATGAAAATTAGGATGGCATGTCCAAAACCAGTTAATTACACATTTATCTTTTATTTAGTTATCAGAGAAAATTTCTCTGTATGACATTACAAGAAAGTTTCAAAGACTACCCTCCCATTTAACGACTTTCTTCTAGCAGACAAATGCTTGAGTTTATAAATATTTTCTAAAGCATCTCTTACTTTGCTAATGTTTTTATGTTGTAGCAGGTACAATTCTCTTTACTTTTAAAATAATAAGTTTCATGGTGAGCTCACAAGATGTCAGTGTGTGAAATGCTTGCTGCCTACACATGAGGCCTGAATCTAGATCCCAACCAGTTGTGTATTATAAAAAGTCAAGTTTGGCAGTGTGTTTATGCCATCTCAGGACTCTAAAAGCAGAGTCAGAAGGGTTCCCTGGACAGCCAGGGTTGCTAGTCAGTGAAATCCATGTTTCATTATAATACTCTATTTAACAAATCAAACAATAAAACAAAAAATACAAAGTTGACAATGGAAGACACTTGAATTTGAACTCTGCTCTTTCCATAGGGACATAGGCCATGTGTATCAACAATGTATGCTTATAGATACTTACCAAAAGACAGTAAGATTCATGGGTAGAAGTATCACTGGATATCACTGGATGTATTTTCGTGACAATGCCATTAGCTTATTTATATTTATTATTCAAGGACTTACTGAAACCGCTTACCACTCAAATAACAGCTGAGAGCATTTAATATATCAATAACTTCTAATCCTCTGAGGACCTACTGAGGATATCTCCTTGGGTAAAATAAGAAGTGATTTTAGTTTATTATTGTTTTGATAGAGTATTCTGAAAACACTTTTAGCAACCAAGTTAAAAATGAAAACTGAAATGTTGATTTTGGCAAGCAAGCCTAAGAATAGTTAGCTGTATTGCTGATCAAGCACCGGGATGATTATGGCAAAACCTGAACCTAAGTCTAGGCAGCACCATTTCCTATTGGTATTTGTTGTCTGCTTGCTTGTTTGTTTTTCTTGGCTGTTTTCATTATCAGTGAAACAGTTTACTTTACACTCTGAGAGCCTGTTTACATTTTCTCGCCATTCCTGCTCAACGCTTTCTTTCCCTTCCCTTGTTTCATCGACTTCCTTCTGAATTGCTGATATTGCATTCAACACTGATCATAAAATTTTACATTTCATCACCTTATCCTTTAAATTTTGCCAGGCTGAGCCGGGCAGTGGTGGCACACACCTTTAATCCCAGCACTTGGGAGGCAGAGACAGGCGGATTTCTGAGTTCGAAGCCAACCTGGTCTACAGGTGAGTTCCAGGACAGCCAGGGCTACACAGAGAAACACTGTCTCAAAAAACCAAAAAAAAAAAAAAAAAAAAAAAGAATAAACAAAAAACAAAAACAAAATTTGCCAGGCTGACATAGTATGTCAGTAATAAAGTATTACTTCATTACTTTTCCTTTCCAAACTTTTCCTTTTTCCTTCCTCAGTGTGAGAGGAAGCATTTAGGCCTGCTGTGATTAGATGTTCCAGGGCAAGATGGTACCTGAGGCGAGCTTCCCATTTTCCTCAGAGAATGAAAGGTAATGGTAGGGAGAGGAGTGATGGGCCCACGATCAGGATTTAAAGTGAATAACTGAAGAAAAAACGTAAAACTATTGGATTTTGTATACAATAATACCATAACAACTCAATCCTTTCAACATACATATATAATAAATAAATAATAAATAAATAATAAATAGATAAATAAAAATAATAAATAAATAGATAAATCATGTACTCTTTGTGTTTGCCTACTATTTCTGAGCATGTGCCCTTCTTTACAGTTGATGCATCCATTGGCACTTCATTTAGAAAACTGAGTTTTCTTTTGCCAGTAGGTATCAATTGCAATTAGCTTCTTTGTTATGGTGGAAATTTATATTTACATCTCATTCTCTGCAAATTTCACTTTTATTTGTCTGATGTCATTGATGTCTAGGAGGCTTTGTGCTGAATTCTCTCACTGGTTCTAGTTATTTCTGAACACTTGCTGGCTGGTTCAACTTGCTCTTCTGTCTCACATTCCTCTCCAAGCTGACTGACTGAATCTGGCTTCTCTCAGCTTATCACTGAATTGCTCTGCTTGGAAAAATTGCCTCTAAATTCCACCAACTGAACTGCACTTACTGCATGAACTCAACTGTACTGAACTGAACTGAACTGAACAGGGCTGAATTTAACAGGGCTGAACTGAACTGAGTTCTACTGAATTTAACAGGATTGAACTGAACAGAACTGGAAAAACGCAACTGAACTCAACTATTACATATATTTAGTCTATCTTGGAAAAGGAGATGCTGCAACTTGCAGCAAAACTTGTGAAACTGTAAGACCATGTGCAAAATGAAATTAGTTGGATATAAAAAGACAGCTAGGGCATGATCCCAGATTCATGTGAAATCTAAAACAGAAACTGAATTCATGTCACATAATTAAAAGTGGTGTTCACTAACCAGTTGATTGATGAGCATGAGAGGGCATAAATTTGAATCTGAGTGTTAAGGAATATTTGAGAGAGTTTAAAAGGACCAAAAAGGAAAGGATGAATATCATAATTAATAATCTCAAAAATTAAAAAGAGATGTTCATTAAATTGCATACTTTCTCTATTATTGTAGTAAATTTGATTTTTAATATCATATTGCACACATGGATTTGAAGGAGTAGATTACAAATGAACATACAACACAAGCATAACTAAATGGGTAGATATGTTTCTTGAAAATCGTATTATTTCACAAAGTGTGCATTTATCAGCCATAGAGTAAAGATTATTCCAACAGAAAAAAGCTTAACATGTCTACCATTAGCCAAGGAGCTACTGAAAGTTGACAGTGGCTAAAGGAAGAATATAACAGTGTGTCTACTACAAGGTATTCTATTATTCAGGAGATGACCCTAAACCTGTACACATACAAGCAACACTAACTACTATGCAGAATTTGGTAGACATTGAGCACATTAAGGAAGAGATGAAGAAAAATGGGAACAAATGATCATAATATAGTGTTTATAGATATGAAATTAATAATTTTTAAAAGTAAGAGTAAGGAATAAAAGACTAATAATATTCACACAGATCAAAGGTGAATCATATATAAATTAAAATATACATTAATAATAATCTTGGAGAAGATGGTTGAAAAAGAAGCCACACACAGGAATATGAAACACATAAATAAAATAAAAGGATACCATAAAAATTTATCAATAACAAAAGTTCTATTAAAATCAATGAATATGCGTATAAGTTGAGGTCAGTTAGCTTGGCTTGCAGCATGTAGGCATCTTCTGACCCTAGATACAGAAGGATGTGCTAAAAGATGCATTTTATCAGCATTTGTTACCCTAACAGTTAAATATTTTACAGTTAATAAAGAGGAAAATATTTGAACATAATATAAATAAAAGGGAAAATGCTGAAAATGTCAAGAAATTGCAAATCATTTAAAATGTGATTTTTTTCAATATATTATTAAGTATGCTGTATATGAAATTTTCAGCAACTTTTGAAAACGAAATACTACGAAGTATGAGTAAAAGAGAGGGAAAGATAACTTACTGTCATACACATGAAATATACAAAATATTCTTATTAAGGCTTAGGAAGTGGTCTTGAAAATGACTTATCTTAGAAGGTAAGAATGACTAGTAAAATATGGGAAATCTTCATGTATGTATATTTAGATTATTTTTGTCAGTTTTTCAAGGCAAATAACGCCTGTGATTGGATACTAAGTGCAAGTGTGATTGGATAATAAGGCAAGTGCATTTTTTAAAGTTTCAATGTATTTTTAAATAGTGTGGCAATTTCTAATATTAAAGCAGTTAAATATTTTAGACATATATTTTATTGCATTATTATATTATAATCATTTTAAATGTGAGTTTATAATATTTCTACACATTTTTACTATGAATTGGGTATTTGTTAATATTTTATAGATCTTTTGAACATCGATATTCTGTCATTGGATGATTTCTTGATCTTAAACTCTAATAGCTGTGGAATGTTGTTTTCTCAAGCAGACACTGAAATAAAGGTATTTTATTTAATAATATGTTTTAATGGTGTCCCTACCACTTCAAGCACGAAAAAAAATGTGCTCTTTTTAAAAGGATATTGTATTTCTTGGAACATCTTTTGGGTATAGGCCCAGGAGTGGGAAAGCTGGGTCTTGGAGTAGAAATATGCCCAACTTTCTGAAAAAAACGCCAAATAAATTTACAAAGTGGTGATACCAGTTTGCACTCCCATCTCTTTAAAATGAGCCAATCGCTGACACTATTAGTGATACTCTGATATGTGTGCAGATAGGAACCTGGCAAAACTGGTTTTCAGAGGTTTCACAAAGCAGCTGATGGAAAGAGGTACGGTGACTCACGGCCAAACATCAGGTGGTGCTCAGGAGTCTTGTGGAAGAATGAGGGGGGTCACTGAATCCCCTTCCCCTAACTGGACTGCCTGGCAGGGCTTCAGTGTGAGAGGAAGCATTTAGGCCTGCTGTGATTAGATGTCCCAGGGCAGGATGATACCTGAGGCGAGCTTCCCATTTTCCTCAGAGAATGAAAGGTAATGGTAGGGAGAGGAGTGATGGGCCCACGATCAGGATTTAAAGTAAATAACTGAAGAAAGAATGTAAAACTATTGGATTTTGTATACGATAAAATTTATAATTATAATACTAATAATTATGGCCATGATGGTATAAAATTAAAACATTGGTTAAAAAGTGGAGAGTAAAACATAAAGTTCCTTTGACATTTTGATGCTAAATTCACACATATAAAAGCGAAACAAAATTTTAGATTGTCAAATTTGTGAAAGTAAACTTGACCAAGATTTCTCTCTGTTTTAATATTTTTAAATAAATTTTTAAACTTATAATGAGCTTCTTTCCAAAGGTATATTTATATGAGTTAATTTTTATGGTTAAAGATGCTTGGCATCATCTAGAATGATTTATTAAAAATGCAGACCTGAAATGTCCCCAAACTACTTGGTAAGCTCATGTAATCTGCATTTTTACAAGCTCTCATATAATATCTGTATTCAAGTAAGTTTGAATACCGCTGGTAAGAACATTCTCTGACATATTCAGAAACATAATTATGTAAGAAACTGTGAGAATATAGTGAACAATATCTTATTGCTCTGAGATGTGCTGTCAGCATGAGCACTGATATTCACGGATAGGGGTAGTTAAAAATAAAGGTATCGTGATATGCTTGTAGATCTCCATTACCATGAAGCATGTGCCAGATGGTAAATGCTCCAGTTACAAAAGGTGGGGAATTGAATGATTCCCAAGCTAAGATACCTGGAAAATAATTTGTGTCACTCAAGGCACGAAATCATACTGATAAATTGTGCTCAGTCTTCACGAAAATGATTGGATTCAAACTGAGAAACTTGAGCATGTGGCATTATACAACAGACAATATCTCATATTTTCTAATAAAGTTTTCTTACAAATATGATGTTCCAAAAAGTCAAAATAAAAGTATTGAATAATGACTTTTCCAACTGTTATAACTTTTAGATAAAAGTTTTGGATTAGTGTTCGAATCTCTATAATAGAAACACACACACACACACACACACACACACACACACATAAACACACACCCAAACACACCCATACCATCAGAGAGAGAGAGAGAGAGAGAGAGAGAGGGAGAGAGAGAGAGAGAAAGGGATAGTGAAAGGGAGAGGGAGAGGGAGAGGGAGAGGGAGAGGGAGAGGGAGAGGGAGAGGGAGAGGGAGAGATATACTAGGTATTATAATTGTATAATTGGTGTTACGATTTAGGAAATATTTTGTGCACAGTGTATCCTTTTCCATGAATCATTATGGTATAATGATATAGAAAGTACACTATGCTTTCATGCAAACAAATATTGTGCTTTAATTATTGTCCTTTTAAAGGATGACTGATCATCACTTTAAAAATACAAATTCAAGAACTGGAGCATATGCTGTTTTTTTCTTTGTTCTTTTTATTACTCTTTTATCTATTTTTACAGTCCAGACTTTATCCCCCTCCCTGTCTATCATCCAACTATTCCACATCCCACACCTCTTCCCCTTTCCCCAAGAGGATGTCCCCACCCCCACCCCATCCCATTAAACCTCCCCTATCCCTAGGGCCCCAAGTCTCTCGAGGGGTATCTTGTCTGACTGAGTCCAGACCTAGCAGTCCTCAGCTGTATATGTGTTAGGGGCATCATATGAGCTGGTGTATGTTGTCTGGATGGTGGCTCAGTGTCTGAGATCCCAGGGATCCAGGTCAGTTGAGACTGCCGGTCTTCCTATAGGGTTTCCTTCCTCTTCAGGTTCTTCCAGCTTTTTCCTAATTCAACCACAGAAGTCACCAACTTCTGTCCATTGGTTGGGGGTAAATATCTGCATCTGACTCTTTCAGCTGCTTGTTGTGCCTTTCAGAGGGCAGTCATGCTAGGCTCCTATTTGTAAGCACACCATAGTATCAGTAATAGTGTCAGGTCTTGGGTCCTCCCACAGAGTTGGATCCCAATTTGGGCCTCTCACTGAATCTCCTTTTCCTCAGGCTATTCTCCACTTTTGTGTCTGCTGTTTTTTCAGACAGGAACAATTCTGTTATATAATTTAAAAAAAAAAATAAAAAAAAAACTTGTCTATCTTTTTTTTTTTTTTTTTGGTTTTCGAGACAGGGTTTCTCTGTGTAGCCCTGGCTGTCCTGGAACTCCCTCTGTAGACCAGGCTGGCCTCGAACTCAGAAATCCGCCTGTCTCTGCCTCCCAAGTGCTGGAATTGCCCGGCGTCTATCAATTTTTTAAACTTGATAGATTTCTTATGTATCATCTATTTAAGTATGTGTTTCTTTATGAGTATATTTTCTTTTTTGAGAAAATCATCTTTGTATGAAATATACATTAAGTCTAAAGTATAATTCTGTTGGATAATCGTTTTGACTGATGTAGCTACTGCAATATTGTTTTATTAGCTTGGGTCGGAGGTTAATCGTGGTACCATCCCTAAATGCTTTCAAAAGGAATTCCAAAGGCTTCAGTACATGTAGGAATAATCTGTTAGCTCTTGCTAGAGAGTGGAGAAATGTTGTCAATGTAGGGATCAGTTAAATTTCTGATTCATATTATGAAAAAAAAATGCATTTTGCTCTTTAAGTTTCTTGTTAAGTTATATTCAATATAGAAAGCCCATAAGCAATTTAAGGATTGAACAGTTATGAATGTTAAGATTGAATGTTAAAACATGAGACAAAAAAAAGCTAGTGCAATCCTTAAAAATGTTAAATTGTAAAGATGCGGCTAAGAGAACAGCAATCAGGAAAACTCATCTACAAATATTAGACTTGTCTCAGCCACCTAATACTGATGGAGAGGAAAAATGGGAAGAAAATACCCACCTTTCCAGGCCATTCTTGTTGGTGGTAGAAACTTTTACACACTATATATCAAAGTGACAGAAAGAAAGAGAACTTCTATTCCCGGAAGGAATCCTTACTCTTCACCTAAACATCTCTGAAATGGTTTTATTGATCAGTCTCAACTTTGGGCACTACACCATGGAAGGGTTTTAGTTTCTCACAATCTCTGCTCAATATGACTATGTAGCATTACTTCTAGTCTTCTCAATGACAGATCTAGGGAATTTCATGAGCCCCTGGCCATGTATCCTCTGTAATATTTTAGTTCAGTTAATATATTTCAAAACATATGTTTAATGATGTTTCAATATTTATTAATAAAATTCAGTGTCCCAAGAAAACAAATATTAGTTTATTCTGAATTTTCAGAGCATACTATTTATAAAAGTATGAATTTATTTTCATTTTCTCATATCTTTACATTATTATCAAATTCAATTTTTTTCTATATTATTACTATTACTAAAGTCAATTAATACTATTACTATGTGGTAGTTGAGTACTACAATTATTTGCTTACTCTTTAACGACTCTTTAAGTTAGTTTAAGTATCATAAATACTAAATCTGTAAAGATTCTATAAATTTATTAATTCAAGATAAAAAATAGAAGGGAATTTTTTATAATGTACTTTTTTTTTAGGTACATGATACAAATTTATTCTTCATAAAGATTTTATTTTTCTTCTTGGTTTGAGTTTTGTATTATGTATGAGGAGTAGCCTTGCACTGGACCATAAATTACTGAATATTCTAATTGTCTAGGCAGTTAGTCTCAGGAATCACCTGTCTTTGAATCCTTAGAACTGGGATGACACACGTTTACCTTGATACTTGTTTTTTTTTCACGTGGGAATATGTTTAGGGATCAAACTATGTGTTTGTTCTTGTATGACAACCACTGTACCAATAGAGTTCTTTCTAACCCATGATTCTGCTTTTAATGAAATAATCATAAGCCTCTAAAAGACACTGAATAGGGACCTGGGCCATCTAGACTGAGAATTTAAAGTAGACAATTATACAGAATGAATCTTTGGAAAATAAGGAAGCACTTAGAAGTGGGTTAAGTTGGTATTCTCTAGCCTCTCTACTTATCTCCATTATATTAAAGAGAAGACATAAATATTTTTATTAAATCATTTCATGTTTTTAAGGTAATAAATATTTCACAAATACAATTAAACATAGAAATATTTAATTATGTATATTAATATTTAACTTAACAATATATTTAGTATGTCTCTGCCTTTGATATTGATAACTTTGAAAATAATAAAAAGAAATCAGATAGCTTAGAGAGTATACAATAAATTCAATAGAATAAATATATATTAATCATGCTTGTCCACAACTCTGCCTGAACTCCTGGAAGGCTATAGGTAAAAGGAATAAACTGATGGCTAAAGGCCAGCATGAGAACACAAACAACAAAACCTTGGCAATATAGTGACACCAGAGTCTAACTGTCCTCCTGCAGGAAGTTCTGTAGGGCTCCTATTACAGCCAACGAACATGAAAATGGCCTTGAACCCAATCTTAAAATGATGATAGAGGCCTGTAAAGAGGAAATGATGTGTTCTTGGATTTGGTTTGTATGTACTTTTGTGTAAAGGTTAACATGGGAAATTGCTCTGAAATGCTATTTCTTTGATGATTCTTTGAAAGGTTTAGGTATCAGGAAGACTGTGGCCTCATTTAATGAATTTGGCAAAGTTCCTTCTGTTTCTATTTTGTGGACTAGTTTGAGATGTATTGGTACTGTGAAAGTCTGATAGAATTCTGTCCTAAAATTATCTTGGCCTGGGCTTTTATTTTGGTTGAAGGAATTTTAATGAATGAACTATTTCTTTAGGGGTTATACAACTATTTGATTTTTTTTATCAGATGTCTAATTAACCCTGGTAAATGAAATCTATTAAGAAAATTGTCCATTTCATTTAGATCTTCCAATTTTGTAGAGTATAGGTTTTGATATAAGAACAAGAATTCAGTGTCTAATGTTATGTCACCCTTTTCCTTTTTGATTTTCTTAATTTGGATATTCTCTCTCTCACGTTTAGGTAGCTTGGATTTGTCTATCCTGTTTCATTTACTCAAAGAACCAACTCTTGTTGTCATTGATTCTTTGTATTGTTATCTTTGTTTCTAATCGAATAATTTCAGGCCAGTGTTTGATTATATCCTGCTGTCGACTTCTCTTAGGTGTGTTTGCTTTTATTTGTTCTAGCTTCAGGTACGCTGTCAAGTTGCTAGTATGAGACTTCTCTAATTTATTTATGAAGGCATTTAGTACTGTGAACTCTCCTATCACTGCTTTCATTGTACCCCACAAGTTTGGGTATCTCTTGCCTTCATTTTAATTGAACTCTAGAAAGTCTTGAATTTCTTTTGTGATTTCTTCTTTGACTCAGTATTCCTTGACTAGAGAGTTGTTCGGTTTCCATGAGTTTATAGGCTTTCTGTTGTCTCTGTTGTTGATGAAATACATTTTTAATCCATGGTAATCTGAGGAGATGCAAGGGGTTATGTCAACTTTTTACATCTGTTGAGACTTGCTTCATGACCAAGTATATGGTCAGTTTTGGAGAAGAGTCATTGAGGGGGTTAGAACAAACTATATTCTTTTGTGATTGTAAGAAATGTTCTATTTATTAGGTTCATTTGATTCATAGCCTATGATAGTTTCTTTATTTCTTTTTTAGTTTTTGTCTTGAAGACCTATCTATCCACTGGTGAGAGTGAGAAGTAGAAAGTGTTACCCTTAGTGAAGTAATCCAGATCCAAGAAGGCTATTCAGGTATAAATGAGCATTAGCTGTAAAGAATATCCATGCTAAAATCCATAGACCCAGAGAAACTAAGTAACAAGGAGGGCCCAATGGAGCCACATTAATCTCCTTATGAAAGGAGGTAGACACTGTGGGTGGGAAAGGGGGAGAGGTTTGAATTAGAACATGGGAACAGGGGGAATCAGGTTGGGAGAGAACGGAGGGACAGAGTACATCAAGAGACAACTGGACTTGGGAGGCATCTCTGGAAAGAATTAGAAATCTAGTGCAATGGAGACTTTCAAAAATCTACAAGGGTGACTCTAGTTAAGACTCCTAGGCTGGACTGACCAATTTTTGTAACTAGAGGAGACTTACAGTAGAGACTGCTAATAAATAAAATCCAGCTACAAACCTTTCGATCTACAATTTGTCCTGCCCACAAGATGTCTGGGATAAAGTTGGATGAGAAAGCATGGGAGTGGATAGCTAATGACTAGTCCAGCTTGAGAGCCATGCCATAAGAGGAAGCCCAACCCTGACACTGACTGGAGGACAGGCAAGATAGCCCCAGAAGCCTGGAATAGAACCAAACATGACTTGGTAAACATAAATAAATAAATACAATAAAATTATATAAAATCAATGAAATGATTACTAATGATATGCTGCTATACTTATACATTGATGCCTAGCCCAATTGTCATGAGAGAGACTTCACCTAGCAACTGATGGATACAAATGTAGAGACCCACAGCCGACCATTACGCAGAGTATGGCTAGTCCTGTCCTGTTGTTGATTCCTCTTTGCTATGTTTTTCTATCACTAGGGTTGCCTCCATTTATGTTTTCTTTATTGCTTCAATTTCCATATTTAGATCATGGAGTGTTTTGTTCATTTCCTTCACCTTTTAATTGTTTTTTCCTGTATTTTTTAAAGGAATTTGTTTGTTTCTTCTTTAAGAACTTCTATTTGTTTGACTGTGTTTTCCTATATTTCTTTATTGGAATTTATTAATATCTTTTTAAGAGCTTCCATCATCTTCATGAGATGACGTTTAAGGTCAGTATCTTGCTCTTTGGGTGTGTTAGGGTATCTAAGGCTTGGTGTAGTAGGAGAGCTGGGATCTTATGGGTGCCAAACTGCATTGACTTCTATTGATTATGTCTTAAGTTTGCCTTTTGCCATCTGGTTGTCTCTGGGTTAACTGACCTGGATTGGAGCAGGCTTCCTGGAGACAGGTGAATCTATGTGCCCAGGGTTAGAGCAGGCCTCCTGGGAAGCAGGCCATGCAGTGTCTCTGGTTAGAGCAGGCCTTCTGTGCCCCCAGTTAAAGCTGACCCCTGGGAGACAGGCCTAATTATGGGGTGGTGGGGCAATCATGCTGATCTGCTGACAAAGCAGGTGGAACTAAGGACCAGAAGACCTATGAGGCTCGCAGGGCTGGACATAGCCCATGTTTTCTCTCTGTGGGTCCCAGCTAGCATGAGGTTGGGGTACAGGTTTCACCTGAGTCCCTGGTTAGAGCAATCCTTTCGTGACACAGGCAGAGTGGGGCTTGGGGTTACAGGTGCTCCAATATGCCATTACTGCAGATAGAGGTTCAGACAGAAAGGGGACATAAATGTATGTTTTATTTGCCTGATGTAATTGTCATCTTGAAGGCATACTGCTGAATTATTCACCCATTCTCATTTTATGAACTCTGGCAGGCTGGTTCAACTCAGTAGTTTTGGGCCAAACTTCTCTCCAAGCTGACTGACACAAACTGGCTTCTCTCAGCTTGTTATATCTGTAGTCTTTCTCTGTAAAACTTTCCCAGTAAAACTGCCTATACACACCTACCACATATGATATACTTTTCTTCTCTCTCACTACTCTCAAGTAGCCTCTCTTCGCTGTGCTGGTCTTTTGAGAATTGAACATATCTCTGACTCATTCTGTGAAGTCTTTCTTTGATTCAACATTTTGTCTGTCCTACAAACAAAATGCTTTGTTCTTTCAAACATGGATACTTCCTTCTACAAACTAACCTCACTTTAATTGTTAGGGAATAAAGGTGTGTGTGTTAAGTGTGTTTTTGTATCTAGCCAGATCAAGCTTTCATCTGGAGAGTGTCTGCGTTCCAGAAAGAACACTAAATCTAGAAGGTCTTTGGATCTGATCCCCTCTCTGAGAAGCTATATTGTTGAATTATTATCCCTCTACCAGAGACCAACTCTTTATTGAAATCCAGTAGAGGAAAAGTTGGTCTCAGGGAGAGGGGAGGTGTGTGTGTGTGTGGGGGGGGTGATTGAGAGAAATGAGGGTGTGGAAATGACAGTGGGAATTTAGTTTATGAGTGAAGAAAAATTAAATTAAAAAAGAAATATTATTTATTCAAATGAATATGAAGGGGCTAGAAAGTTGCCACACTATCCCAAAAATCTCTGCTATATTAACATGCATTACTTAATAGTATTATAGTGTAAAGAAGTAGGTAAAAAAATAATTTCTCTAAAAGTAAACAAATAGGGCATAATGTATGAACTAATTTGGTTCTCAAATTTAATGAGAATAATCATAGGACAAAACCAAATTGTGTTTTGTAGTAGGATTATGATTATATTCAATTGTATAATGTTATAGATGTGATTATTGTCATTATCAATTAGATCAGTGTTGTACTGCATATGATGCTAATTGAAAAAATTTAAAAAAATTTAAGATAACTTATGAATAACAACTAAATCTGCCTTTTATACACATTTGAGTATTATATTGGAGAAATTAAAGTGATTATAATGTCATGTTTTTGATAAAATACAGTATTCTAATATTTGTAAACATTTACTTATGTAGCTTTTTTAAACTTTCACAATTTTCATTTAGTTTCAAATGTATTTTTTATAGTTTTGTTTTTATTCAATATTTCTATTTTATTTTGTCCATTTATTCCTTCATAGTTAATTTTATGTATATGTATGTTACATATAAATGTGTGTAGGATGTTAAAATGTGTTCATGTAATGGTAAAGACCAGAAGTTTAGGTCAGGTATCTTCCTTCATCTCTCATAGCCTTAGTGTGGAGGAAGCTTGTCTCACTAAGCCTGGAATTAACTGTCTAGGCTGGCTGTCAAGAAACCCTCACCATTCCTCCTGTGTATTTCTACCTTCTTATGGAAGTGAAACTTACTTTGCCTTAGGGTTTTTTTCCCTTCTTCTGGCTGCTGGTGATTTGAAATCAGGTCCACATTCTTTTCCAGTGTAGACGTTAGGCCTGCTTATTCCTCCCAGCACCATACATCAAGAAACAAAACTCAGACTCAAAATATATTTACAAATACCTTGGCCATATAGCTAGGCTCTTCTTTAGCTATATTGTAACTTAAATTAACCCATTTATTTTAACCTACATTCTGCCACATGGCTAGTTACCTGTGCTCCATATGGTATTTGTACCATACATGCATCTCATGTCACTCCTTCCTGAGAGAATCTCTCATGTCTGACTCTCGCTCAAAATTTCTTCTGCCTTCCACCTAGTTTCTGCCTAGGTCATACACCCTCAGATTTATTATTGATTTGTGCCACATCCACACAGACATAAGATGTTCTCTCTAATGTCCAGTAAGCACATTACCACTGATCCATCTTCACAACCCCTCCATTCTTCATTTTGATTAGGACATTTCTTACTATTTATTTTCCAATTATTTATAACTTACAAATCCTTACAGAGACACAGTACTTGATAACTTTCATTAGGATCATACTCCACACAATTTATATATTGTAGAAGAATTTCCAACATTTATTTTATTTATATTTATGACATTTGATATTTAGAGTAATAGATTCTTTTTAATCCAAAACAATTTGATGATATTATTGCTATGTGTTCTAGAAATTTGTATTAGCTGAATGTATTTACACTTAGTAATAAACATTTCTATTTTATCTTTTATCTATTTTATCTGATGAACTGAGTAGATTTAACTGAAAAAATAACAGAAAGAAAGACAGGGGGTGTGAGAATTATAAATGTGGGTGAATTGAATAGTAAGTACCTGCTTATGTTTCAACTGCAATTAACAGTGAAAGGTTATTTTAATGTTAGCAAGAATTTATCTGTTTTGATACTCTCGAGTGAACTTATCCTTTCTCCAGTGAAAACTGTGGAATTGGCTAAAATCTCTAATAACTATTACACTGTGAAATAAAATTTCCCTTTGTCTTTGTAAGAATATTGCTTAATGTCTTAAATTCAAATCTATAAAATTTGCTAAGAAATTCCTCAAAAAGCTGCAATGTTTGGGGTTATCTTTCCTCTTCATATTATTTCATTTGTTCTTCGAACTTTTATGTCCATAAATAACACACAAATATACACACATTGATATATATGTATGTGTATGTGTGTGTGTGAATTGAATAATAAGTGTATATATATATATACTTATTTTATATATATATATATATATATATATATATATATATATATATATATATATATACACACAATGTTGGATAGCTCTTTGTCAGGGAATCAGCAAGTTACTCTGCAAACCCTAGTAAAACATTTTTCTCAGTAACCATTGACTAGAGTAGCATTTGCATGCCCAGACATCTCTGTAAGCATGCTATGACAAAAGAAATGACGATTGTACCAATACTGAAACAGTTTTGAGGAAATGATTTTCTTGATGTTATCCACTGTATCTACTTAATCAATGTTATGTAGAAAATGTTTCAAATTTTCTCTCCCCATTATGTTTCCCCATGATTTCTGAGATATATCTTAGAAATTTCTTGCTTAAGAAGATTACTGTATGGCTTTCTCCAAAATAGATTTCTGATCTATTTCTCCTAGAATTCTCCTAGTATTTTGTGGTCTTTCCATACAAAGTTGCTTATACATTTTCATTTGTGTAAGCAAGCTGGCATTTTTTTTTTTTTTTTTTTGGAAAGCTATTCTAATTTTAACCAAGCATTTGAAAGTACCTGTCTTAGTTAGGGTTTCCATTGCTGTGAAGAGACACCATGACCAGGGTAACTCTTATAAAGGACATTTAATTAGGGTTGGCTTAGAGGTTCAGTCCATTATCATCAAAGTGGGAAACATGGCAGCATCCAGGCAGCCATGGTGCTAGAGAAGAGTCTGAGAGTTCCACAGGGATCCAAAGGGAACCAGGAGAAGACTGTCTTCCAGGAAGTCAGGAGGAGGGTCTCAAAGCCCACGCACACAGGGTCACACTTTCTCCAACAAGGCCACATGTCCTAATCGTACCACGATCTGGGTTAGGCATATTCAAACCACCTCTATACCTGAATGCGAAATAATCCGAATATGTTTCAAACCCAATTTACTACTACTCTATAAAATAAAATACAATTAAAGTGTCATTAGTTATTGTTTTGTATATGTGTGTTTGTGTGTATATGTTTGTGTTTTTATGGTTGTGTACACTCATTCATACAGACATTTGGTAAAATTCATGTGTTGTCACTGGTTGGGAATAAAAAAAAATATACCAGGACAGGCTTTGAATATGAAATATTTTTCTAAACCTTCATGATGTTAAAGTATATTTTCTGATATAAAATCATGGTTCTTCACTGGAAAATATAGAAATACAATTTTTTTTTTTTTTTTTTTTTTTTTTTTTTGGTTTTTTTTTGAGACAGGGTTTCTCTGTGTAGCCCTGGCTGTCCTGGAACTCACTCTGTAGACCAGGCTGGCCTTGAACTCAGAAATCCACCTGCCTCTGCCTCCCAAGTACTAGGATTAAAGGCGTGCGCCACCACTGCCCAGCTAGAAATATATTTTAATCTCATTGTTTTCAAATCACAAATGTAGACTTCTTTCACTATTTAAAACTCTTCATCAACTAAAGAACAGTTTAATTTCATATATATCTGCTTAATGATTACATATTTATAATTTTATATTGATAGAAATATTTTTCAGAGCTTCATTAGATGGTGACCCAGACCTATTTCTCACTTATTTTTCATATATTTACCATGGTAAATATGAACAGATAGACATTGATACCTTCATCTCAATTATACAAAATCATGGACAACATTCCATTTTTTAAAAAGTCATGCAGCTATTAGCTATTCCTACCAACATCATATGTTCACACTCTGATTTTGAAATAAAAAAATCTAAAATATTTTTCAGCCTTGTCTCTACCCTTGTACACTCACTATTAAAATTTTTAAACTTATTTAAATTGCCACTATTATTCATTTGGATTTCTGTAGGAGCCTTCTAACCATTCTTATTTCTCCCAATGTTACCTATAGAGTTAATCAATATACTAGCCTAAGTGATGATATATCAAATAGTCTATTCTTCTGATTAGAATCCCTCATAATTGGTTTCTCTGAAAGCAAGGGCTAAGTCCCATACATACCTTATGAAGTGGTCCAGAAGCTGGCTACTCACCTTCTGACAAATTCTCTAGCCATCACCATCACTCTTTACTTATTTGTCATGGACATGGTGCCATCTCAAGAACATTGTAACTCAGTCACAAAAGAAGGAACATGGTATGTACTCACTGATAAGCGGATATTAGCCCAAAAGTTCAGAACGCCCAAGTTTCACTTAACAGTAACCGCTGGACTGAGAGAGAAGTCCCAGATGGAGGAGTTGGAGGAAGGTCTGAAGGAGCTGAGGGAATTTGCAGCCCCATGGAGGGAGCAAGAGAGTCAATGGGCCTGACCTCCCCCCCCTCCCCCGGTCCTCCTGGAGTTCGGACCACCAACCAAAGAATACACATTGACGGACTTATGGTTTGGACCACATATGTGGCAGAGGA
>CM052708.1:31630659-31643503 GCA_028551405.1 Uromys caudimaculatus | reverse complement strand
AAAAAAGAACATTGTACATTGCATGTATTAATCGTTCATATTCTGTTTTTTAAAAGTGATCAATAATTTTCCTCAAATGCTATTCCTTAAAATATATTTAATTTTTTTTCATACATTGCCCTTTGATTATATCTGACCCCTCCTAGACATTCCTCATCTCCCTAACTAATCAAATTCATGTTCCTCTCTCTCTCTCTCTCACATACATTCTTTCTCTTTCTCAATGAAAAAGCAACAATAATTGAACATTTAAATAGCCAAGAAAACTGAATTATAATATAATCAGTAAGAACAAAAATTAAAACAAGCAAAACAAATCAAACAAATACAAAGAGCTCAAAAGTGGGGAGCACAGAGCGTGTTTTATGTTAGCCAACTACTGGAGTGTGGTAGCTTTCAATCTTTCCACTTCTTCTTCCACATAGATCTCTGAGCCTGGAGGGTAGGAGTTGGGTATGGTACTCTCATCAAGAACCGGGTGCTAAAAAAATCCACATTTCTTGTATAAAAATACAATTATAATTTTTTTTTATTAATTGTACTGAAAGAATAAAATTCTCTGATGCACATTGATATATGCACTGATGTACAAGAATAGCAATGTTTCAATAGAAGTCATTTTATTAGATGTTTTCCTCTAAGCCAGTGACCTATCTTTTCTCACGTTCTTGACTGCTTTAGTTGTCTGAGTTATGGGTTCCATTTCGGAAAGTTGGCTTTAATTCCAATTAAAGAAAAAAAATTGATTGGCTTCTCCTATTACCTTGTGTCACAATCTCTTGCTGTCATTTCATTGCTGTTGTTGACATGGTTCAAAGTTCTGTGATAGGATGATTGCTTTCTTCATCAATATCATGTAAAGCATTCTCTAAAATACTAAATACTAATGAATATGTTTTAAATTTCTAGCTCTAAACAATTTGTTTTTTCATCCTCTAAGATATTTCTAGATATATAGATATAGATATAGATATAAATATATTATGTATCTTCAATAATAAGACCTAATTCTCAAATGATGAAAAGTAACAAATAATTTTGATAATAATTGACAGTTTTTTATTTTATCAGCAACTATGGTCAATGACTCAGTGAAATATAAAACATTTCTCCCAGTGGAGTTTGTAGTTGGTGATGTAAGATGTCTAGTTTAGGTATTTTGTCTACCAATATATTGTGACTCCATTTAAATTCTTCTGTATACTTATTCATACTCCATTAAACTTTTATAGTGCATTTCCATATTGCCTTTAAAAAAGCACTTAGTGTTAGTTTCCCCTCCCCATATTTTTTCCCTATCCTGCCGCCTCCTCGTCCCCATTTATTCCTACAATTCAAGTTTCACTATGTTCTCATCATAATACTAAATTCTATATCTCCTTCTTTGGAACATCTCACATAAATACATATAAACATATATGAATATGAATAATTTTGAAGAGGAGGTAATGAATTTGAGAGGGAATAGGCCTGACAGGAAGAGTTGCACAGGGAGAAAATGTTATAAATATGAAACTTATTTATAAAAATAAAAAAACACTATCAACATTTTCCAATTACTGATAAAAGATTCATTAGGATATTGGTCATGAAGGACGACTCCAAATTTAAGTTTAACAGTAAAAGATATGGAATGAATGGAGGAAACATGACTGTGTAAGGATTTCAATCAGAAGTCAGCAGAAACTGTTTGCAAGTAGCAAAAATAGGATACAACAAACCAGTCTCCCCAAAACTCCCAGAGACTAAACCACCAACCAAAGAGTACACATGGGGGGACCCATGGCTCCAGCTGCAGATGTAGCAGAAGACGGCCTTCTCTGGCATCAATGGGAAGGGAGGTCCTTGGTCCTGTGGAGGCTGGATGACCCAGCATAGAGGACTGCTAGAACACTGACACAGGAGTAGGTAGGTGGGTCAGGGAACACCTTCATAGAAGCAGGGAAGATGGGGTGGGGATCGAAGGCTTAACCCAGAAGGAGATAACATTTGAAATGAAAATAAATTAAATAACCAATAAAAATAGGATACTTGTTAAAGAGAATTATTAAGTAATATCTTCAAGTATGTCTATAGTTAATATGATCTTTAATGCTGAAAATTGGCCACCAACTTTAAAATTATAGAAAGAACTGCAGTCTAATATAAACCCATTTAATATCTTTACAGAACATACAGTTTGTAAAGTTTCAGGAAGTGATTCTGTGAATTAGCACTTCATTTAAAGCCAATATCATTCTTAAATCATGGCTGTAATTCTTGATAAGTTGATAATATATATTACAAATTTCTGTGTCCTTGTAGTAGGCTGGAATGCGAATACGGCAATATTAAAATTCTTATGCCTTGAGATATTTCATACCAAATAGGACAAGCTATGATAAATGGGCTTTATATGGAGTGGTAAAGGTAGTTATAAGCTTAAAAGGAAAAGTTCTAAAATAAAAGGTACAATACCATTCAGACAGCCTTAGGTCATCAAACTACTAACATAAAACTATAAATACACCCTTAAACCTCAGGATCATTCCCTAGTGCTATTTACATCAGAGTCCTTTACATTATGTTGCTTTAATGGAACATTATCGGTTCTGTAGGAGAAAAAATTATTAATTTGACATGATATGTCTAATTCATAAATTATTTCTAATTCTGGAAAGTCAGTGACCATAATTTATTCTGCAAATACATCTTATTTATAATTCAAGGTATTAATTAGATAATAAACTAGATACGGGTTGTAACCATTAAAAAATCACCAACACATTTTTGCTAGTATTGTTAGTAATCAGTTTTAATTTGTAAAGTTTGATATGAAATTTTGTAAAAATTACAGCAAGCCTTAGCTGTCATTGTAATGGCATAATTTTAAGCATTAAAATTATATATAATAAAATATGATAGAATATCACTTTGTAAGTAAGATATAAAATCAGAAGCTAATTAAAGATATAATATTTTATCAAATATATTACCTACCATTTTTAGCTTCCTTTTAAACTAGAATTGTCTAAAATTAAGGTATCTTAAATACTTTAGATGAATGATGTACTTTGCTCAATTAATATAAAATAAAAATGATTTGCAAAGAGAAAGGTTTGAAAAGTTTAATAGCCTTCATTTAAAATGTAGGAAGATTTTAATGCTTTCATCAATTTGGTTATTAAAATCAACCCAGTCATTTCTGAGACCATGATAATGTGTCCTTAAATATGTTTCAACCTTTAAAATGGTGATGATCTCAATAATTGTATGAATGTTGATTTTACTTTTATCCTTAAAAACTATAATGCCAGGTTTATACGTATATTTATTTTAATGTCTAGCTTGATGTCTGAAAATTTTAAGACACATCAAATGTTTCTGGGTTTTTTAAAAAATATTTATGAAGTAACGTGAATTGGAATGATTAAATTAAGATTACATGATCTGCCGGGCAGTGGTGGCGCATGCCTTTAATCCCAGCACTTGGGAGTCAGAGGCAGGTGGATTTCTGAGTTTGAGGCCAACCTGGTCTACAGAGTGAGTTCCAGGACAGCCAGGGCTACACAGAGAAACCCTGTCTCGAAAAACCAAAAAAAAAAAAAAAAAAAAAAGATTACATGATCTATCCTCCATCACTTTATATGGATTGATATCCTAAGCAAGTGAGGTGTCCTATAAAACAGAAAGGAAGAGGATGCTGAAATCGCTTTCTTGTTTGCAATTGACAGGCACTTTCTCTCTTTGGAATCCAGTCCTCAGATCCTAATGGCTTAAGACTCTGGAACTGATATCAGTGCCTCTTGACTCAGGTTTGGATACCTTTGACCTTCTATTAACAGTTCCACCATAGACTTTTTGATTTGAAAATTAAACTTGATTATACTTCTCATTGTGAGATTTCCAAGTGCTTTAATACTCATAGCTCACAGTCTTTGTTCAGATATGACCCAGGAATAAAGTGACTGAGTGCTTCTCTTGCTTCCTGTGTCCTTTGAAGTAATATTGTATTGTACTGCTCCTACTTCCTGATCTATACAAAATCTAGTGATATACTTGTTTTTAGCACAGTCTAAGCAATTTCAGTGAAAATACTTGGGTGAGAAAATAACAAAATAGATGGCAATGATTAACGTCTCTATTTCTCTGAAGAACACATTGAATTGATTTATTTCTTCAATCTAAAAGGAGATTTCCAAGTACTGTGGAATAATACAATACATAACAACATCACGTCAATTATTTAGTTGGTAACTATAATTCATCATTTATATAAATATTTCATTGAAAACAGTATGCTCCTCCTCTGTACAAATATTTCTTTAGTTCACCTTGTAGTTTTGAAGAACATCATTAAACCTGCCCTTAAATCATTTTCAACCTTTCAAATGATGGGGGATGGGATGGGAGTTTGTAGAGGGGAAACCAGGAATGGGGATGACATTAGAAAAGTAAACAAATTAACCAATAAAAATATATAAAATATTATATATAGATAGACAGTGAGAGAGAGAGAGAGAGAGAGAGAGAGAGAGAGAGAGAGAATCTATATAAGTGAATTAGTGTCTACTTTACTTGTATCCTTGAAAACTATAATACCAAGTTTGTACATATAATTATTTTAAAGTCTAGCTTAGTGTCTTAAAATTTTAAGACACATGAAATCTGTCTCTTTGCTCTCATTTACTGACTGGGGATGTGATTTTGGTTAAAAGAATTCCTGAAATATTCACGAGGAAAATAAAAACACGAAGGCTGAAAATTAATAAAACACATTTTCTGTAAACAGTAACATATCTTTGACCTATACTTTATCCAAATAAGTTAACCATCCATATATACTTGGACTATAATATGTAAAAATACAGTTGAGTTATGTGTCTAAGTAAATAAACTATTAATAATTCATGCCAGAGAATACAACATACATTTTATAGGTTATCTGCATTGAAATTTTTAAATAGTATTATGGGCCATCTACCCCTTTCTCCAACAAATCCTACAGCTTCTTTCCTAATTCCTATGTTCGAGCCAACAACTCTTATAGGTATTGCCTTGGCATTCTCCAGCCACTCCAACTAGGAAAGAAGATAATAAATCTCTCTGTTATCTCCTATAAATCCAGTACCCCAGTCTTATCTCCAGCTGTAACAGACCATCTCCTGTGGTCTCTCATTCTCTGCTCCCATTCACAGGAATCTATACAGATCCTGGGGATATACCCCAATTTTCTCCCTTCCATGGAATGCTTCAGCAAACATATCTACCTACTTTGCTTATCTCCTATCCCCATTCCTAAGTGTCAGTTGCCAAAGCCTAAAAATACATTCTGCCTAGAAACCACGTTAGCTACCTGCATCCACAGACTTCTCCACCTATGCCCCAGTTTCTGTGTAATAAGCTCAGAAGCTTATTATTTATTAAAACATGCCTAGACCTTAAGCTAGGCTTTTTCCCTAACTAGCACATGACTTAATTACCCTGCTTATACTATTCCAAGTCTGCCATATCTCTGGCTACCTCTTCTCACTTTCACATATCATACTTCCACCAAGTCCCGGTAGCAAATCTCCTGTGTCTGACTATTTTCCTGAGTTTATTTCTGCCAGATGTTCTACCATCTAATCTTACCTCAGATTATTGTCAGGATTTTATGACAAATGATGCTTCCAACAGTACACAAGAGATTTTTTCTACATCCCCCCCCCTTTTAGTTATAAAAGGCTTTCTCTAACATCAATAAACTATATACAATAAGAAAAATTAGGAAAACCATCAGGTAAGAGTTGTTTTCACAATATCTAGTCCAGATGTATTTGGCAACCTTAATAAAGTACTCCATTATCATCAATTATATCTTGATGAGTCCAAAGTTCTGTATCTAATTCACTTTCTATCATACCTTGTATCTATCAACCTAAAAAATCTTTTTTTCTTAAATAATTTTATTAAATCCTAAACAAATTAAGTTTAATTATGAAACTATAACTATCTAGTCTCCAATTCCATCAGAGACCCGAGAAAGACAAATATTACCTGAGTATAAAGGCAATGCAGAACAAACAGCTTCCAACACTAAAGAAATGACAGAGGTTACTGGCTTACTACACAGTCACTCAAGGTTTCTCTGAGTCATTGAAGGAACACTTTCAGCATTTTGGCCCATCAATCTGACAGATTTTCTATGAAGGAAGAATTAAGAAGACATGCCTACCTTGTCTTGACAACAGTCTGCAGTCAAGAGACTTAACCCTTTCTTTAACTATGTGCTATTCTGTGGCAAAAAGCTTCTGGCTTTTGACAATTTAAGTTTGGTGATAGCAGCACGGGAAAAAAAAAAACTTATTTCCTTTGGTTCTTTTCTCTTTGAATCAGGTCTCTTCCTTGCCAAGAGCGAGGTTTAGAGTTACAACTCTTCTTGAGCTAGGAAGAGAAGAAAAGAAAAAAAGAATAAAAGAGAGAAATAGAGCAGAGAAGAGAAAAGAGGAGAAGAGAAAACAAGGTGGAAAGAGAAAGGTACACATACACAGACATGCACACTGGATGAAGCTGGAGAAGGCTACACCTTCTCTTTATTGTAGTTCTTAGAATACTTTCTCAGGACAATTGATCACATGGTTTTCTAGCCATTTTTATATTCCATGAGTTCGTAGTAAGTTTAAGGTAATAGTTCATGTCGTAGATCTATAAGACTTTAGAAATTACACCAGAATCATTTCCATGTCTTTCATTAAGACTAGTCTGTGACTAAATATTCATTATTTGTTACTAGTCCCCATAAGTTTGTTCTAAGTTTAAAGCAACAATTTTTTAATGTCATAAATTAGCACAGATTTGTCAAGAGACAAATCATCTGTCTTGTGTTATTTTAAACTCTTATATAGACTAGTCCACCATTTATTTTCTCTTTGCACATAGAATAAGTTAGTTATTACCAGTTTAGGACATTTAGTTAACAAATAATTCACTCCTTCCTAATCTAGAAGGAATATTTTCCTTGAATGTAAATTTGTTCCAAGCCTCCTTTCTTTACCTAGTGCAATTAGCTCATAGCACATGGCGGTTTACAGAGATCTATTTACATCTGTTATTCTACAGGGGACTTGAGATTATTTGTATCAATATAGCAATTTTATTAAATCATCATCAGGATTTATGAAATCCTCAATTTCTTTACACAGCATCACTACATGAAAATACATCCTCATATTATTTCTGCCAATGATTCCCAGGAATCATTAGTCTAAGTGATAGTGACAAGAAAGGCATATCAGCAGCAAGAAGAAATCCTAGGATGTAGTCACTGAGGACTTTGCATTTCAGAGTTTACCCATAGCAGCCATGCAAAATGGTGGGCATTCTCCAGAAAACTTACTTGCTTGCCATAGACATTTCTAGATGGCTTCTGACAGGAAAGTACAGAGCTTAACTGAATCCTGGCTAGAAGGGTCTGTAAACCTGGATACACAGCTAGGTTTATAGAAGCTGACCTGTATATTGATTTTTAAAACTTCAATTGAAGTATTCTGAGGTTGTATCACCTGAGCTACCTGTCTTGTCTCTCTGGTGTCTGGTCTTGTTGTTCTGTAGACATATAAACTTTCACAGGTAATATATATTTCTACAGGAAAAGACATCAAAACTTATAAATCTGTTTGATTTATACTGTACATTCAAAGTGTAATATAAAATTTCTATGCTTATCTGAAATCTGAGCTGGAGAAAATAATTTCTGAGCCAGTCTCAGAGCTGTATCCATGTACAGGGACCAGCATATATTTTACCAGTTCTTTTGTCCTCTTTCTCTCTCTTTCTGTGTGTGTGTGTTTTTCATGGTGCTTCCTTTATTTCTGCTACCCCGATCAAATATAATTCTTATTAATTTTGATGAAACCCATAGCTTTTCTTTTCCTATTGAAACAAGATAAAAACTCTTCCCTAACATAACACATTCCCTGGCTTCTATTCTGAAGTTAAGTCCATATATAATATAAAGAATGGTCTATTTCAGCAGTGTTTTCCATAGTCTAATGTCTCTCAAGAGCTGTGCTATTTGTCTTATTGACATTTGACAAATTTAAAATCAATAAAGCATTATGTCTCTGGAGAGATCTCATATTGCCCTTCTGTTCTATTAGCATTTTCTTTTAGGTCTCTCTACAATTACCTCATTTGTAGGATTATAGTATCTATCTATAACATGTTCTATGTTATAATAGCTCAAAAATTTGTTGTCTTCTAATGGATTCATATGTTGGAACATCAACAGCTTTAATCTACAAAGGCATCTCCAAGATAACCATCATCTCTAGTAATCTCAGAATCATCCTTTTCAGAATTTAAGAAAAAGCTCCTTGGATTTTTGAATGTTTACCAATAGTATGTATGATGCATTAACATATGTACATACCTTAATTTCACACACTCTGCAAAATGAAACCCATAAGCTATTGTATGACATTGTTCTAAACATAATCTCCATTCTTAACTCAATATATTGCATCTCTGTTGGGTTGCCATCCTAATTGCTCATGACTTTGTGGATTTTTGATATTTGATACTACCCATTTTTTGCTGTTGATCTAGGTTTCCAGATTGGAATTTTGAAGGTTCATTATTCTGATTCAGATTCAGATTCTGAATCTCCCATATTTAACTATTTCCCAGAGTTCCTCCCTACCTCCCTCTCTCTCTCTCTCTCTCTCTCTCTCTCTCTCTCTCTGTCTGTCTGTCTCTCTTTTTGTTGGGTTTTCCTCACCTACCTCAGCTTACTGACCATCAAATTTTTGTTGACAGATGATACTTCTGGACACTACACAAGATATTATTCCTACAGGCACATCTGACAGGATGTAAGAAGCATATTCAACCTACCACACATGACACACCTTTATTCTCTCTGCTCTTAGGTTGCCCCTCTTTCCTGTGGTGTTCTCATTTAATTTGGGCATATCCTCACTTTGACTCATTCTGTCAAATCTTTTTCTGATTCATCACTTGGTCTGCCCCTCAACAGATGTCACTTTCAAACATCACTGCTTCACGCTATAGACTAAATGTAAGTTCATTGTTAGGTATTAAAGGTGTGTATTAAGGGCGTGTCTGTATTCCAGCCAGATCATACTATAATCCAGGGTGTGTCTGTATTTCTCCTGGATCATATATTTGGATATGTTCCCTGGCCAAATCAGTCATGTTGCTGGATTAAAGTTTCTCTATATTTCTATTTGAGAAAAATAGTTTGCTGTTCTTTCTTATCCTTGCCCAAATATGAATCTCTAGTTACTCACAATATATTTACTGAGTATAAATATCTGTGATAGGATAGAGAGATAAGATTCAATCATAGTCACTAATACAATAAGAGATAGGGGATATAGTAGCACAAATTCAGTTTAGTATTTAAAAATACAAAAGTAAACCTCCCAGTATTGAGCAAATCTAGAGACAATAATGCTTGCAGACTGAATAAAAACAGATTTTTAAAAGAACTGCTGATTTGTAAAATGTAAAATGTGGTAAAAACAGTATCAGGTGTATTAGCTTTCTCAGATTCTTTTTATTTTATTCATAAACAGTTATATACATAGGTAAGTACTTTACTAGAGTTGGAGCTAACATCTAAATTTAAGAAGTTTACTAAGCTCAATCTCTATTAAAACATGATCACTCAAAAACTTATGCTATCTTCATTAATATATCTGAGGTCCAAGAAAGACCAACTGTCTTCAATTCTGCCACATGAATGATGAAAGGATTTTTATGAAAGAAGGAACTTATGAGCCAATTTGTAGGAAATGTTCAAAGGTTGACAATTCTGCCGCAGACAAGAAAACAGAAGTCGAAGCATAAAGGTTAAATTGGGTTACTAAAGATCAGCACACAGGCTGAGGCATAGAAGATCAATGCAATGTAATGCAAGTATATAAACTTTTAACCATATTCCTTATCTCTGGTTTTCCCACTGTATTTTGTTACTGCAGTAGCATTCTTTTTAAAGAGGTGATATCACACCTAAAGAGAGTTTTAATTTTTCTACCATATACGTTTTATGTTTTACATCATTTGCCTTGAGACAAAAAAATAAAATAAAATAAAATCTCAGTAGTTAGCACAGGCTGGCCTTGAGCTCATCCTCCTGTCTTCACTGTCCCAGTGCTGGCATCGCAAGTTTGAAATACCATCTTCACCAGTTACATACTGTACATTCTATCATTTTTTCCTCCACTTTTTGTTTCAAAACGGAAATCAGATAGCACACACCGAACTAAAACTCTCCGGAAATCTTAGACTGGATTTAAACATCTGATCTTCTTGCCTCTACCTCTCATGTTCTATGGCTATAGCTATATACCACAACATTCAGCTAAATAATACAATTTCTTAACTAGGTACTACAATCCCCTTGAATTCAATGATCTGTAAAAACAAAAATCTAATTTCTGTAGTTATTCTTTAATGCATATAACTTCAGCACCTAGTTATAAAAATATTTTAGAACTTATTGCATTTTGTCCTAAATAAATCAGGAAGATTTAGAACAACTGTGTGTCTTTAGAAGTAAACAGGGTTATAACAATATATAATGCAAAGAAAGATATAGAAATAAAGAATGTGATTTCTAGGTTGAAAGGAACACATTTCTTTATTAAATGTACTGTCAGGCAACAAGTATAAATAGTTACAAGCTCTTCAGTTTGCAGAGATTTCAAGGCCAAGTGCATTTCCTGTTATCAAGTACAAGAGCTGACCTTAAAACAGCTTTACAAAGAAGTCAACTTTTCTTTACAGGATTTTGAGTATTTACATTGTTTCACAACTTAGCCAAAAAAATAGCAAAGGCTAAATTGCCCTTAAAAATTCCTTTTCAGTATTTCAGCATAGAAAGGTCAGTCACAGAAGAAAATCTATAATTAAAAAGACAAGTATAATAATTTGAATGTGAGTTAAATACAGTGCAGCGTACCTTAAAGTGTAGATGATATATACTAAAGAATATATACAGAACTTAATTGTCTAAAACGTTTAAGGTATGCTATCTAGCTATTAATTATTTGATAAACATATTTATGCTTATAAGAATAGGTATTTTTTTAAAGAAGAGTCAAATTAAAATAATTTTTAATTCTCTAAATCAATATAAAGGCATAAAATGGAAATCATACCTATACACCTCGTTGGTAGGAAGGGGAAGGGGAATGGAAGAAGGATTGTGGGAGGAGTGACGGGGGGTCAGTGAGCAGGATGTAAACTGAATAAGAAAAATAAATAAATTACAAAAAACTACTGGGGAATTTTGTGGACATGTATGTATAAGTTTTCTTTCCAACATTTTCATGAGTGTTTGAGCCTATAGAGATCAGAAATAGGCATAGGATTCTCTGAAATCTAAATTGCAGGCACTTGTGAGCTACCATGTGAGAGCTATGAAATGAATCTTTGTCCTGTAGGAGTAGTAAGTGTTCTTAACTGTTGATACATATCACAGGCTCCCACAGAGTATGTTTTAAATTTACTTTTAAGTCCGTACATCAATTCAGAGGATTATTTTTGTTGCTTAGGAAATGTATTTTGCTTTGTATTTTCATTATATCTACTGGATAGTGTGTGTGTGTGAGTGCTTTTTACTTTTGTGAGCTGGCAGGCCAACCCCCATGGGTGGATGGCAAAGGACAGCTTGTACCACCACAGTACACCCTTTAAAATTTTAGTTTTATATTGCACATCTATTTGTATTATATTTGGTATACAATTTGCTCTTACATGAAGCTAGATAGCTTCTTTTAAAAAGTGACAATCAAGTTTCTACAAATGTATCATGTTTTTCTTATTTTAATTTTCAGTGGGGTTATCTGCTACTTATCATCAGAATGTTTAAGGAAACAGCAATGAGTGCCTCTCTAAACAGATACATACTTTCTATCAACATTTCAGAATGGCTACATATTCTCACAGCAAATGTTCTATACAAACAAAACTATAATGGAGAATTTCTGTGAGTTATTACTTCTTGGCATATCAAGTGAAAATAAGACTAGACATCGCCTATTGAGGCTAAAGAAGGCATCCCAGGCAATCCAAAGGCAGGCGATGTAGTCAGAGACAGCCACTGTTCCTTCTTTAAGGACCCAACAGCAAACCCGTTACATATGTGTAAATGGCCTGCTTCAGGCCCATGCATGCTCTCTGGTTGACAGTTTGGTCTCTTTGAGTCCCTGGGGGCCTAGGCTAGTTGATTCTGCAGGTTTTCTTAGGGTGTCCTTGACTCTTCTGTCTCAACCAATCCTTCATTTACATCCTCTATAAGATTCTCCAAGGTCCATTTAATATTTGCCTGTTCGTCTCTGCAGTTTCCATCAATGGCTGGGTAAAGCCTCTCTGATGACAGTCATGCTAGACTCCTTGCTGAAATTATAGCAGATATTATTAAAACTGTCAGGGATGGGATCAAGGGGGGGTGTGCTCGAATCTTACTGAAAAGCAGAAAGAGCATGTGTCTTTATTACATGTTGGAGCAACTTCTGGGTATATGCCCAGGAGAGGTATAGCTGGGTCCTCAGGTAGTATTATGTCCATTTTTCTGAGGGTCTGGCAAACTGATTTCCAGAGTGGATGTACCAGCTTGCAATCCCACCAACAATGGAGGAGTGTTCCTCTTTCTCGACATCCTAGCCAGCATCTGCTGTCACCTGAGTTTTTGATCTTAGCCATTCTGACTGGTGTGAGGTGGAATCTCAGACTTGTTTTGATTTGCATTTCCCTGATGACTAAGGATGTTGAGCATTTCTTTAGGTGCTTCTCAGCCCTGCGAATTTCCTCAGTTGAGAATTCTCTGTTTAGCTCTGTTCCCCATTTTTTGATG
>CM052708.1:31556317-31630559 GCA_028551405.1 Uromys caudimaculatus | reverse complement strand
TCCTGAGTGAGGTAACTCAGTCACAAAAGAATGAACATGGTATGTACTCACTGATAAGTGGATATTAGCCGATACGTTTGGAATACCCAAGTTTCACTTTACATTAACAGCTGGACTGGAGAGTGAGGTCCCCAGATGGAGGAGTTGGAGAAGGGACTGAAGGAGCTGAGGGAGTCTGCAGCCCCATTGAGGGAGCAACAGTGTCAACTGGTCTGACCCCCCCCCCCCCCCCCCGGTTCTCCTGTTGGCTGGACCACTAACCAAAGAATACACATGGAAGGACCCATGGTACGGACTACATATGTGGCAGAGTGGCCTTGTTGGCCGTAAGTGGGAGGAGAGGCCCCAGTAAAGGAGAATGTCAAGGTGGGAATATGGGAGTGGTTGGACGGGTGGGTGGGAGGTGGAATTCCCTCATAGAGGTGGGAGAGGGGGAGGGGATAGGGGGTTTCCAAAGAGGAGACCTCGAAAGGGGGAAACATTGGAAATGTAAATAAAGTATCAAAAAAAAAAAAGAAAAAGAAAAAGTAAAGAAAAGAAAAGAAAAAAAGAAAAGCAGAAAGAGACTAGACATCAGGGGGATGGAGGGAAGTGACTGGGTGGCAGAAAGGATGGAGAAAGAAACAGGGTGTGTGAGGTAGGAGGAAGACAGAGGGAGAGAATATTGGAAAAGACTACTGGAGTATGGAGGATTTCTCTGGGACAGGCTAGAAACCTTGGACAACAGAAACTCTCAAGAATCTATACGGATACCCTAGCTAAGACTACTGGAAGTGGGGGATATGGAGTGCTATCTCCACCGGGATACCAACCCAGCCAGAAAACCATAGACCCGTAATTTGTCCTCCCGACAAGATGTGCAGGGTAAAGGTTTGAGAAGAATAAGGAAAGGGCCAAACAATGACTGACCCAGCTTAAAACTCATGCCATGAAAGAGTTATTATTTCTTATACCCAAACACTTATAATATTAAATATTTATCAACATTAAAGAGTTAAATAAGATATATTTATATAACAATATACAAAACTTCAAAATAACTATGGTTTATAGTGACAGAATTTTCACTATATATATATATAGCAGCAGCAGCAGCAGCAGCAGCCATATCTCCATTAATGTAAATTTGAGAAATTTGGTCATAACAGTTAATGAATGTGATAAAAATAATTCTTCATAGATTCTTCTTTCAAGGCATTAGTTCATTCATGCTAAGATCCAACAAAATTTGTTTCAGACTTGTAGAACAATTTTTCTGAACTCATTTTTTGCACTTCATATGTGGTCTATACACACATACATTTTTATACATATAATATCACATATTGTATATATGATATATATATGTGTGTGTGTGTGCATCTGGGGTTGACTTTGAACTTCTGATCCACTGACCCTCAAAGGCTGCAATTACACTCCTAGTATATGCAAGTATGTAGCAGGAACTGCGGGGCTGCCTGAATGCAAATGCTGGGGGCTGTGCAGCTGCAGAAGCATCTCCTTCAGGAGGACCTAACTGAGGACTACCTGAGAGAACAAGGATTGCTGGTGCTAGCCAATTAGGAACTGCTTTTTAAAACAGATACTTTCTTGGGACCAATGGGTTCATGGTGGAGGATATTAAAGGAGCTCATAGCAGTGCTCAGATGAGCTTACTACAGAATTTCTCACTTGCCCCAGAGTCTGTGTTGTTGACTCTGTGGCAACTCAACCCCAACCCCGAAGAGCAGGTAGTGTCGGGCAGAGAGCTGTCAGGGTACAGGCAACACTGGGCTTAATCACAGGACTTTTTGCATATTAGATAACCTTTTGAAAAACTAAGCAGTATCTCAACCAAACAATATAGGTGCACAAATGTGCATGATGGTGACAAAAATATAAGATAATGTCAAATTGTTAAAATCACTTTGTAGCATTTTAGGTTATAAATATTGATTTTCTCATAGTAAATCAGGACTTCAAGTAAAGAAAGGGAAGTTTTGCCATGATGTAACAATTGATCATACCTTAGCACTGTGAAGCCAAATCCATCTAGACATGAATTTATTTGAAAACATAAATCAATATTTAGAAATGTTCATTTTTTGGCTTGTACATATCTTTACTGTCTTATAACTTTTCAGTCAACTTTGGATATAATAACAGTTGTTTTGTTTTCTTTTTAAAATAAACATATAATATTAACATGAAAGCTAGAAAATAGTATTGAAGAGTCTCTGTAAGTATTTGAATATTCATAAGTTCTTAAAAATACAGTATTTACAAGATTTAGTTCTAGAACTGAAAGGAAAATATTTCTCTTAGCATACAGTGCATGCAATTTTAATACGTAGCATTTTAGATGAAAAATTATATAGAATAAAGTTTCAGATTATAGGCCAGAACAATCCCTGTGGGAACAGTTAGAACAAACATAATATAACACTACACAGTACTGTTGACAAATTCTGTTGTTCACTAAGTAATAATCTAAAATCAAATGCATCGTTTAACACAGTATAAAAACAAAGTCACTTAAACATGTCATTTTGTCTGGCAGAAAACATCTAATACTATAATGACCTAAAAATGTGTAGTTTTATGTTAGAAAGAAATTATAATATTTCTAGTTCCTTCAAGTACCCAAAACTATCAGGTTACTTTGGGTCCCTTTATTCAAAATAATTTTCAGAACAATAAAAGGTAAATTACCATATCAGAATCAATAATTTTAGAAGCCTTAAACAATTTAATTCTGTAGAATTAGTACTATAATTTGGAAAAAAATTGTATCCTTTGGTCATATTTATTTAATAACAATGTTTACAAATCATTAACAGATTCAAGTGAGAGAAATGATAGGTAAACTACATCTTCTCAAGATCACCCACGCTTGACCAATATTTTATGTTTGTTATTTAATATTTGGATAGTTAGTAAAACTCTTGTCTAGAAGGCTTGAAGTCCGCAGTTAGAGCACAGCACTACCTAAATGAGATATAATGTAATCCCAGCCCTGGCCAGGCAGAAGTTTCAGAAAGTCAAGGTCAGCCTCATGTGCATTGTTAAATTTAAAGATGACAAAAATGTCAAAAAAAAGTTCAGTAAAATTATTCTAAATAGTGTGTATAGCCTAGTCTGTTGAATGTTAACATATTTGAATAATAAATTTCACCATGCCTCTATGGGCTTTGCAGGTGTGGCTTCTGTATCACTTGTGTATCTGTAGGTGACAGAGAGTAGAGAGCCTATGTCTATGCTCAATTCTGACCTGTAAACTTCTGAATATTTAGTAATCTAACATTCCTTGAACAAAAAACAATAAAAACTAAAACAAATGAACAAACAAACTAACAAAAATGATTCTGAGTTGACCTGTGACAGGGATCTAACCTGATACAACAGCAGCCCAGGAGGGCTTCCAAAGCAGGGTGTTCCCACACAGGTCCCAAATGGCTCTTAAGTCAAGGAGAAGAAACCCACCTGGGACTTTGGACCCAGGCTGAGTGGAGCCTGAGATAGATGACCTCTGCATGGGGCCATACATGCAGACCTGGGCAAGGAGCAAAACAAGGAGACCACCAGTATGTTGCTGTGGCTCCCAGACAAGGAGGTAGCTCAGATTACCATCCCTCTGGCACTATGCAGGCCTTAGCGAGCAGACTATGCTTGAGATGACCCCTGCTAAATGCCATAATACACAGGTGTAGAGCATAGCATTCTGGAGATAACTCCTGATATGACCCCAGACATTCATGGACCCTCCTCACCACAAAGAAGAGCAAGTAAGCAGTGGCAAAAAGGAAGAGAAAGAGAAACAGAGAGATATACAATGAAGAGGCAGAACTGGAGACTCAAGGGTTGTGAGGAACAGTCTGATGGGTATAGCAGGTGATATCTCTTGGGTTCATGGAGGGAACCTGGATGCCACGATGGTATTGGGTCTATGGCCCTGTAGCAGCAGGGTTCTGTTACCACTAAAGGCCAGATCTATGTCCCTGGTCTGGGTTGTTGCCTGGGGATATGTTGGTATCTGAGCATTGTACAGTACAGGCCCCAACCCTTTCCTAGCCATCATGGGGGAGCTGGTCCTAGAGGCATGAAAGGAAAGCTAGTCTTCACCTACTGAAGCATTTGGAAGAATGAGCTCTGCACCTTGCCTGAGCAGCATAGTAGAGCTGACTCTAGTTGGGGAGCTTGAAAATGAACTGGCTCCAGGGCATGAGAGTAGGTGGGCAGAGAGCCAGCCTAGCCCCTTGCCTGTGCAGCCTTGAGGAAACTGGACCCTGCACCTCACCTAGTTAGCAAAGGAGACCTGGACCTGATGGCATGGGCACAGATGAGTCAGCCCTGAGGGCAGGACAGCAGGGAAGCTGGTTCTGCCCCTTGTTGACTGCAGCATTGGTTGGGCAGGACAGGACAAGTGAGTATACCTCACATGTGTGGGTGAGGGAGAACTGGTAGGCTGACGAGCTCAGATACCTCTCAGGCCCAGATACAGGACTTTCAATTAGTCCACCCCAACAACCACTCCATTTATGACCTGCTGAAGTGCATGAAGGAGAAGGTACTACAAATCCAAAATCACAGAATCTCCAGGACACAGAGCAACAGTTTATATCTGAGAGGAGCCCCACTGAGGTTCTGGAATTAATAGAGTAGCAGAAGTCAAAGGCCCCTTACTAGATTAAGAACATAATTCAATGAACATCAGTAAACAATGAAATCTGGACAAAACAGTATACAGTGGGACACACTGTGACACAATATTGCTTCCACAGCAATGTGTCTTTTTCTTTGTTGGGGGCACATTGCAAGGGAGGGAGAGATGAGTGGGGTTGGGGTTCTGGATGTAGAATTCACAAATGTCTAATAAAAGTTTAAAAAATACATTTTAATAAAAAATAAGAAGAAAAATGTTCGCTAAAGTTTACTTTTATCATTTCATTATTTAATGTAAATGTGAATCAAAATAAATCCTTTCTTTAAGCTTGTTTTGTCAGGGTACATATTATAGGGATAGAAGGAAAAGTAAGACAAGCATGCAATGAGAAATTCTGCAGAGTCTATAGGCAATAGAGATAGGATGTCTATATACTATAATGTAAATATATATATATATATATATATATATATATATATATATATATATATATATACAGAGAGAGAGAGAGAGAGAGAGAGAGAGAGAGAGAGAGAGAGAGGCTACATACCTGTAAAGAAAAGGCAAAATTTTGTAAATTGGCTCACAGAAATTTGATTTGTAATTTCTGAAAATGCTGACTTGCATCTAAATAGCCATAATTCAATGAGTTACAAAGCAAGTCATACACTTAGAGCATCATCATCAAATCCTTTCACAAAACCTTCAAGAATGTGTCTATAAAATAAAGCTTAAGTTGGTAAAGATAAAGGCAAAATCCAGACAGCTGTAAATTCCTGGCTAACTCAACATATGCTATCAGAAGTTTCTCTATAAAGTGTTCATTTTAGGATACATAGCTTTTGGAGGTTCACCCACTGCAAAAGGAAAGGAAAAGAAAGGAAAGGAAAAAAGGAAGGAAGGAAAGAAGGAAAGAAGGAAGGAAGGAAGAAAGGAAGGAAGGAAGGAAGGAAGGAAAGAAGGAAAGAAGGAAAGAAGGAAAGAAGGAAAGAAGGAAAGAAGGAAAGAAGGAAAGAAGGAAAGAAGGATGGATGGAAGCAGAGAAACAGGAAGAAAGACTGAAGAAAGAAAGAAACAAAGGGAGAAACAAATAAAATATTAAAATAAAATCTTCTCAACATTGTCAAGGGTATCAAAATCATAAAAATAATAACAAACTGTGTCAATATTTTCGGATAATTAACATTTAATTTTTAATGGTGTAAACCATTTTGTCTTGTTCCCATTGCTGAACTGAGTCATGAGGTAGCTAAGTAATTTTTGAGTAATGCATCATGTATTCTAAAGCAGGAGACTGGTGAATCTTTATATTAGTGTCTTCTGAATGTAAAAGATATAATTTGAGGCTATTTTCTTAACTTCTTTCCCATCATGCCTTCCAGGTTGTGTGTGTGTGATAGAGAGAGAAAGAGAGAGAGAGAGAGAGAGAGAGAGAGAGAGAGAGAGAGAGAGAGAGAGAGAAAGAGAGAGAGGTTTAATCTAGTATCAACTATATAAAATTAGCCATACTCAACTTGAAAGAAAGCCTAATTTTTCGAAATATTCAAATTAGTATAGCTCAAATGCAATATGGTATGTAACATATATTTAATAGACAATGAATGCAGAAGAGGGGGCAGAAATTCTTTCAGAGCCAAAGGATCAGCGACTTTGTGGTATAATATTTCCTAGTAAAATAGAAGCTATATTATAGAAGCTATACCCATAAAGCCTCACCAACCTGACTTCCCAAATGTGAGTTGAACAAGTAGGTCGATGACGATCAAGCCTAATTGGATGAGAAAAAGCCTATAAGGCTTCAACCCTACACAAATAAATGCAGGCAGTTGAGTAAATCTGTGTACAGGAAAGGTAATCTTCTTTTGGGAAGAACATAGCAATTTGTTGTCCAGTGCAAAAAGAGGTTAGCTTTAAAAACATAAATGGCATTACATGGTCATGACAGGTCGTACTTAGGAATATATGTACAAACAAATAAATGTGTGCAGTCAGTAATAGCTATAAAAAGGGGGCCATCAATTATAAGGAGTATACAGGGTCATTATAGAAGGTTTGGGGGGATGAAAAGGGAGTGAGAAATGTCGCTTGTTAGACATCCCAAATTGTATTGGGAGGAGCTAAAAAAGAGGTTGAAATTTTCTGATATCTACAGATATTGGAATAGAATTTCTATAACTAGGTATGCCTTCTGTCATAATTTTAGGAGTATTCAATGTGGTATAGTGACCTGGTGTAGTTCACTGTGTGATACTTCTTTTTCTCAGGGATTCATATATTCTCACCTCTTCTGAAGAGAGGTGGTTATTAGCAGTTCTGTCCTGTAAAACAATCAATCTTGAATTTATTTCATTTGCTTTATGATCCAAATATTTCCTTGTTCTCTGCTATTGAAATTGTGTTATTGAAGCACATGTTGAGGCATAGATGACTGATGGTCACCCTTGACACATCACACAGCAAATACATATAGTATATTGAAGCAGAAGATACATTTATTCAATTACAATTACTTTGTTTGCAAAGTTGAAGAGAAAGCTCAGTGGCTTAAAATCTTTTCTTCTCTTGGAGGGGACCAGTGTTCAGTTCCTAGCACCCATGTTGGGCAGCTCCTAGCCACATATAACATTAAAATAGTTTGTTTTCCTCTGCAAAGAAAGAGAAGTTGCTGCTCCAATGCAAGCAAGCTTGTGACATCAGTCAACATACACCCATAACTACCTTCAAAATTCTGAATTCTAAAATTTAAATAGGAGGGATATTTTCAGTTGACTCTCTCTTGGAAGCCTGGAAATCTGGAATTACAAATGAATACATTTGCTATTTTGTCTTGTTTTATGTATTTAATTATTACGAGAACTCTCTTTGAAGCACGGCATGCTGTTAAACACACAAATATTTCAGGCTGTCCTGACATTCTCTGTGATCCTTCTGCCTTATATTTCTACATCCATGGATTACAGGTGCATGTTGCTACATTAGGGTGATAACTGATAATTTGAATTTAATATATTGTATTACCATCAGGTAGTTTGTTTGTTTTGCTTTTAAGACAAGGTTTCTCTGTGTAGCCCTGACTGTCCTGGAACTTACTTTGTAGACCAGGCTGGCATCCAGACTCATGGACTTCTGTCTCTCAAATGCTGATCTGAAGGTGTGTTCTACCATTGCCTGGCAATGTAGCTGCTTCTTATGTCTTTTCAATATTCCTGGAGAATTGATTTCAACCTACTCTGTTATTATATCTTCTCTATACATGAGTGGATCTTTTAAAGAACACTATAAAGTAATAACAATGAATGAAGTAAATGTCTAAGACATCAGCAACAAAAATCCCACAATGCCATATGTAGTGAAAAATTAAATTAAATCTAAGTGTTAGGACATTTAGGGATACTAAAAATTAGAGTGTAAAAATTCCCCATATTTTCAACTGAATTTTCATTTTTATATACAACATGTCTGTGACTGTTCTTAAAAACCACGTGTATGAGTTACTAACATTACCTAAGACTCATTAAATAGTATGTGTAAAGAAATAACATAGGGACTTATCACATCCTTTATTGATTTGTTATTTATATTTACTTAGGTGGAGATACTTGTAAATAATTTAAAAGTAACTTTTTGCTAAATAATAATATTTTTGGAACATAAAACATTGCTATTATTATATATACTTTTTATGCATTCTAAACTTCTACTATTTTGAGTATATAATTTTTTTTTAAAAGATTGATGATTTAGAATTTCAAACATAATACGAATTCATACTCACTTTTATATTTCTCATTTGACCACAAGGTTTAATTACAAAATAAATAATTAAATATATGCTGATATCAGTTATACACATAGAAATTATACTTTTGTATAATAATAAAGATAGTTATGGAGGTTTTACAGTCAGCTGTATTAAATGATGTTTGCCTGTAGTTTATTATAAAGAATATATTTCTATACTTTGTGATAGCTTTACATATGATTTATTACTTTATTTTTACCTGCATATAATCACATCTTGCTTCTCTATTATTTTTATTTATACTCATTAGAAAACACACACACACACACACACACACACACATAAGTGTAGTGCACTTTTAGAATGGTAATAACTCCAGACAAAAATCTGTAGACATGAGAATTGTTTTACTCAGAAAATTCTACTTTCCTGTGAAGGCTTATTGAATACTTAGTGAAGTGAAGCCTAAACTAAGTAAGTCACTGTCAAGACACAAATGTTAAAAAAAAAAATTAGTCACAGTATTTTAATACACATATTACAAAATATGTATATAACACTGTTATTGATTTAGTGTTTGTGTCCTACTTTGCTCCTCAGACATTACTATTTCTAATCACACATTAAATGCATAAACATAAAATGAATAACAAATAAGGGAAGTTTTAAACCACAAGAGTTTCCATGTCCATATTCTCTTCCAGAGTATAAAAACAAACACATCAAACCAAACACCTTTAACTCTTTTTAGCTCCCAGTACAGGATGGATGTGCCATTTGTCTCACCCCAGAGGCACATTTTGAAGGCAATGAAATGATTATAGAACTTATCATTGTCTTTGACTTTTCTTCTAGAATATTCAGCATCTAAACACTGTCTGCGATCCAACACTTTACCAACTTTAGAGTTCAGTGAATTCACTAGCACTCTAAATTTACATTAGCAGAGTAACTTCACAAATGTAAATTAGAGTCCAAGAAGCTATATTGAAGAACAGCATGGATTTTTACAACTGCACGCACAAATGTTTCTCCAGATACTTCAATGGTATATTCTTTGCATACTCAAATATACATAGCATTGCTTTCTAACAAAAATTATCCAAAGACACAAATAGCAAAATCAAAACAAAAGATAGTAAGAATTTTTCTACTTCTCCACTTAACCTGTGTATAATTGATAACTTAATTAATTTTCAGCACCTTAAGAACTGATGAGTTCCTATTTATAGTTAGAAAATATTTAAATTCCCACATTTACAGGTATAGATATTAGAAAGTTATGTTCTCTTAGAGTTACCATTAGTATGAATATTTATCTTTTCTGCCTGTGAATTTCTTTTTTGTATGTGCAATAAATATTACTTCATGTAATTTGAAGCATGAATAATATAGTACAATCTCATTGTTTATACATTATTTCTCAGATTTTGTAATTTTGACTTTGAGTTTAGTCATTTCATTACTGGAATTAGATATATTTTGTGATAAGTATAGAGACCCCTCAATATGAATATGAACTGCTTTATTTAAAATGACTGACTCAGAGCTGACCACCAGGTAATAATTCCTAAACCTGCTTATAGTGTTATTTGTGTTTTGTTTTTTGGGTATTTTTTTTTCTTCATAAGCATGCCCTGTGAACAGACAGGTACCACAATTAGGTTATTCCTTTTTGTGGTACTGATCAATCATTCTTAGGGTATGCATTTGGTAAAACATCCCTGTCTGACTGAGATTGGTGGTTTTATTGTTTGTGGAATGACTCCTAGACTACAGCATTTGGTGGGTTGGCTGGGAAGCTTCAAACTATCAGGATCCCCTCATTTCTTGACAATGAACACCACCAAGTCAGGTGGACCCTTTGTAAGGAGGTAAATTTTTTCTGCACAGTTCTTTTTCTTTGTTTGGTTTTGTTTGTGGTACTTTTAAAATTACCCAAGAGTGTAACACGTGACACAGTGTTTCCTTAGGTATGAAGACAGGGATTGCTCCGACTTCTCTCAGCTAGATGGGTGGAATACAGTGCACCCCTTTTGGACTTTGACTTGGTTGTGATTTTCTTCTGAGAGGCCATTCAGCAGTGTGTCTGTTTTTAAACTCAGGTTTTGTTTTGTTTTCTTCTTTTGTTTGTATTTTTTTTCTGTCTTCTACTTTCATTTTGTTTTGTTTTGTTTTGTTTTCTGTCTCTCTCCTTTTTCTTTAACTCATCAGGATCTTTTTGATGGGATACTAGGGTCTGTCTCCTCTCCTCCACCCCCTGTATTGATTCTCCTCGGAATGCAGATCTGTCCATGACTATTAGTTTAAGTATATAGTTACATTTCATTGCATGAGTGTTGCTGTGTGTTTCATACATAGAAGAAAAATGGTTAAAACTTCATCTACTGGTCATTTAACTTTTGACTTAGTTTTTACTCATTTCAAGAATTTTTATAAAAATTAGAAGTCTCACTTGGGACAAGAAAAACTCAGAAAATATACTTAGATCCCTGCACCTAGAGCTATGAGTCCAGCTTTCCTCCATTGTTGGTGGGATTTCAAGCTGGTACAACCACTCTGGAAATCAGTCTGGCAGTTCCTCAGAAAAATCAACATAATATTACCTGAGGACCCAGCTATACCACTCCTGAGCATATACCCAAAAGATTCCCCAACATATAACAAGGACGCATGCTCCACTATGTTCATAACAGCCTTATTTATAAGCCAGATGTCCTTCAAAAGAGGAATGGATACAGAAAATGTGGTACATTTACACAATGGAGTACTTACTGTTCATCGTAAAAATGATGAGTTCACAAAATTCTTAGCCAAATGGATGGAGCTAGAAAATATCATTCTGAGTGAGATAACCCAATCCCAAAAGAACACACATGGTATCCATTCACTGATAAGTGGATATTAGCCCAAAAGCTCCTAATACTCAAGATACAATTCACAGATCACATGAAGCTCAAGAAGAAGGAAGAACAAAGTATGGGTGTTTCGGTCCTTCTTAGAAAAGGGAAGAAAATACTCATGGAAGTAAATACGGAGACAAAATGTAGAGCAGAGCCTGAAGGAAAAGCCATCCAGAGATTGTCCCACCTGAGGATTCATCTCATAACATACCCCAGCACTGTTGTGAATGCCAAGAAATGCTTGCTGAAAGGAGCCTGTTATAGTTGTCTCCTGAGAGGCCCTGCCAGAGCCCTGCAAATACAGAGGCGGATGCTCACAGCCAACCATTGTTCTGAGCATGGGGTCCCCAATTGAGGAGTTAGAGAAAAGACTGAAGGAGATGAAGGGGCTTGCAAACCCATTGGGAGATAAACAATACCAGCCAACCAGACCCCCCTAGAACTCCCAGGGACTAAGCCACCAACCAAGGACTACACATGGCTCCAGCTGAGTATACAGCCAAGGATGGCTTTGTTAGGCATCATGTGAGGAGAGTTCCTTGATCCTATGAAGGCTCGATAGATGCTCCAGTGTAGGGGAATGGAGGGCGAGGAATGGGTGGATGGGTGGAGGAACACCCTCACAGAAGCAGGGGGAGGAGGGATGGGATAAGGGGTTTCTGGAAGGTGGAAAAACAAGAAAGGGGATAACATTTGAAATATAAATAACGAAAATATCCAAAATAAATGAATGAATGAATGAATGAATGAATGAATGAATAAATAAATAAATAAATGGGCCAGCAGCTTCTTGACTTCTCAGCCTCTCTGGTAAGGAAGCTCATGTCTAGTCCTACTAATTTCTGTGACTGTGATTTTTGGATTCAGCAGGTGCTAACGTGCTCTTCCCTTGAAGTGAAAGCTACAAAAAGTAAGAAAATGCTGTCTACTATAAATGTGTAATTGTACATGGCCACTCCATATTTGTTTCTGTCTGGTCTGAAACATTCTGCATGTCTTGATTATAGATTATCAATTATAAGTTATTGGGTACAGTTGAAAATCTGTAAAATCTGTAAGAAAAAGTTAGCTTAAAATAATTAACTTGAGGGCAACAACACATGGTATGAGCCAACCTAGGGAATCAGATCTCTAAACATAGTTTTAAAATTGGATAATATTTTATATAATTTCTGTCCTAAAAATCAGACTTATAAAAGGTAGGAATCAAAATAATGCTTCTTTAATGAGGCATTAAAGCTGCATCTTTATGTATTCCTATATAAGAACTTCTCTTCCGGGCAGTAAAACTCTGTAAGAACAAAATAATGCACCTGATATTGATCGACCCAGGTAATGGAGCCAATTATGAAGATAAAAAGCTCAGACATCCCTGATGGTGGCTATGGATCTGCTGACAGAAATGGTGGATACAGTAACAGAAGGGTTGATAATCATAAAGAAATGGGCTAGAGTTTTTAACAGAAGAGAGACAAGGATTTGTCAGGAAAGTTGCAGGTTACTTTAAGACAGTAGGTCCCAAAGGTATTAGAGGAACTATAAATATCTGCCACAGAAGGAACAATGATCCATAGTTAGAAAAGTAACCGGAAATACTTCTTGTTCAGGACTGGCATAGCCACAGTTTGAAAAAAAAAAAATACAGCTATTGACTAATGCAATTATGATGTCAATTAGATTTGGATTCCTGAGGTTTTTTTAATCTGTTGTAGCTTTGTCTTTTTCTTTTCCTTTTCATTATATTGCTCTGTAAACTATGGTAATGATACCAGAAGTAAAAAGACAAGAAATTTGTTGCCACAGCCACGTTCAATTTTTTTCTAGTCTCTTTATGGTATATGTTTATGGGCTAAGTTTTTTTTTTTTTAAATGGATAACAGAAGAGTTTCAATTAAAAACTGTAACTGCTTGGCCCAAAGCTAACATGGATTGATAGTCTTAAAGATGATCAAATCCTTGAATGTGTTCAGAAATACATTTAAAGTCATGCTAAGTACTAACGCAGTTAACTAAAAGGGTAAAGCTTCATTTAGCATCCAGTTTTATGTTTGTAAGGTACACTTCAGAGCAAAAAACTAGAAACAGAGTTAAACAGTCTGTTTAACTCAGATATGCTAGGTAGGTACTAGTCCTCAAACTAGTCAGAGATCTGAGAAATGTGGCATTTAATGTATTTTAAATTTACCAATACAGACAGAAACTCCCCAAACCTAATAGTGATCCCCTAAGGTCTCCAACTTGATGTGGGCACAGACACCACCAGGATTATGGTACAAGTGCTTCAATGCCTTACCTGCTACAAAAGCCTGGGCAGAATTGGAGAGAAACAGACGGCAACTGGAAAATTGATTGCTACATGGTGATTTAGACAAGGTGAGGCCAGTCTCTCCCACATTCCTCCTCCATAGGAAAAAGCCTCTTCATCTTCTGGGCCTGATAGTCAAAGACTACTTCTGCCTTTGTTAATGTAGAGACACAGAAGTCTTAGAAAACAATCTAGGTAATAAAATATGAACTAATCTCTGCCATTTTAATTGATACATAGGCCAATTATATTATAATTTACCCTTCTTCAAGTCTCTGGTCACATTAATGACTAAATTGCTTGTAGTTTAACAGCTAAACTTAAAACAACAGGCAACTAGGTTCTTACCTCAAGGTAATCCACTACCCTGTTAGTTCATTAGTCAATTTATTAATTAATTAAAATTACTAGGTCTCTTATTAGAAAGGGAAAACAGGTTTTCCTTGAGCACAGGCTTCATATTAATTGACTGCTCTCAATAATCAACTGTCTGTGACTCTTATTAAATAATTGGAGAAAAACAATATAAAATTGAAAATTAATTTAAGATCTGATTATCTAAAAAATGTATGGTTCTAGAAAAATGTTAAAAATTGATAAATGCAAAGGATGAAGATTAGAGCATATAAAAAATCTTGGATGATTATAAAATGATTTATAAATAAAAATGTTTCAGATGAAAATTTAATATGTTATTAATGATGGAGAGTCTAAAAAGTTGTTTAAAATTGGAGGACCTAAGAAAATGATTTAAGATATACATAACACAGAGAGTGTTCTATATTTCTTCCATCACATGCTATTGTTATTTCAATGTTCAGAATTTTAACATTGACAAGCTAATGAAGCACTGGTCACAAGCTCAGGATCTTTAATTCCTTTTAGTTATCTTCATTAAAATATGAATTTCAATACAATGGTAAATACTAATATATGTCCTTTTGTAATCTAAAAATTATATAAGCTTCAGGGAATATAAGTAGATAGATAGATAGATAGATAGATAGATAGATAGATAGATAGATAGATAGTAAGATTCGTATCCACCTGCCACAAATGAAATGAACTCCAGATAAGTGCACCTGCCTGTTCTTGAAATTGGGAATTTCCCCTTGTTCTTGTGATTTCTTGACTTCCCCAGTTACTACAGTTTTAACTTCTGTCTGTAGTTTATATTTGTCTCAGCAGAGTTTTCCGAAGCTGACAGAATTCATCCATGGATTACGTTTGGAATTTTGGACTTGCAAAAGCTGATGTTAACCAGTCCAGCTGATGTGATTGCTCCCTGTCTTTCAGGTGGATCAGCTAATCAGAAGTTTTTGATAAGTGCCCCATTGCTCAGCCATTAACTATCATGTCAATCTTCTTAGGCTCCTTTGACAACATCCTAATGTAAGCAGGAAACAATTACAGAAGAAAGATATGGTGTTAGTTGTCCCAGCTTACAGGCTGAGATGCTAAGTCAAGTAACCCCGTCTTATAACACTATTAAAAGGACCCCACTTCCTGATTCTGACCATCCTGGTGGACATGAAAATAGATGGGATCCAATCCTGGACTCATCTTGTTCATCTGAAGTTTGTCCTTTGGAAGCACCAGGACCTGGAGCAGTAATGGGTCACCAGACAACACCCACAGGACCCGTTAAAAAGACTCTGGTGTCCCTACCAGCAGCTGAGTGAGACAGAAGTAAATAATTACACCCAATCATTGGACTGAAGAAAGGGACTCTTATGGTTGAATTTATGGGAAAGATTTAGACGCTGAAAGGGAGAGGGACCACATAGGAAGACCAATGCTCTTTATCATAGTACATACCTGTGGTTTCTTCCTTGCATCTGACATAGAATGAATGTTTTTCCTTGATCAAAAATTTGTGCCAAGCCTATTTCTGTTTTCAGTGTAATTGTGAAAGCTCATTTTATTCCTTATCATTCAGCCTTTACTTTCTATTCTATGAGGATTGGGCACATTTTATTCTTGATTCTAAGTTTATAATATATTTCTGGCAAAACAACTAAATCTATCTCTTAAAACATTCTTTCTAAAATATTTGAATCAAATCAAGAATTCTATAGAATCATTAATTCATAAAAATAGCATTAAATCATGAAAGCTTAATTTATATTGATCTGGAGGAAATCTGCCCAATAGAGAGGGCTAATGGCCAGTAATCATTAGCCTATATAATAGTGATAGGAAAAGACACATCCGCTGCAAGAAGCAACCCTGAGATGAAGACTCTTAGGACTATGCCTCTCACAGTTCACCCATTATTAGCCATGCAAAAATGGCAGACCACCTTCAGGAAAGTCAGTGGTTATCCTCAGCCTCTCTTAAATGACTCCTGACATTTTTCCAGCAGTCAGACTTGTCACAGAAATACCCTAGTCCTTGGTATTAAGTTCTGTCTTAGTCACTATTCTATTGCTGTGAAGAGTATGACCATGGTAACTTTTTTTTAAAAAATGAAAAGAATTTTTAGGAGATTATTTATAGATTTAGAAGGTCAATACATTACCATAATTGCAGGGAGCAAGTAGGCACTGGAATAATAGCTAATATGTATATCATGATCAGAAGGCAGAGAGAAAGAGTGGGTCTGGCTTGGGCTTTCAAAAACTTCAGAGTATACCCCTACCCCATGAAACATTTCTTCAACAAGTATTCATATCCTGACTCTTCTAATTCTCTTAAAGAAAGACTTCCGATCTCTGTTGACTAAGATATATGAACCCATGGGAGCTGTTCTTATTCAAACCACCACACTGGTCACAATTTTCAAAGACAGTGGTCACTCTAGGCATACCTAATTTGGGTTTGTACTTTAGTTTACATCACATTTAGTAACAACTGAAAAAATGTATTTTTTGAATTTATGGAAATTATATTTTTATATAAAACAATCTATTATAAATGACAGAGTTTCATTAAAATGCAACACTCACATTTTGATCTTAACTAGTCTTTTTGAAATATATTGCTTAATTGTACCTGAGACATGTGAAGAGATAGGACATAGTAGATATAATCTTTGCCAAATATTATGGTAGAGCTTAAACACTGAATTCTTCCACTGAAGACGTGAATGATGCTACACAGACAAATTCTCCTTGGCATAGATTTTCATTGGATCAACATTTTCCCTCTATTATAGGTTCAGAATTAATGCCCTTTAAGGTTTTACTGCTTTGTTTCTCCCTTTCAAAGCTGCCTGTGCAGTTATATTCATTCCATAGACAAGCACTAAATATTTATTCCTAACTCATGTTAGGCATTTTTATTCAGTTAAAATGATCTGTTTATCATCATCTTAAATCAAAGCCCTGTAATGCCATTTGTGAACCAGACTACTACCTGAGAACACAATTTGAGTTTTCATCTCATCAATCACAAATTTTTGTAGATGATGAGGCTGAGTGAACACTAATATATTTGGTGCAGTATTATGGTAGTTTTTGTTGTACATTATCCATTCTGGGAACTAAATCCCATGTATATCATGGATTTAGTTGCTGATATTAAAGTGATTTCTAAAAAAACAAAAACAAAATATATCTAGGAAAACTTACTTTAACTTAATAGACATGTTTCTTGAATGAACAGATAATTTTATTCTATTTTTGGTCTTCTAATAATTTTACGTATCACTCGAGCATCGATAAAAAATAACATAATGATGAACTTCTAAATTTTATGTCATTTTGTAATATAATGAATAAAAACATATTTTCAAAAGGAATTTCTTTTATACTTGAAAGACTGACTGGTATTGAATGTTACAGCCTATGTGAATAGAGGCTTTAATTTATAAGGAGTCATTTGATTCATCTACCAAGGCACTAAAATTTTTAATAGAAGTTACTCCGTCATTATTACTCATTATTCATAGAGTGATAGAAATGAAATTATTACCACAGAAAGGTTAGCATACATATAAATCTATCCACTAAAAATCTTTTTATTTTAAAACTTTTTCCAACACTCTTTCTGCCACCCATCCCTTAGGCATGTATTAGAATAAGACAGCATGTGATCACTATTTCACTCAGCATTAACAATTTAAGAAAGGCCAAACTGAATAGAAGTTACAATTCAAGTTAACAAATTTCCATTAGAAAACAATATACTAGACTCTTATGAATTTATATTATCTTCTTAAGTTAAAAGCGTATTATGACTCTAAATGGAATCACTTGTTATATAGCATATCTTTTCTTACTGAAGCATGGAATAGAACTGGAGTTTATTCTCTACAACTTAAACTACTAGGCTTAAGTAAATGAATTTATGTTTGCCTGGATTTTCCAGCTTTATAGAAATAATTTTTCTTGTATGTTATCACTAAGTATATTTCTAAACATTTTTCTATGACCTATGATACAGATATTTTGTGACTTCCTGTTTTGTTAGAAACAAAGATGGCAAATCTGAGTAAATACGAATTTCACTGATATTAGGTATCTTAGAGAGTAAAGAAATTCTCCCTATAACTTCTATGAAACTTTATCTTTCTGAGTAGTGTGTGATAACAAAATTATAACATAACACTTAGCAACATAGAAAATCCATTTTTCTTTTTAGTCTATGAAATAGATGATGTGCTGGTTTGCATGAGAAGATCCTCTATAGGTTTAAATATGTGAATAATTGGTACCTAGTTGATGGCGCTATTTGTGTAGATTTTGACGGTTTTACCTTCCTAGCAGGAGTGTGTCACTGGGGCTAGAATTTGAGAGAAAAAAGTCTTAGGTACTGTCATTTAACTAGACTTCCTTGCTTCCAGATTGTTGGTATAGATATGAATCCTTAACTTCCTGTTCCTGCCACAATGCTTTTGCTCTACCAGTATTCTAACTCTCAAGAATCATGTGTTCTTTCTCTATCATTAGCTGGTATATTAGTCAGGGTTCTCTAGAATCACAGAACTTACGGGTCGTCTCTATATGGTAAGGGGATTTGTTGATGACTTACAGTCTGTAGTCCAACTCCCCAACAATGGTCAGCAGCAGCGTGAATGGAAGTCCAAGGATCTGGCAGTTGCTAAATCTCACAGGGCAGGCAGGTGAAGAAGAGCGAATCTTCCTTTTTCCAATGTCCTTATGTAGGTCTCCAGCAGATAGTGTGGCCCAGATTAAAGGTGTATACCACCACACCTGGATCTGGGACTTGCTTTGTCCCAGGCTGACCTTGAACTCAGAGATCTCCTTGCTTTAGACTCCTAGGATTAAGGGCATGTACTACTTTTCCTGGGCCTAAAATTTTCATGGCCACTATGCCTCAAGATCTCCATGCCAAGATCCAGGTCAGAAACTTGTGTCTTCCATCTTCAAGATCTGGATCACAGGTGAGCCTTATAATTCTGGATTGTAGTTCACTCCAGATATAGTCACATTGACAATCAGGAATAGCCACTACAGCTGGGTAGACATTTATCAGCTTATAAAACACCTCGCTTCTTCATAGCTGCACACAGTTGGTACCATCTCTAGGCAGACACCAGAATTTAAATAAACACACATCCACTACCTGAGGACTATCTTTCTCCAGGGAGGGTCACCAGACACACAAGAAAATTTTCACGTATTGCTGCCTCTCATCTGAGAACCTATGTCCATACCTCTGCTTCAGCTCACTTTTCCTGCCTAACTTTCAAAGCAATGCTTTTCTCATTCCTCATCTGAGAAACTTATTTGCAGGAGATTATGATTGACACAGGAATTGAAAACTGGCCAGGAAATTAGACTGTGTAATTCTCATTTTAAAAGAGAACATATATTCCTACCAGCAAATTCTCTGCTTGCCAAGAATCAATCCAGAAAATAGTGAAGAAACAGCCATAGGTAGTAGACAAATACAAAGAATCATTATGCTCTGGTCCTAGCCAAGTAGGTGAATGTATGAGTTCACAGTAGCAGTGTTAGTATGTACGAAAACAGCAGAAGCCAAGCCAGACCAAATTCTAGTATTTAGAGAGGAGCTGGGCTTTCAATCCCTCCTAAATTTGTGTAGCTATTGGTTACTGTGATCTTCTGGGAGTAGAGAGACTACTCTTTCTGTAAAACTGTGTGTCCTGTACTGTTTTACCATACTCCAGTGAAACGCTACACAACCAAGAATATTTGGGCAGCACAAATTGATCTTGAACCCTTTAAGCCAAAAAAGAGACACAAAGTTGCTTGGTGTCCTGGCTAGTTTTTTTATGTTAACTTGACACAAGCTAGAGTCATCTAAGGGGGGGAGCACAGTTCAGAAAATGCCTTCATAAGACTAGGTTACAGGCAGGCTTAAATGCTATTTTCTTAATTAGTGCTTGGTGTGGGAAGGTATTGTGTGTGGGGCTTCCTTTAGGCTGGGACTCTGGAAATCTATAAGAATGCAAACCCAAGAGAAACAGCTAGTTGGCAGTAGGACACTATAACTTCTGTCTCAACTCCTACATCTAGGTTCCTTTGCTGTTTAATTTCCCATCATGGATTCCTTTAAAGATGAACAGTGATGTAGAAGCATAAGTAAAATAAAATCAATGGCATTCTGGATGGGATAAGGTCAGATCTAGAGATGAATAAGGTAAAGAACTCAAGAAGGCTAACAAGCCAAAAGGCCCAAGTAAGGATGCCTCCATCTCACTTGGGAGGGAAAAGAAGGCAATCATGTGGGGGAGGGACCTGAGTGGGAAAGGGGACAAGGTGTAAAAGAGTGGAACATGATCCGGTATTGGGGGGGAGGGTGAGGAACAGGACTGAGACTGTAAGGGCCAGCAGAAAGAGTGGAAACAGGCAACCTCTGGAGGTCCGAGGTGGCGGAGCGCTCTAAAATTCACCAGAGACCTGAGAGGTGAACGACTCTCAGGACTCAAAGGGAGGAAGGGATCTTAGATGAAATGCCTTACAGTGGGGACAAGGAAGTTGTGGAGTCCACCTCCAGAAGGACAGGACATCAAGTGGATGGATGGGGTTGCCATGCCACAGTCAAAAACTCTGACCCAGAATTGTTCCTGTCTGAAAGAACGGCAGGGTCAAAAATAGAGAAGAGCCTGAGGGAAAAAAGTCCAGTGACAGGCCCAGATTGAGATGGAGCTCAAGGGGAGGCCCCAGGGCCTGACACAATTACTGATACTATGGTGTGCTTACAAACAGAGGTCTATCATGATTGCCCTCTGAGAGGCCCAACAAGTAGCTGACAGAGTCAGACGCAGATATTTATACCCAACCTATGAACAGAAGCTGATGACCCCTGTGGTTGAATTAGGGAAAAGCTGGAAGAGGATGAGAAGGAGAGGGTTCCTACAGGAGGACCAGCAGTCTCAGCTAGCCTGGATCCCTGAGATTGCTCAGACCCTGAGTCACCAACCAGGTAGCATACACCAGCTGATATGAAATCCCCAACACATATGCAGCAGAGGACTGCTGCGCTTGACTCAGTGACACTAGCTGATATGAAATCCCCAACACATATACAGCAGAGGACTGCTGTGTCTTGACTCAGTGAGAGAAGATGCACCTAACCCTCCAGAGACTTGAGGCTCCAGGAAGACCGGGAGTCTGGTGGGATGGTGGTGTGTAGGGGGTGCGGACATCCTCTTGGAGATGGAGATTGGGGGGAGAGGTAAGGGATGTGGAACAGTCAGAGGGTGGATAAAGGATGGTATATGAAAGAAAATGGATACCATATAAAATATAGGTCCTGATATTAGTAAAAGTATCTATCACAGAAGTGGCAACAAGATATTTTAAGAATTTTAATGTTATTAGTAGTTGTTTCAAAATGAAAATTGTATTCATCTTTATTCACTAAGAAATAGCAATCAAATTTCCAGCTTGAAAATTGATAAGTCCAGACAAATAAGACTATCTAGGAATTTAAGGAAAGTCTTGGAATTATGAGAATAATATTGGCTGCTTCACTGCTTTTAATATACTGAGAGACATGATAAAATATGAATATGTGAGTTAGTATTTTCATTCACACTAATAAAATTTTATTTTAAATGGATTGTGATTTTTAAAGACAACATTAAATTTAAGCATTAAGTTTAGTTTTCAAAAATTATCTTTTCTAGTGTGCCAAATAATGTATATATTAAATATAATAGACATTTTAAACATGGTCTCCATAGATTTTACTATTTCCAATAGTAGTTTCTAACAAATAGCCACTAGAGATTATATTTTCTTTCTTTATCTAGCTGACATGTTAAATAAAATGGACAATTTCCCTTAATCAGAATATTTTCATTACTTACTGGTAGCCAATCACTATCTAGTCTTCTTTTCTCATGAGATTCTTTTAACAAATTTGTCTTTGTTTTTCAGAAGTATTTATTTCCTCAAGAATATTTCCCTGACATTTTCTACACAGATGTGATATTTCCCACTAGGTGATATTTATCAATGGTTAGAAATATCCTTGAATTTTTACTTGTTTGTTTGTTTGGTTTGGTTTGGTTTTGCAAGACAGAATTTTCCACTGTAAAACAGCCCTGGGTGTCCTTGAACTCACTTTGTAGTTTAGGCTGCTTTGAACTCACGGAGAGCTCCCTTCTTTTGTCTCCCCAGTGCTGGTATTAAAGGCACAATGTACACCACCAAGCCTGGCTGATATTCTTGAATTTTTAAACAGATGTCAAAATTACATATTCTAAAATATCCACAGAAACTATTTGCTTTGTCAAGAAAATTATATGCTTGGAGGGCAAAAATGTTCTTACAAAATTACTCAGGTTATAGAGCATGAATGTTTCAGTTAAATTAAAATACGAAGAGCAACAAAACAACAATATAAATGCTATAACTTATAGAGTTCTATCTATAGATGGAGGCTATGAATATTTTTACTCAATAGATGGAGTGAATAAAAGTTTCTGAAAAGAAGCTGTGTTTAGATGTGAATAAAAAGCTTCTGGAAAATTCTGTGTCTGCCATGACTGAGAGACAGGTTGGAATCTAAGTACTGTGCAGAGTGGAATTTTGTAGTTTCAGAGGATAGTTACTTTTTCTTATTCTTTTTTTTTTTTTTTTTATCCTTTATTTATTTATTTATTTATTTTTTACACTCCAGATTTTATTCTCCTTCTGATCTACCCTCTGACTGTTCCACATCCCATACCTCCTCCCTACCCCCCTGTCTCCACGAGAATGTCCCTACTCCTCACTTCCACCCAACCAGACCTTTAAACTCCCTGGGGTCTCCAGTCTCTTGAGGGTTAGGTGCCTCTTCACTGACTGAACCCAGACCCAGCAGCCTTCTGCTTATATGTGTTGAGGGCCTCATATCAGCTGGTGTGTGCTGCCTGATTGGTAGCCCAGTTTTTGAGAGATCTCGGGGGTCAAGGTTAATGAAGACTGCTGGTTCTCCTACAGGGTTGCCCTCCGCCTCACCTTCTTCCAGCTTTTTTCCAATTCAGCCACAGGGGTCAGCAACTTCTGTCCATTGATTGAGTGCAAATATCTACATCTGACTCTATCTTTCATGTTGGGTCTTTCGGAGAGCAGTCATGATAGGTCCGTTTTTGTGAGCTAATATTAATTTTCTGGCAGACTTCTCCCGTTCTATCTATACTAATTCATGTAAATAAATTAAATAATTAGATGCTAGTAACTTAGCAGAACATTATCTTTCACCAATCCAAGATCTATGAATTTCATCAGATAACATTTTAGGCATACAGAAAACCTTCCCCACCAATACATTTCCAAGTTGTCTTCCTATCATTCTCTTTGTTCTGTAGAACTATAAAAAACCTGGAAACAATTTTCATGTGGCAACATGAAATTGGGGTAACTCAATTCTGTGTTCCCTGCCATAGTCACTCAAAATCGCTCTAGAATAAAATCTCTCATTTCTTTTAAGATAATTTATCTTTACAATGCTACTCACAAGGGCTACCTGAAAATGTTATGCTTTAGAGTTATCTCCTGATATCTGTTTTAGTCTTTCAAAGGGAGAATATTTCATTGACCCTTGGCCTTTTCTTGAAGTTCCCAGTGTTATAGTATGGCAACATTTAAAATGATATCACTAATGCCGACTATACGATCAACATATTAAAATGTCATTTATTATGATGATGTCCATTGTAATCTATGATTCTATAATGTGCTCTTGTAAAATAGTTTTCTAAAAACTATATTTTCAAGCAAATAGTAGTTCCAATTAGCAAAATCTAGAAAAATATTTTTTGAAAAAGTTATAAAATTAGATCTTATGTGTGTTATATCACAGAAATATGATATAATTCATAAAATTAAAATGAAATATCATTTCAAACTAATATACAATAGCTCATTGATTTTATACAGCTATTGCTAAAAGCAGTAATATAAATTTGCATTATCAAAGATTATGTTCATTATATTCTTTGTATATGTACACATCTCAAAAGTTGTAAGTTTATATAGTATGAAAATGCTTCCACATATTAATTTAAGATTACAGAGTTGACATGCATTTTTCGTAGAAAAATACACTCTATTTTGTCCTTGCCATTTTTTTAAATAAGCTTGACACAACCTAGAGATACTTGGGAAGCATCAGCCTCAGTTGTCTTCAGTGGAGGGACTGTTTCTACCAGATTGGCTTTGAGTGAGACTGTAGGAACTGTCCTTGACTGCTTACCTTTTCAAGCTGGTTCAGATCAACATGGGTTGTACCATCTTGGGCAAATGTGTCTGGGCTTTATTAGAAAATGGATGACAAGCCAGGGGAAGCAAAAAGTATAAGTGTCTACATTAGTTTCTTTGCTTCTGCTTCCTTCAGCAATAGGCAACAATCTGTATGGCAAGAAATTATACTGTTCTTCTGGTGCATTAGTACAGATTTTTATCATAATTGAATCAATCATTTAGAAACTTGTTATTTTTAGTTGTTGTTGTTGTTTTTGTTTTTTGTTGTTGTTGCTTTCTTGTAGATGAAAACTCAATAGGTACAAATTGGAAGCTTAGTCGGATAGATACTTGGTTTGAGGTAACCATTTCCTCTGTTTCAGTTCAGATAAAAACTATGATTAATTGTGCTAATCTTCCCAATAATTAGCCTATTTTCTAGCACTTACCTCGTCTGTAATATTAAACGTCCTACTTCTCTTTTTCCTCTCTCAACTGACCACTTGCTTTTTTTTTTTTTTTTTTTTTTAAATGTAGGCTTTGCATAAACATTAAGGGTAACACAGCTTCCACAGATTCACCTTGCTGCTTGTATCGATATGTGATATTTGTGATTTTCAAAAGAACAAACATTTTAAAATGTGATGGTGGAGTGTGACTGATGTTAACATTGGAAACAACTGGTCTTGCATTCAAAATAGAATTATCAACTAATTATGTTAATAAAAATAGCAACCATTGGAATAATAAAATGGGCATTTTTGTCATTTCACTGCACAAAATACAGAGCAACTGTAGTAAAGGGAAGAATGGTCTGATATAATATATGTTTGTAATAGGTGTCACATTTTTTCTTAAGTTTTAATGCTGGTCACTTACACTTATAGTTTGAAAACCATGAACATAATTTTCATTTAAAGATGTGTCACCATTTTTAGATTAACTTACAGGGAAACTTTATAAATAATGTGATTCACCTTGGGAACTTATGAAAATCATAATAATTTGTATAACTTTTTTTCACTGCTTTTTACTTCTTTTTTTTTTTTAATTTGTATAACTTTTAAAACAGTATTTGAAACTCAGTCAAAATTAGCAGGTAATCTTTAATTAGAAATTAGCATTTAACTCATTGGTGAATTTTACAGTGATTTCTAATAGCTTTGTCTTAACATGCCTTAGAGCATCCTGTTTCTCTTCAATTGGTTTTGTAATTTTAATTCTGATTGTGAGAATAGGAATCAATTCATTAATAATATCACTATATTTTTTTTCAATATAACAATTCTTTTTTACTATCTTGTGATATATAAATTTTGTAAGTCAAATATTTTAAATTAAGCAGAGAATGAAAAATGACTAAGGACAAGAGAAATATTTATATATCAATAATTCCTATTAATGTTCTATTTATTAAATACTTCACATGTAGAGATTATTTGTAGGAATTTTTACTAAATGCATTACATTCTAACAATCTTAATTTGAAGTATTTTCTATATCTAATAACTGAACTGGTAATTTGAAATCATTCAGCTTGTTAACACTAAAGATAGCTAGAAAAAATAAAAAGTATAATGTGCTTCAAAAAGAGAGACAAAGGTCAACGAACTAAAAAATTTGAGACCAATGAGTCTATGATCTGGTATATTTGAATATTGTAAATTAGAAAAGCATTGTTTTAAAATACTCATGTTTAAACAAAACCAGCCCTCCTTTTTGAAGTATTTGTATTTGAGTTTAATTATGTATGAAAACTTTAAATAAGGAAAATAAACAAATTAAGAGACTTTAATTTTATTAAGTGCAAATTTAAATGACCTGACTTGCATTATAAGCAGATAAACTTTAGTCTCTCTGAAACAAGCTTTTCTACTTTCGTAAACTCATATATGAAAATCCATGCCTTTTTGTTGACTTTATTCAATGTTCAAATTTTCAATTTCATTCTGTACACAAAGAAGACAGATGGCAAGGAATTTGCTTGACTGCCTCTATGTAATTTTTATGTGGATATATCTTTCTGAAAATAGCATATCATTTCTATAGTGAATTATTTACAAACGAAATTTAAAGATATATATATGTGTGCCTACGTATGTCTGTGCAAGTGACTATAGGATTAGCACTATGTAGACAGACATAGCTCATAGGTAAAGTAACTTAATATTTTAAGGCTTCGATCAAGTATACAAGAGTTGAAATATCTTCAACGTTTATTTGTAGTTTTGACACAGGGGATGGTGACATATGGATGATCTTCTGTTGCTATGGTTAAACCTCAGGACCAGAAGCAATTTGTGGGAGAATGAGTTGAGTTCAGCTTGCCACAGTACATCACAGCTCATTACTGAAGGAAATCAGGACCTGAACTCAGGGCAGAAATCTGGAAGCAGGGTCTGAAGCGGAGGTTTGGAAGAATACCAATGACTGTTTTCTTGCCACTTCTTGTTCTCCCTGCTTCCTTACACCTTCCAATACAACTTGTCCAAGTGTCTCCAATCCCATTGATCTGGGCCCACCCACATTAGTTGTTATTCCTGAAAATGCACTACTGAATTCTCTATAAGATAATCTTATAGAGGCATTTTCTCAATTGAGAATTCTTCTTCTCAAATGACTCTAGTTTATGTCAAATTAACATAAAACTAACCAGCAAGCCACAAGGGACAACAACAGATGCATTCTCTACATGTGTTCAAAGCTTGAATTGAAACAACACAAAAGAAGAAATTTTCAGGATTTAAAATATTTTAGGTTCTATGTGTGTTAAAAGATATCATCATAGTACAGTTTGGTTTTTAAAGATATAGAGTGACTTTTCATGGTGCATTATTTATTTAATATATCATCTGTGTGGTTTTAATGAGTCTTCTTTGCACACAGTGATGGCTTCCCAGTAACCACATAATGGTTTGATTTTAAACTAAGAAATCCTCAAATGGAAATAAAGTTGACATGAATTACTTTATTTATGACTAAATCCAATTATTTTTCAATAAGAATACTCTTTTATTACATAGGTAAAACAAACTAATACACTTTGTTACTACTCTAATAAATATTTTAAGATGAAGAGACATCAGTGTATCATTCTGTATAAAATAGTAAAAATATCTGAAATTCAAAATACATAAGAATTTACTTAAAATGTAATGAACATTAAAATTGCATTTAGTCCATTAAAGAGTCACCTTTGAACAAAAATATGTTTTATTTTAAAACTATACTTCATTATATATATATTAAAATACTTTTGTATGGAAAGAAAAATGAAATAGTGTATTTCCTATGATAACAAACTGTAATTTTATTCCTCTAAAAAATTAAAAATTAAAAAGCTAAAATTGATGAGAGTGTCCCATGTATCCTGTATGTGTACTCATTTTATCCTTTTTCTAAAGCTTAAGGAAGATAAATAGGTGGCTTATATGCCTTTGAAGATCCTGCTTTTGAAAAAAATTCATAAATCATTCAACCTAATGAGTACCAAAGTTAGTCAAGAACAGCTCTGCAACCAGCATTTCGTCATTTCACAATGCTTGCAACCAAGGGATAGTTTTTAATTGTTTGTGTTCTATGGCTTCATTTTATCCTTGCTGTGTACCTAAAATGAGTGATTAATAATAAACTTAGGCAACACTGAAGATGTTGCTAGGGAATTGAAGTGATTTATATCATCGTGAAAATGCTTGGACATTAAATAAATAAATAATGGGTTTAAATTATCTTTTATATCTCAAATCAATGCAATCTTAAGCTAAAACAATAATTTTTGAACAGCGTTTAGCAATAACACAATTGGGTGTGAACACTGGGGAATAGCAGATGAAGACAGAGTATCTTTCTGGACTTTGTTCTGTTTTCTCACATGTTTATAAAGAGCAGCAGGTAATGGATTTCTACAAGGAACTAATAATGAAAAGTAATGCAGACAGAAATAGCTTGCCTCTAGCTATAGGAATGGCAAGGTCAGATTACATCAGTTAAATGAGAAAATCTTCAGGGTTATGTTCACTAATACACTTCGGGATTTTATTTTCTCACAAAGAAATGTCTACTATTATAAGGGGAGAAGTTTTACACCAGCTTAATAGACATAAAAGTAACAACACTTTTAAGGAAAAAGAGGGCAGGTGACATATACACTAACATATGGACAAACAATATTTACACAAGCACATTTGCATTCATGTATTAATTACTTTATGTAGATTCTGATTTCCATTAGTCCATGTTTTCTTCTTTTGTTTCACTGTTACTGATTTACCCACTCACCCTCTCTGTTAACATTTTCCTTTGAAAAGTAACTTGCAGGAGTTTTTATAACTGCAAAAATAATTACTTATAAGTTTATGGATAACACCCCCAAATCTCATAATGAATAACATTGTCTAGTTTGTTTTCTCTCCAGTGTGTGTGTATGTGTGTGTATTTTTATGAAATCAGCACTTGTCTTTGAACTGGAAGCATTTAATCAAAGTAAATGCTATGTTTCAGTTTGGCTGTAATTTTCTCTTTGAGTAGGTGGTTCAATTACATACATCTAAATGTGGCATTGTGTGACTAGTATAAATTATTCATTAGTTTATTTTCTTTGGTGAAATGATTTTCTTGGACCATAGACTCATGGCTAAGAGAAGGCAACATCTGTTCTTTATGTTTAATTTTGTCTTTATCAATATTCTAGAGACATAGCAGTCATTAAATAATTTTTCTAAAAGTTAATTTGTGGTTTCAGAAATAATTAGTACTTAATCTAAAATTCTCTCCATTTCATTTAGAATTTTACTGTCAGTATTTGTCTCAAATTATGCATTATTCTCTTGAATCAAAACTACATTGATCTAAGTGAGATTCATATGTGTACATGCCAATATCTCTTTTTTATTTTCTCCTTGTGTTTCTTTATTCTGCACTCCCGTTTCTATTTGTGATACACTTACATTGACAGGAGCTGTTCTTCAGTACTGAGTGTCTAAGCAATTGTGTTCAGCTCTGGGATCTCTGCATAAGCCGTTGTGTTTGCACTCTTATACATATGGGACAGCACTGGAGCATTAAAAGATGGTCAAGTCAAAGTTAAGTATCAAGAGAGTCATCTAAAGTGCAGGAATGTAGGCCAGAGCTGACAGGCAGCACTTAAGTGAAAGTACTACTATAATGTTATTTAGGAAATCCAGCAAAAGCAAAAATGTCATTGCCAGAAAAGCTAATGTGAGAGATTCAGAGAAAGAGTTGTACTTTTATAAATACTTAAAAAAAAAAAATCTTACCATGTTACCAAAATATGAGAGTTATCAGATTGCTTTTCATCTCTGTTATTGGCTTAATGGGTATTATATAATAAAATTTGCTTTTCATTTTTAGTAATAAACCAATGCCTTCAAAGGGATTTCAATTAAATTTCCAAGTCTTACTAACTAAAATGTTCATAAAGGCTCACGATATTAAAATAAAATTAAGAATATAGTGCTGAAAGAGGCTGTGTAAGTGAAGGACTCGCCCAACTATCACGGTGATCTGAACTCAGATCCTCAGCATCAGTACGCCTATCTTAGTTTGGAATGGTGAGGCTGTAACTCCAATACTAGGAATAAAAATGGGAAGTTCTGTGAAGCTTGCTGTCCATCTTTAATAGTTATCACAATTTTTTTCTGACATTTTGGTCCTCGTTACCTATAGCTATTGTTTGGAAACCATGGGTCAAATTTTGGGTTAAAATAGGTGTCATAATTTTAAAATTAAATTTTGGGAAAAGTTGTTTACTTTGTTAACAGAGGAATTGTTATAAATAATTTAAAATTTTAACACATATAATATTGTCTCTATTTGAAATCAAGAGATTTAGTAATAATACTATCTTTTGTTCTTGTTTATATTACAATATTGTAACAGCTATTAAAGTTAATTAAAATGTCTCAACTTCAACAAATTTATCAGAAGTGTCTTTAATTTTCAGTTGAACAAAATTGGTTATTAATAATATGTTCAATAAGTATAGCTTAATTTAAATTCATGATGTTGTTGAAAACAAACTTAAAATTTTACCTTTCATTTGAATATACCATTATAAACTTCTGTGAACTGCTCTGTTTGCATGGTCCTGATAAAATTTTAATAGAAAAAAATATGAATGACTTCTCTATAAAAATACCATGCTATAGAGGTATATAATTTTTGTTAAAAATTAAGCTGCAAATTGAAACTAAATACTCACAAAGGCAAAGGGGAGGGGGAGAGTGTTGTGCGGGTGTAACCAGGAAGGAATATATCATTTGTACTGTAAATGACCAAAATGATTAATAAAAAGAATAGAAAATATTTATAAGATAGGGAAGTAGAAGGAACTTGCGTGTGTCTCACAATCACAGTTGAAGATGATCTGATATCAATTTTCTGGAATCTCCTAAGCCACATTTTTTTCTATTTGTGGTGTTCAGTAGTTTATATGAAAATAAGTATAGTTCATTTCTCTTTTGAATAATAAAGGTTTTGCAGGAGAATAAATTGCCAACTTTCGTTCAATTTCCATAATGCCCTTGACCATAATAAGAAGTCATGGATGCCTTGAGGTGCATTTGAAATAATACAGAGAATTTGAATGAACTGAACATTGAATTTCAATAGAAATTACATCCCTATTAATACATTTGCCAAATATAAATATCCCCTTTCTACATACTCAGGTGAATATTTTCAATTTCTCCTGAATTTGATTTTCAATTCTGAGCAAATACACAACATGCACACTTGTCTTCTGATGGAAAATGTGTCCAAATCTCTATGCTTCATTTCGGCCTTTTTATAATTCATACTTCCAATGAGTCTAGAGATGATTTTCGATGTAATAGTGTATTGCTTTCAATTTGTACAGCAATATCTTAGAGAGAGTGTGCTGCATATGCACTCATATTCTTATATATGCATAAGATGTAGATATTTTCTTTTCCAAAATATGATTAAACTATTTTAAAACTGTGCACCACAATGCTGTAATGAAAGTGATAAATGTTTTAGCATTAGCTGGTTCATCTTGCAGTTTAATTGTACGTAACATTGCTTCATTGTCATTTGCAAACTAACTTATTTTACTTTTAAATTTGTCCTTAGTACATTTGAATTCACCAAATATCCCCAAGATACTGGAATTGTATGCAAGGTATGTTAGCAACCTGCAATCTAAACAGGCAGGTTAAACAGGTTAATTGGGTTTTTACTTTCGCAATTACATTCCTGCTTATTTTAATGAATATTGTTAAAGTATATTGATATTAAATTAGCATAAGCTGTAGAGAGGGTTTTTTTATTATTATTCTTTTGCAGTTCATAGTATTTGTACTTATCTTTGGAGAAGACACTTTTTCAAGAAAAATTATGTTTTATGGCACTGGACATTTATAGTCTGTTTTTGTTCATTGCTTTTTAAAGTACATATCTCAGATTAAATTAAATGCTTAACTAGGCTATGTGTTTTCTTTTTAACCATAATTGGCTACATCTACAAAGCTGTGCCATTAGCTTAGAGACCTGATTTCTGGTTTGCTTCTGCATTACTTCTTAATGACCTTAGGGAAATTCAACATAGTGAGCAAGGACTCAATAACAGATGTCAGCTGTTAAATCAAAGCCTTAAATGTAAACCATTTAATTCAGTAAATTTTCCATAAGGTTATGTGCTGTTTTCTGGATAACAATGATCCTATCTATCTATCTACCTACCTATCTATGTATCTATCTATCAATCATCTATCACCTATCTATCATCTATGTATATATCATCTATGTATCTATGTATCTATGTATTTATCTATCATATATCTATGTGTAATTCATCTTCCTATGTATGTATGTACATATGTATCTTTCTATCTGTCTGTCAGTCTGTCTGTGTGTCTGTCTATTTTCTATTTATCTGTTTGGTTCTTTTGAGAATTTTTTATTCACTTCAGTTTAAATATTGTTCATTAATTTATGTTTTTCAGAATTACTTTACCCAAATGCATAGCATTGTGTTGAAGGGGTTTACTTTATTACTTCTTGTTCTCTTTGTTCTTATTTAATTCTTTATGTACCGATAATTTTATTTTATATTAAGCTCACAAGGCTGTTTACAAAAGCAGTGTCAAACATGTGGCTATGCAAACACTTACACTCAGATGCTGTGAATTGGTTCTAATGCTATTTGTGTTCATTTGGCTCCAAAAATCACACAGGGGAACCTGTATGTCTGCGCTGAGGGTCCCTGTTCCCAGTTGGCTCTGCTTGGGAAATAAAGTTGCCTGAGGCCAATGCTTGACAGGGAAACAGAGGCAGGTCTTTTAGGATTCTGGGGCAAGCAACTCTGGACAGAGAGAGAAAGGCAGTACCACCATGTTGATGAGGCAGAAATATCAAGCCTGAGATCTTCAGGAGAGAACGCATACAATATGTAAGAATTTGGGTAGGGCGACCCTAGGGCCACTCCCCCAATTGGGTCTGGAGTAGAAGAGAGGGAATATATTTTTTAAGAAAGTAATAATTCAGTAATATCGGAGAGGTGAGTGTGCTAGCTATAGGGAGGTTTAGAAATGCCCAACCATTGCACTGTTTAAGGCAGATTACAGAGGATGGCCTTGTTCGACATCAATGGGAGTAGAGGCCCTTGGTCCTTTGAAGGCTCGATGCCCCAGTGCAGAGGAATGCCAGAGCAGGCAGAGCACTCAGGGTGGGTGAGTGGAAGAACACCCTCATAGAAGCATGGGGTGGAGCGTTGGGCTAGGGGTTTTCCGGAGGGGAAACTAGGAAAGGGGATAACATTTGAAATGTAAATAAAATATCCAGTAAAAAATAAAGCTGGGCATGAATGCCTTTCTTTTGAGAATCCAAATCATATGAGTGAGTGTATAAGTACACACACATTAGGGAGAGTTAAGAGTGGATTAAGAATTTACTGCAACACTTGATAAAAATGGCGTTTGTGTGGAGGCTGTTAAAATACTATATACCTTGCTTTGAGGGAGCAGCTCTCCTTTGTTTTTATTTTTAATTTCTTATTGAAAATTTTCTTTATTTACATTTCAAATGTTATCCCCTTTCCCGGTTTCCCCCCTCCCAGAAACCCTCTATCCCATCCCCTCTCCTCCTGCTTCTATGAGGGTGTTCTCCCATCCACCCACACATTCCCCGCCTCCCTGCCCTCGAATTCCCCTACACTGGGGCATCTATGGAGCCTTCATAGGACCAAAGACCTCTTCTCCCACTGATGCCCAATACGGCCATCCTTTGCTACATATGCAGCTGGAGACATGGATCCCTCCATGTGCAGTTTCTTGGTTGGTGGTTTAGTCCCTGGAAGTCTTGGGGGTCTGGTTGGTTAATATTGTTATTCTTCCTATGGGGTTGCAAACCCCTTCAGCTCCTTCAGTCCTTTCTCTAACTCCTCCATTGGGGACCCGGAGCTCAGTCCAGTGGTTGGCTACGAGCATCAGTGTCTGTATTTGTCAGGCTTTGGCAGAGCCTCTCAGGAGGCAACTATATCAGGCTCCTGTCAGCATGCACTTTTTAGCATCTACAATAGTATCTGCATACGGGAAGGATCCCCAGGTGCAGCAGTCTCTGGATGGCCTTTCCTTCAGTCTCTGCTTTACACTTTTTCTCCATATTTGCCCTTGTGAGTATTTTGTTCCCCTTTCTAAGAAGGACTGAAGCACCCACACTTTGGTCTTCCTTCTTCTTGAGCTTCATGTGGTCTGTGAATTGTATCTTGGGTATTCAGAGCTTTTGGGCTAAGTAACAAATTAATTAATTAATGTTCCCAATACTACTCCCATCCTGCCCACCCTTACAGATTCCTTCCCCACTTCCTCTCTCCCCTTTGCCCATGAGAGGATGGACCTGTCTGGGCAGCCCCCACCCTTTTGCACATCACATCTCTGCAGGATTAGGCTCATCCTCTCCCACTGAAGCAGGACAAGGCAGCTCTCTACTGCATATGTGCCTGGTATCAGTCCAGCTGTGTTTAATCTGGTTGGTGGCTCAGTTTCTGTACTGGCTGGTTTTGTGTGGCAACTTTACACAAGCTGGAGTTATCACAGATTAAGGAGCTTTAGGTGAGGAAATGCCTCCATGAGATCCAACTGTAAGGCATATTCTCAATTAGTGATCAAGTGGGGACGGCCCATTGTGGGTGATGCCATTCATGGGCTGGGAGTCATGGGTTCTATAAGAGAGCAGATTGAGCAAGCCAGGGGAAGGAAGCCAGTAGGAAACAACCTTCCATGGCCTCTGCATCAGTTCCTGCTTCCTGACCTGCTTGAGTTCCAGTCCTGACTTCCTTTGGTGATGGACAGCAATATGGAAGTGTAAGGTGAATAAACTGCTTCCTCCCCAACTTCCTTCTTGATCTTGATGTTTGTGCAGGAATAGAAACCCTGACTAAGACAGTCTCTAAGAGCTCCTAAAGGTCTACCTTACTTGACACTGTTGGTTTTCCTGTGGGGTCTCTATCTCCTTCAGTACCTTAAATATTTCCCTGAATTCTCTCATGAAGGTCCCTTTGCCCTCCAGTCTCTACCCTCCACATCCCCTCTCCCAGAGATCAATCCCCTCCTCTGCTTCTGCGCAGAAAACAGCAGGCCTCTCAGGTACAACAACCAAACATGGAAAAAAAAAACCCTACAATAATATGAGGCATTTATTCTCATGTAAAGTCTGGACAAGTCAACCTAGTAGGAGAAAATGTGTCACACAGGCAGGCAAAGAGGCAGAGACAGCCCCTGCTCACACTGTTAGGAATTCCACAAGAAAAGCAATCTACTTGACAAATTCTAATCAAAACTAATATATCATACAGGCCCTTGTGCCAGTCTGCCATTCTGCCCTATATAAAATATTCTCATGTAGTACAGCGAGATTTATGTTTTCCAGTGCTTTATATAGAAGTACTGGGGTTTCCTACATTTCAACGGAAAGCCAAGCTTCTAATTGACCATCAAATGCTTTTATTCATAAGATTTTTGTGTTAGGATTGTATGAAAAATATTTATAATATTATTACTTCATTGCAAAAGAAATTTAAGCCAACTTTAAAAAAAAACTAGCATCAATAAAATGTCCATTAAAATTAAATACATTAAAGAATTTATTTTGTTCTCCCACAAAATTAGTTTAAATCTATATTTTTATTTAAGTTTAGTATTGTGAAGAGTCAATCAATGCTCATTGAATTTGCTCTTGTATGCATAATTTATCTCACATAAATTAGATTCTTATTTATTGACATGTTATAGAGCAGAGAGAGAAATGCCTTGAGTGTGACATGGGAAAGTGTAGATTATTAAAAAAATCTATGTGCACTAAATATGGTAATTGAACTTTGATTCTCATAATCATTCCTGCATATGATGCTTTAGCATATTAGAATTTACTTTTGTTCATACTTCTCACTGAGTTAGATCCTTGATATAATTCTTTAGCTAGTTAAAGGGAAAAGATGGACCCCCGAAGCACATTCTCAGGAGACAAATAATATATCCTTACTGATGTCAGTTAAGTTCCAGTAACTAGTGATATAACCTCTTTTTTCCTCTGAAAATATATGACCGTACACTATAATTCATGTTCATATACTCAATATTTTTATTACTCAAACCCCTTATGTATTATGATTAGCTTGTTTTCTGAAATACTGTATATCATTCAGAAAAGATTATTAACTCTATAGTAATTTGAATAAAAGGGACTAGCACAATAAGCCAAAATAAAAGGTGAAAACAAGTCACCATTTTAATTAAAAGTGGAATTGTGCAATGGATTACTGTAACCTTAGTTCAGTGTATTATAGGTGTGTATTAAATAGTGATGAGTCATGGTGACTGGAGCACAATCACAAGGAAAGCAACATCAACATCTTATTCACCAAAAGCAAAATAATGGCCGGCCACAGAAACTAGAGCAAGAGAATACAGGGCACAGGAAAATATTAAGTAAAATTTTGTTAATGTCATATATATTTCAGTAGTAGATTTCTGAAGATTTTAGTTACACCAGATTTCTCTATTAAAAACTGAAAGTGATAAAATGCATATTTTATATAGTGCACACTCTGATTTTAAACATTTAGAATAAAATAATAGGTAATTTAGTTATAGGAAGAATAAATATATGCAAATATTAGCATTAGATATTTATATGGTATAATATCTAAATTTAGAAGGATGAATGAACAATGAATATGGATAGATAGGTAGATATAGGATTCATAAATTGATAAGTATTAGTAATAGATACACATACAAATATTTGGTTAATATTGATAAATGTGCATATATAATATTGTAAAACATTGGTTATGTTGTAACTACAAAGTCATAGGACAGAGGTCACCTTAGATGACTTGCAGTACTAAAAGAAGGAAACTTTGATTTGTAACATAATGTTTATGGGTTAGAAAATACTATGTGCACAACAATAACACATTGAAAATTATATTCAGTTTATACTGAGTAAAAGATAATGTCCAAAATTGTTAGTGAACAAGCATGTATTGAGTTTCAAGTAGAAAAAAATAAATTTATCCATCAATTTAAAACATTATGGAATCAGTGGCTAACAAAGCAGCAGTCTTTTCCTGAAGTGTAGAAAATAATGCATTAGCAAGATATAGATAAAAATTTGCATGATGTATATATTATATGGTGGCAAATTATGATAACAATGAACTATTTATAGAGTTTTCAGGGCATCCATCAAAATAATAATGTGCAAAAAACTGAAAACTGATAAGAACAAGCTTGTATAATTGTACAAATATAAGCTCTTGGAGGAAAGAGATGTTTGACACTTCTAGGGACCACTGAGAGAGAGATTTAATGTTTTATCTTAGTGATGCTGTTGAAGAAGAAAAATTCAAGGAAACATAGAGGGCATATAGTTCAGATCCTACAGTTCCATCTTGAAGATGTGTTGAGAATAGACTACTTGAGATTTCTTTAATTGGCTCAATGTGTAAGCATTTGCTGCCAAGCCTAATTACCTGAGTACCATCCCCAGAATAGATATGGTAAGAGGAGAAACTGAACTGGGCAAGTACTCCATTTTATACTCACACCTATCTCTGTCACACACACTGTAATAAAAGAGGATAGACTACAATGAGTACATATTTTATAACATATATCTCAAAGGAAACATTGTGGACTCTGAATGTCTGAGTTAAGCAGGGATGTAATCAGACTATGCATATGATTTTGATGGAAAACAGAGCTGTTTGGATTTGTATTAAGGGGAGTTAACGTAGGTAGTAAAGAGCTGCTAAATGTTAGAAAGAAAATAGTCAGTCATTATGTACTCTATACATTGTGAAATTGTCTTAGAAACATTTACTTAATTTTAAAAAGATTAGATTTTATATCTTGCTAGCTTTCTCTATTTTTTTTTAGTATAGAATAGAGTTTATTCAGGGTATGAGGAGGGAGTTTAAGAGGGCAGTAAGGGCAGAGAAAGGCAGAGAGAGGGAGAGAGTAGAGAAGTAGAAGAATAGAGAGTAGAGAAGTAGAGGCCAGCTATGACCACGTGGAGAGAGGGGGGAAGGGAATGGGGAAAGAGGGGGGAAAGGAGCAAGGCAAGAGAGCAAGAGCAAGAGAGAGAGGAGCAAGAGAGCTCTTGCTGGCTTTCATGAAAGAATCACATCAATTAAAAATAGATTATCAAGAATCAACTGTAATCAAAGCACTATATTTGACTACAGAAAATCTTTATTAGAGATAGTTTATTATCTGATGTTGCAGCTCACTTATCTTTTGCCTCATTATACTTACTTATAAATGCACATACATTAATATATATCACAAAGAGAGTACATGACACATAAGTAGCATACATAAGTCAAGTTGAGAGCATCAATGTTAAAATATATTCATTTTGTGCTTTTAAACCATCAAAAAAGGATGAAGATGTCAAATGACTATCAAGGGTATTTATCAGAAGACTCCTAATTGCGTGAATTTGATGGGTTCATTTCATTTGGATGTTTCTTGCTTCAATCTGCAATATCACAAAGGCACAGGAATTGTTTTTAAATGAGATTGCTATTGCCCTTTGCATCACATGAAGAGAAAGAAAATATTTTTCCTTACTATGTAGAGAACACAGGACTTTGAGATTATTGAAACTCCCATTTAGAATGATTTATTTTCTCATGTCCTTAGTATCTCTTAGATAAATGGCTGGCATGCAGCAATTAAAGGAAATAACCATAAGATTGAAAACCAATATGTATTAATTTATTTAACCTTTAGCTTTTCATATTCATTTCATGGTTCCCTAGAGCACACATATTAATTTAATGGAAAATGACTATTTGGTTTAAATATATAAATTTTGTGGATTTGGAGGGATATTTTATAATATCATTGCCTATTACAATAGTGTTTCAAAGAAGAAAGGTTTTTACTTAAAAATTGTGTTATATTGTGAGTGATTTGAAGGGCAAGTTTCATAAGGCCTGCATCTTCTTAGTCTATGTGTGAAGTGATTTTCAGATCACCAACTAGTAAATGTATCATTAATGTTTTAAAATAAGAGGTTCTAAAGAATATAACAAAGATGGATTTAACTATCAAATATCATGGATTATTAAATGCTTACAGTGTATTTACAATGAAAAATCTACTTATACAACAATTAGGGTGGTGATAGCTACTATAAAATCCACTAATAAAAATAGATTTAAGTGCACTATGTTGGTTGCCCATTGATTTTTTTTAATCTGTAGATCCATGATGTTAACAGAAATTTCACAGATTCAAAATCCCAGATTTTTAATTATTAGACTCTTTCTATTTTCACACTTGAAAAAATATTGTTGAATATTCATTTTTATGTTTTTATAATATAATGAAATAATATAATGAATGACATATATATGTTAATGTATTCTAAAATTCTATAGATCATATGGTGTTGTAATACAATATTATGTTAAATAATAAGTCATATTTATATAATATACACAAATATAATTATAATTATATATAATCATTTAATATAATGGACGTCATATATTTTTGTATGTAACTTTTGTCACGTTCTTATCATTATTACTGTTAAAATATTCCATTTGAAATGTTCTCAAAGTAGTCTATGTCTCTTTGAGATTGAGTGTTATCTCAGGTTATATTAATCATAATAATGATGTGACCTTTTCTAATCATTTTATTAGGATATATGCTCCAGACTTTGGCTGAGATTATAGCCCAACTTTCCTTACTTCCCAGAAATCCCTTCCTTCCTTAATATACTCTCTGTGGCACATCAATAACAATGACAATGCTCCTGCCATGTCTTGATCTTGAAGGAATGTGGATTCATAATTTCTCACTTGTGTATTTTTGGAGCTGTGAAAATCATACATCTTACCTAAACATGATATAATCAAGAGACATATAGACCAGACTCCTTCAACCAGCACATAGAACTGAATGTGTAAGCAATGCTGGGCTGGTCCACTTACTATAGTTTGAGGTGAACTTATATAGACGAGCTTATCAAGAAAAAGACACAACCTATGTAACACATTCACACTGAACACTAATGCTTCCTCATTATTACACTTCAGCACAACCATGTTAGTATTATTTTTGAAATAGTTACCAGAAAAATCATACAAATAATGAAGTTCTGTGGTTGGATTTCCTTTTCTTTTATCTGAAATGCAAGAAAATAATCTTTAAATTAGAGTTTAACTATTTCACATATTTTAGGAGGAGCATGGAAAATTATTGAATTAGTATGCATCCCTTCCAAATAGTAGCTTTCTGATTAGTTTTCTATACATCTCTTAGCAATGTAGCAAACTTTTTATGTGTTCTAAAATGAGAGAAATATTTCTCTTCTCAAATCCTTTTTAAGTAATGAAATATGCTAATTTCACTTTTCCTTTCAAACTAATATTTTTATTTATTTTTGTTATTATAATACAATTACGTTATTTCTCTCTTCCCTTTTCTCCATCGAAACTCTCCCATATACCCCTCCTAATATTATCCAAATATATATCTTCTTTTTTAAATTGTCTTTACATAATTTCTATACAAATATATTCCTAACTATAACCTGCTCCATCTGTACAGTATTATTTTTATATACATATATCTTCTGGGCTCAACATTTGGTAATGATCAATTGATGTGTTTCTTCTGATGACTATTTCTTCCACTATCAGCATTAGTTATTACACTGTTATAATTGTATCTCCAGGATAAGTGTTCCCAAAGAGCCTCTAACACCCGTTGATGGAAGGACTATTTATGTTAGACACATAATCATCTAAGACCAATATATAATAATGTGTTAAATGAAGTGATGCTTTACATATAAAAATGGAAATTAGGTACTCAGATTATACAGTGATTATGTCCTAGTAATATCTATAAGTACATGCATAAAGTCTCACCACTATGACTGCCCAAATGTGAGTTGAACAATGATGATGTCAATAGACATGCTATACTGAACAAAGAGAAGCCTAAAGGACCACAACTCAACACAACCAAAAAAATAGACAATTGAGGAAAGCTCAGATATGGGGAGATGTTCTTCCCTAACTAAAATTACAACTGATTACCCAGTGCCAACTGGTCAGCCCTGAAGGCATATAGACAAGTAACATCATACAGAAGGAAAAGATGCATGTGTATACATAAATGTACTTACGCGTATGTATGCATACGTATGCATTCATTAACAAATGGGGAAAACGTTTTACCACTATTTTATTTTCAGTTTTAGAGCAGCATCATTTAGTTTTTCCCTAGGTCCATTTGTATTTGATATGCTTCCCTCAGTGAGAGTTTGTACTAATCTGTTTGTTTATTAGTGATAGTTTAGTCAGATAGAGTTCAAAATTGTCAAGTGTGTGAGGTATGGATGGGGAACCAAGGAGCATCTCTGACTGAATGAGGTATTCTTCTGTTTCTCAAAAGAACAGGAAGTTAAAGTGTGTCTAATAGATTTGTATATATGAGCTTCAAGTTTACTAAGCTTTTTATTTTGCTGACTTAAAAACAAAATGTGTCACAGAACTCAAAGAAAAGATTTTGGTTTGCATATGCTAGCTACATTTTACAATGCTTCGATAAATTACCTGAATGAGGTAACATAAGGGTTAAAAGAATTATGTTGCTTCCTAATTTGAAGTCATTTAGTTCATCAAGGTGAGAAGTTGTGCCGATAGGTGGTGTCATGATGTTGTAACATTTGGCTGTGGCTTTAACTAGACAGCTCCTCCCTTCTGTGTGGAGCAGAAGACTGAAATGGAACAAAGAGGAGGGTGTGTCACCTGAAAACTTCTTTCCCCAACTAGAAATACTTCACCCAGCTTGTACAAACTGTCAAAGCAATAGCATCAATCACCACCTGGGGACAAAGTGATCCTTTTGGAAACATGTGACCTCAAAACTGTAGAACTTGGTTTAAGACTTAGTCTTGAATGTAAAACATCTGATGCTAAAAATGTAACTTTTCAGTGTTCTCTTAGCATCTGATACATAAAGAAATTCAAGAAATGAGAAAAAGGACTCAACTCTAACATCTCAAATCATTCTCATTAATTACTTTGACAAGTAAATATAAATAATTGTCAAACATGTGATGCTAACCTCTCCTAAAATTATAACTCAAAAAGGGAATGTATGTATGTGTATATATATATATATATATACATATATATGTATATATATATATATATATATATATATATACACACACACACACACACTCACACACACATGCAATTTTATCAAGACAATAGAGAGAAATAGTCATTCCTTATCTGTAAATTGAATATAATACATCCTTAGATGTGTACGGAGAGTGAGGACAAAAAAATGCACAGAAGAGAAACTTGAACTATATAGCTTCAGCTTGCAGATGGACTATCACACTGACAGTAAATTGCATTCATAGGATGGGCAAGATAAAAGAGAGCATGATGAGAAAGGCATGCCACTTTACCTGCCCCTCTCATAACTTCACACCACATTATAATCAGTAGGAAAAGGCAGGGCAGGAAAATCCTGACATAAAGGTCTTGCATCTTCTAATATTCCTTATGCTTTACGAAGTCACTAAAAACCAAGACAGTACAAAAGATGACAAAGACAAATTGCCCCTAAAAAGATATGATAATTGAATGTTATTATTACATTCTGGGTAGAAATCACTATAACTACCTAGGTAGAAATATGAAACAGAAAAATATACCTAAGGAGGAAAATAAATAAATGCAAATAAAATATGAATTTTAGAGTATCACAAAGAACCAGCATTAGCTTAATAAGAGAATGAAACTTATGCTGCTATAAATACCATTAGCATGACATAAATGTAAGGTCAAGACAACTGAAACTTACTTTGTTCCTTTTTAACTTTTATGTAAAATATTTAGAGAAATACTTGAACAGTGTTGATATACTGCAGTATCAAATATATTAAAATATCTATTTACCTTTATATTTTACAGATTTGTAGATGATCTTTAGAAAACAGCAGAAATCATGTAAGGAGAAAGAAGACACTTATGGCTTATATGTGAACAAGTTCTCTTATGTAATTTATATATGCATTATATTTATACATTAGAATTGCATAATGCTACCCATTATTTTTAAAATTATTATAGACTAATAAGATACAGATAATGATTATAATTTATGTGACAAAAATACTTTTACATTGTGTAAGAGACTCAATCAATTATCTATGGATGCACTCCATTGATTTATTTTTCTCATCCAGATATGAAACTTTATCTTTTGGAACATTAAATTTTGCATGGGAAAATTATGGAAGTAATTGCTTTACCCTAAGCTTCTTGAGAAAATATAGCAATACACTGGTTATTAAAAGATATTTTAGAAAATTATAATGTGCTATACAATTTGTATATATAATTTCTCCCTTCAGATTCTTATCAATGATGTATTACATTTACTATTTATTACTACCATGAATATTACTAGGTGTTTATTCTCATTATGAACATACAGAAAGAATTTAATATTTGTTTAATGTAAAAAAGTTCAATTATCAAATAATGTATAATGTATTATATTAATAAGGAAGCTTCATTATGTTAACCCATGTTCTTATTTTTTGTCTGCATTATATTTTCTGTTAGTTGTTTCTCCTCCAAAGCAATAAATAAAAACAGACTCTCAGAATGTATTTTTATTTTATCTGCCTTCCACTCTACAGGGTGTACTTACTTTCTCTCTTTGCTTACTTGGCTGCTATAAATAATACCATTTATCTACTCGACCTATTCACCAGTGGGAATTCTTCTCCTTTGGGAACACAAGAACAGAGAAAGCTGCTGCTGTGTTGGGATCAGAGAGAATGCAAAGTACATTTCTCATCTCCATTCATGCCATGAGTGTTGAGGGAGTCCTCATGATTAAAATATAAGATATTATCACCACATCAGAACATAACCACAATATTGTCAAGTCCAGCTAAATATAAAATTATACATCATTTTGAATTTCAAAATGCTATTTTGAATGTCACCATTTGATGCCTTATAATAACTTTATAGTACACATATATTTTATGTATATTAATGGTTTGTACGTGTCTTTTATTAAATAGTGTTATATGGGCAAAAATTATTTATTATTATTTTATATACAAAGATATAATTAGATAATTTTCTGGTTTGTGTGTCAGGAAAAAATGCAGTGAATACTTAAGTAACTACTAGGGTGATTTACACTATATTTTTTTAAGTACCAAAACTAATGAAATGATAAAGCTGACAGTTTGAAAAAATAGAGCCACTTATATTCCCATTAACCTCTAGGAGAATTTCTGCTGTGTTCTTTTCTTTTTTGTTTTCAATGTCAGTCTTTTTAATTTAATGACTCAAATGAATGTGCATCGATAGCTTACGGTTAATTTAATTTGCATTTCATTTCTGATGAACAGTGATGCTGACAATTTTTTCCTTATTAGATTTTTTCTTTGTTGTTTGACATTTCATCAGCATATTTCAAAACACCTGCTAGTCAATTATGTTGTTAGTTAGAAAAATTGTTAATATATTATATATCATAACATCACCAAATATAAACACAATTCATACATCTCCATGTATCATTTTTCTTTACTGTTTTAGTTTAAAAAATAAAAAAATTTAAATAGAGTCTTAATTTTATTACATTTAAAAACTACCTGTAACTATCTACAACTCACAAATGTTGTCTTTAAAAAATTTTCCTCTAAATTACATCTGGTGTAGTAAAATACAGGTATGTTGTGTTTAAATTTATATTATGAAATGTTCTAAGGATATATGTGTATGCATATAGACATACACACACACCACATACACACACACACACAGACACACACACATGCACACACACGTATACATGAGCACTTCATTTAAAGACTTCATTTTATTTATTACCCTGTTTTGTGAATTTCTTTGAGAGTCCATTGATTAGAATATGGGGTTTGATTTCTGGCTTTTTGTTTTGTTTAACTGGTCTACCATTATGGAATTCTTAATTACCCTACCTATGATAAACTTCTAGAGGTCATGGGAATTAGCTCCTCATTTGTCAGTTGGATCTATTTTTATATTTCATGATCATTGTCATATTTATTTTCACAATGGACATAAAGTCAGGGACGAATGCTTGATTGGATTTTATTGCTCCAGTTGTTTTCCAAAGTTGGTGTACTTTTATGCAGTACAGTGCATGCAGACTAGCTTAAAAATTGTTTTTAACTTAAGTAAAGTTCTCTTCTTCACATATTCTGGCGAAGGATATGGATAAATATCGCATTTAAGACTTATTGATGGGACATTGCTGTGAACCATTTGTAATTTTTTGTACTAGTGACATCGAATGTTTGTATCCCTCTTGCCTGTTCACCTGGAAATTAGAGCAGCATGCTGTTTAGACTGTTTCAAAAGCCATACAGGGCTCTACTAAGAGACAACTGCCAGCAACTGAACTGTACCAATTTCCCCGCTTTAGTATAGCTAAACCAGACAAATTCTTTGCTGTTTAAGAGTCTATTCCACAACTCCTCTCTGAAGACTTAACTTTTTCTGTTGTACTCTATGTCTAATCTCTGTTGTGTGAAGGTACATGTGTTGACAACTGATCACTGTTTTGAGAAATAAGAAGAAATTCACTTGATCCCATTATAGTTTTATAAATGTCACAATGTATATTATTGGCAAATAGACTTCTGATGTGTGAGCTATATGAGAACCTTGCTCATCCCTATGTAAGATCCAAGTTTGTTTCATGTTTTGTATGTCTTACGATAAGCTCTCTATTTATCTACTTTGTGATAAAGAAGGAAGTGTAAAGGCAAGGCAGACCAACAGTAAAACATGTTGCCATTGAGATAGCTAGGACAACTATTTCCAACAGACACTACCATTGTTTCACCCACAATATAAAGGTAGGTGTAGTGAGGAAAGGAAGAGGACAGTTTAGCCATAGGAAGTTCGGGTGGCACTAGACAGAAAATATCTCTAAGTAGACTTCACTGCCCCATTTTTGTTCTTATATAGGTATTCTACTAGTAATCAAGCCACCAGATCAGGCCATAGATGTAAGAGCTCCAGAACTATGAGATAAAATAACAGACAAAAAGATGTCTTTCCATTGCAAACTCCATCAGGCATTTTGTTAAAACAATATAAAACAAATGATTACACCTTTCTAAACACTTTTACGCATTTGCTCTATGTCATTTTCCAGTATTGTCATAGAGTTTCTGGTATTTATAATACTAATTATAGTTAATTATATTAATATTAATCTTCCATTTAACTTACTGATCTTTAATTCTCACAATTTGAAGCAAAGTATTGAATTTGGACCTAGCAAGGAAAAAAATACAATAAAATGGAAAGTTTAAGCAGGGACTTAATTTTACCTTTTTTTAACATTAAGTTGCTGCTTTCTGTGTCAATTAGACTCCAGAAGAACTGGAGAAGCAGAGCGGATTTCAACCCCATAGAAAGAACACCCAGTGCTACAAGGGAACAGACCACCAACATGGTTGGGTGGGTGGAGGAGCACCCTCACAGAGGCAACGGGGAGGGAGAATGGAGAGGGCAGATGGGATGCAGGCTTGAGAAGGGGTAACTGGGAAGGGGGATGTCATTTAAAATGTAAACAACAGGAATGATTAATAAAAATTAATCAAAAGAGAATTGCTGATGAGTGAATTTGCGTTCTGAGGAGTTAAGTTAGATATGACTGAAAAAATAAATAAAATAATTAATAAAAATATCTTGTTGACTATGGAAAAAAGAAATGAGATACCTGTAAACCAATGCATATAGTGGCATTACAATTAAGCGAACTATTACCAGCTATCATGTTGGTATAGCACCAGAAGAAGCACAACTAGGTTAGCTCAAGTGCCTGCTGAACCTGACCATTATAGAAGTGATTATGAATATCAAGAGACTAGTGTAGCTTCATTATTTCATTGCCTCTGATCATTAATAGAGGCAATGAATAGCTCAGAATATTATCACTTATCTTATTTCATAGCTTGAGAATGAGGTAATCTCTATAGCAGTGTTCGTTCATTTTCATATATACAAGTCTGATATTCATGAAAATAAAAACAATATTTAAATGTAAGACTCCCTAATATATGACAGTAATCAAATTGATAAAATTTCAAAGGTTTGCATGTCTGAGTAAAGTATATGTTAGAAAACAAGGGATGTATGAGGAGAGACTAAATTAAATTCTACAGACCAAACTGATTACCACTAATCCACAATAGATTTTGTGTATTTCTTACTAGTGAAAGTAGGTCTAACTTCACTGACCTATTATGCCTTCCTGGGCTTCAAAGCTCTGTAGCACTAATAATTAAAGTACATAGTATAATAATGAATGATTTTTCATCTCTTTAATTCTCACCAAAACCTATGTCCCTTTGCCAAAGATTATAACTACAGTCAAGTAATGGCATACTTCAGTTTTCAAAGATAAACTTAAAGAAAAAGTATCTTCAGCATAAAACAATTTTATGAGATCAGCAATATATAAATAAAAGATTTCTTCAAGACTGTGTAAGAATGGGAACAAAAGGTTTTAGTGAAAGGAAATCAAGATGAAATGCTATGTCATTCAAAATAATCAGGGAGAATATCTCAGGCCGTGCATGTTCTGCTGCTCTAATGCAGTATGAGAGAATGGACTTGCTATCAGCAGGGGAAGTTGATTTGGTTCACAAAACAAAATGAAAAAGAAAAATAACAGAAAAAAATTGGAAAAAGAAAAAAACAACACACAAACACAGAGAGAGAGAGAGAGAGAGAGAAGGAGGAGGAGGAGGAGGAGGAGGAGGAGGAGGAGGAGGAGGAGGAGGAGGAGGAGGAGGAGGAGGAGAGAGGAAGGGAGGGAGGAAGAGAGGGAGACGGAGGGAGGGTGAGGGGGGAGAGGGAGAGGGAGAGAGAGATACACATAGACACAAAACCAAAAGCCTAAAAAAGCACTTAGTCAAAAAAACAAAACAAAACAAAACAAACAAAACAAAAAACATAACATATAAAGGAATGACCAGTATTAAAAAAAATCTATATTCAAACAAAACAAGGTAAAATGAAATTACACAGGAGAAAATTATTTTCCTTTGCATGTGATTGTGAATTAGTGATAACTTCTTTGTTAGGGATGGAGGCTCTTGTTTTCTCCCCCTCTTAAAATAGAGGCTCCATGTATATGTATGTAAATACCTGTGCATGTGGTGTGCATGCTGTCATAAACTCTGTGAGTTCATATGGGAGTTAGTCCTCTTGTATCTGGAAAACACTGTTTTCTTGTTGATATTTATGTATTCTGGCTCTGACAAACTTTCTTCCTTCACTCTCACACAGCTTGGTTTTGAAAAAAAGGCTTGCTAAATAGCTCAGACTGGCTTGATCTCACTATGTAGATACATCATCAAATGCGCTTTCTATCTCAGCTTCACAGACAAGTTCCTGTGAAAAAATAGTCAAGTATAAAATTTATTCTGTATAAAAGTATATTTTTTATTATAAGCCATGTAGATATACTTATAAAATATAAATGTTTAAGTATTCTGGCCATTGAAATATCAGTATTGCCATATACTAATTAGTATAGGTATTAGAATATGAAGTAAAGAATAAAATATAAATAATTTTAATTAATGTATATAATAAAAGTAATAAGTATAATCCTACCATTTTAATAAATATATTTTGTTTGATACTTTGTTATTATCTGGAAATGAGGAAGAAATAAATGGTTATTTGGACCAGAATGGTATACTAATTTTATTGTTTATAGTTACCTACTGGGAGTCTTTTGTAGTTCTCATTAGGGTGAGAGTAATCAGAAATGCATCAGAGAAGCGGGCAAAGCACTGACTAAGGAGATGAAATGGGAGTAGCTATAGCAATTAAAGAAACTGAGCACATAAGATGAGAACAAGAAATGGTTGAGTATAATAATGGCTACACTCAAAATAGCATAAAGTGATTTATTTCAGATGTTTATGTTATAAAATTGTTCAATTCTGTGACTTATCAATTAAAATTGAGAAAATAATGTTTTAAATGTTGCAAGGGAATACTTGGAATGTCAATGAAACTTGAAAATAAACTTATAGAAGAGTTTATATTACTAAAACAAATTGCGGTGTTAGACACTATCATGTCTGATGCATGCCAAAAAAGGAAAAGGACTTTAAGTTTGTTATATCTCTTTTTCTAAACTTTTTGTTTATTTATTTATTCATTTATTATGAAAAGACACTAAGCTTCAGATTCAGTTAATAAAATGAATGTATAGCATCAAATTACTATTGAGTCACTCACATGTAGTTAGCTTTATTTCTTTTTAGTGGATTTAGTAACATTTTTAAAAATTAAGTATGTATATATGAATGTGTGCATGTATGTTTGTATGTGTGTGTGTGTGTGTGTTATTTATGTATTAGACTTTAGCCTGAGTTTATTAATGAGCAATCTTGTGCATATAATCACCAAAGACAGCCTTAAAAGTGTATGAGATTCCCTGACTAGTGTAACAAGTGGACATGAGTCACCAGATTTGGGTTCTGAGAACTGAAGCCAGGTCTTCTGGAAAAGCAGCCAAAATGCTTAACCAGTGAGGAATATCTATACCCACTTGAAAGATATTTTTCATTAATTTTTGTCTCATATTGGTTCATTGCTTTTAGTTTACTTCTTCAATGTTATTTTATGATAAAACTATTAAAATTATAATTCCTCTCATTTTAGTCTTCTATGCAAGGAATTTATTTCATTGTCCCTATGTGGCAATTATAAAATTATTGTTCTAATTTTATTATTTCATTATTTTTGTTTTTTTGGGGGGCCTTATTATGTAAATTTTCTATTGTTAGTTTTTAGAATATCTTCACTCCAAGAATAAAAAAGAATGCATATGCTTGAATTTAAAACATAAAATGTATGGTCATTTCATTAGATGTTGAAAAAACATTTGACAAAATTCAACATCCCTTCATGTTGAAAGTCTTGGAAAGATCGGGAATTCAAGGCCCATACATAAACATAGTAAAAATAATATACAGCAAACCAGTAGTCAACATCAAACTAAATGGAGAGAAACTTGAAGCAATCCCACTAAAATCAGGGACTAGATAAGGCTGCCCACTCTCTCCCTACCTATTCAATATAGTAATTGAAGTTCTAGCTAGAGCAATTAGACAACAAAAGGAGATCAAAGGGATATAAATTAGAAAGGAAGAAATCAAAATATCACTATTTGCAGATGATATGATAGTAAAATTAAGTGACCCCAAAAATTTAACCAGAGAATTCCTAAGCCTGATAAACAACTTCAGGAAAGTGGCTGGATGTAAAATCAACTCAAAAAAAAAAAAAAAAATTAGCCTTCCTCTACTCAAAGGATAAAGAGGATAAGAAAGAAATTTTGGAAACAAAACCATTCACAATACTCAGAAATAATATAAAATGCTTTGGTGTGGCTCTAACCAAGCAAGTGAAAGATCTGTATGACAAGAATTTCAAGTCTCTGAAGATAGAAATTGAAGATGATCTCAGAAGATGGAAAGATCGCCCATGCTCATGGATTGGCAGGATTTATAGAGTAAAAAGGCCATCTTGCTGAAAGCAATCTACAGATTCAATGCAATCCCCAACAAAATTCCAAACCAATTCATCATAGAGCTAGAAAGAGCAATTTGCAAATTCATTTGGAATAAACAAAAAACCCAGGATAGCGAAAAATATTCTCAACAATAAAAGAACTTCTGCGGAAATCACCACCCCTGACCTCAAGCTGTATAACATAGCCATAGTGATAAACACTGTATGGTATTGGCACAGAGACAGGAAGGAAGATGAATGGAGTAGAATTGAAGACCCAGAAATGAACTCACACACTTATGGTCACTTAATATTTGACAAAGTAGCTACAACCATCCAGTGGAAAAAAGACAGCATTTTAACAAATGGTGCTGGTTCAACTGCAAGTCAGCATGTAGAATAATGCAAATCTATCCATTCTTATTTCCTTGTACAAAGCTCAAGCCCAAGTGGATCAAGGACCTCCACATAAAAACAGATACACTGAAACTAATAGAAGAGAAAGTGGGAAAAGCCTCAAACACATGGGCACAGGGGAAATTTTCCTGAACTAAGCACCAAGGGCTTATGCTCTAAGATTAAGAATCAACAAATGGGAGCTCATAAAATTGCAAAATTGTAAGGCAAAGGACATTGTCAATAGGATAAAACAGCAACCAAAAGACTTGGAAGACAGCAACCAACAGATTGTGAAAACATCTTTACCAATGCTACATCAGAGAGAAAGCTAATATACAATATATATATATATATATATATATATATATACATATATATATATGTATATATATATATATATATAATTCAAGAAATTAGACTCCAGAGAATCAAATAACCCTATTAAAAATGGGATTCAGAGATAAAGAATTTTCAACTGGGGAATATGGAATGGCAGAGAAGCACCTAAAGAAATGTTCAACATTCTTAGTTATCAGGGAAATGAAAATCAAAACAACCCTAAGAACCCACCTCACATCAGTCAGAATGGTTAAGATCAAAACCTCAGGTGACAGCAGATGCTGGCAAGGATGGAGAGAAAGAGGAAGACTTCTCCATTGCTGGTGGGATTGCACGCTAATACAACCACTCTGGGAATCAGTCTGGCGGTTTCTCAGAAAATTGGACATAGTATTACCTGAGGACCCAACTACACCACTCCTGAGCATATACCCAAAAGATGCTCTAACATGTAACAAGGACACATGCTCCACTATGTTCATAGCAGCCTTATTTATAATAGCAGAGGCTGGAAAGAATCCAGATGTCCTTCAACAGAGGAATGGATTAAAAAAATGTGTTACATTTACACAATGGAATACTGCTCAGCTATTAAAAACAATGACTTCATGAAATACTTAGGCAAATGGATGGGTCTAGAAAATATCATCCTTAATGAGGTAGCCTAGTCACAAAAGAACAGGCATGGTATGCATTCACTGATAAGTGGATGGATATTAGCCCAAAAGCTCAGAATACCCAAGATGCAATTCACAGACCACATGAAGCTCAAGAAGGAAGACCAAAGTATGGGTGTATCAGTCCTTTTAGAAAGGAGACCAAAATACTCCGGGGAGCAAATATGGAAATGAAGTGTGGAGCAGAGACTTAAGGGAAGTCCATCCAGAGACTGCCCTACATGGGGATCCATCCTTTCTATAGGCACAAATCCACACACTGTTGTGGATGCCAAGAATTGCATGCTGAATGGAGCCTGATATAGCTTCTCCTGAGAGGCTCTCAGGGACTAAACCACCAACCAAGTACACATGGAGGGACCCATGGCTCCAGCTACATGTGTAGCAGAGGTTGGCCTTGTTGGGCATCAATGGGGGGAGAGGCCCTTTGTCCACTGAAGGCTTGATAGATGCTCCAGTATAGAGGAATTCAAAGGTGAATAGGTGAGAGTGGGTGGGTGGTGGAAACCTCTCACTGAAGCTGGGGTAGTGGGGTGGTATAAGGTGTTTCTGGAGGCAGAGAAACTGGGAAAGAAGAATAACATTTGAAATGTAAATAAAATATCCAATAAAAATATAAAATGTAAATTTTGAATTTTAAATTAATTTTTTCTTTCCATTTCAGGATGTGTACATTGACTAATCTTAAGTTACCTACATGATGTCAAAAATATTATGAAGTATTTAATACTTTTCAGCAGACACACGCCTAACACACACCATGTAAATTACATTCCTACATTAGGTTGAATATTTTCAAGACTGCTTTTGCTAAACTATAAAAATTCCAAAATACAGTATGTTTTCATGTAGTAATAAATATTTTAATCTCCCATTGCCCTTTTTCTTAAACGCAGTAGTTTTGTGTACATTTTGCTTGAAATTATATGAGATTTTCCCACCATATATTCATTATAACTTCCATTCATTTGCAATTTAATCACATATAATGATGGTTATCCTTCTTACTCTTGGATTCAGATTTTTCAGGTAGATAACACACCAGTTACATTTAGATGGCTGTGGCCAAACCACTAACACAACAAACTGACGTGGAGAATGTTTGTTTCACAGTGTCAGTTTGTCATGACTAGGAGGGCATAGCAAAGCACAGCTATTCCCATCATGATGTCCAGAAAGCAGTGAAAATGACAATACAAAAAGGGCCAGGACAACAAATTAGTGATCTGTTTCCCTCAAGCCTTATATATTTCTATTTTCCAATAAATGTGTCAGAAGTATGAATCCAACAACATATTTCCATATTCATTAAGTCCAAGTCCTATATCTAATTTTTTTCTGGACAGTTCATCTGATGTCTATAAGGTGTGTTTCTTTAAACTCTTAAGTCTTTTCAGTCTAGTCATGTTTCTGAACCCAAAATCAAGATTATTTATTCATCAAAATTGCTTTTATTATTAGTGTGCTTACAGTCATACATATTACCAATTTGAGTGTTTTAATATTTTATGCATACATTTAAGATCAATGACAATGTGTTTTTTAAATACCTAAGTTAAATTATAATATTTATAAGTTGCTGAAAAGGTATTTAAATATCAATATTTAGACAAACATATATATGCATCAGATATATACATACAACATATATGTGTAATCTATATATCTATACATGCATATTCATACTTTTCCTTTACTATATTTGGGCTGATACATTTTTAATATACATACAGGTTTTAGATGAATTGAACAAGTTGTCATTGGGTATTTACTAATGTTTACTGTAACAATGATGTTTGGCTGTAAGTCTTACTTGAGATACAGGAGAAATAGCTCAAGTTTGCACTGAACTTGCAGAGGCTCCAAGTTTCATCCCCAGAATTCACAGCAATCAGTCCATCATTACTTGGAACTGTAATACCGATGGAAAAGAAATGTCTATGTCATACGTAGTTAGGTCTATTCATGTGCACATCCCAGACATATGTACATACATATAACTTAAAGTAAAATAATTCAGGTACACAAGAGGGCTCCGGATGGTTGTGAGCCACTATATGGTTGCAGGGAATTGAACTCAGGGCCTCTAGAAGTGCAGTCAATGCTCTTCAGTGCGGATCCATCTCTCTAGGGCCCTCGTTATGCATTTTTACATGTGTATGGATGGTGGTCATCCTACTCTACTACCCTTTGCTCTCTCTTTCTCTGCCGTTGGTTATCCTTTCTCCAAAATAAGCTTGCTAAGATAGACTTTTCTTGTTTAGATGCTCTGTTGTAAATAGTTTTAGAATCAACGTCATATTCTTGTATAATCTGGGCAGTATTTGTTCTTTCTCCTTTTAGCATGAGAGATGCTGGAACTGTGGGGCAGGAGAGAGTGAGAGGGTGGGGGAGCACCGTCAGCAAAGGTGACTGATGAGGGCAGATATGGGATGGGTGGTTAGTTGAGAGGTAACTGGGAAGTGGGATATCATTTGAGATGTAAAGGAATGGAATGACTAATTAAAAAAAAAAACACATTTCGTAAAATATTTGTGATAAATAAATAAAAAAGCAAGAAACCATTAAAATATTGCAAAATAAATCATAACAAAAGTTATTTAGTTGACATTTGTTACAGTCCATTACATTCATTTATTTTAACAGAGTTTTAGTATATTAAATATATGGCTTATCTCATATTAATAATATAATTTGTCTAATTGTAAAAAATGTCATTTGACTGAACTTTGGCAATGTAGACAATAATTTAGATGATTTCTTTATTTTGTACTTCCATTTTTAAATACATTTTGTCTCAGCTCATGTATCATTAATTTCACATCAATTTTTCTATTTCTTCAACTGTTTTTTAAACATAAAATATTTTTTATCCTGTAGTTGATTCTTTATTAATCTATAAGTAGCTTTGAATTTTGAGTGTGCCATTCAATTCTCATGAAAATTTGTAATGAGCTGGAGCTGGGGTGTCTTACTAGGGAAGAGTTGAGAGAAGGATTGAGTGACCTGAGTAGAATGGGGAATCCAAAGACGACCAAATGGGGAAAGGACCGATGGACCCGAGGCGCTATTGAACTCCCTAGGAAGACCAACAGAGTCAACTAACCTGGACCCATGGCAGCTCTCCCAGGCTGGGCCACCAACCAAAGAGCATACATGGGCTAAACCAAGCCCCTGGGCACAATAGGTCTGCCTTGTCTAGCAACAGGGTGTTGGGTTGCACCTAACCTTGCAGAGACTTGATGTGCCAGAATTGGTGGATACCCCGGGGGACATCTTCTCAGAGAAGACAGGGAAGAAGTATGGAATAGGGACTGTGGATTGCATTTGAAATGTAAATGAATAAATTAAAAGAGAGAGAGAGAGAGAGAGAGAGAGAGAGAGAGAGAGAGAGAGAGAGAGAGAGAGAAAGAAAGAATGAAAGAAACAAACTTCAAAAGAGGGAAAAAGATTAGTTGTTAGAGTCTCCAGGAGATTCCCAAACATTACAATCTACTGTTAATTGCCTTTTGTTATGCCCACCACCCAGATATGGACACTTAAGTTCTATTCCTGAATATAACTTGCCTTTCAGAAACAGGGCCCAAAATCCCCTGAGCTAGAACTGACCTAAAAGACTTGTTCATGTACAAAGGTATGATGAAGTAGTAAAAACAACTAAATTGAAATGAAGATTTGGGGAGCCCAGGCACAAATGATGCAGCTATGATACAATTCCTGCATCTTACATTAGCAGTTATTGCAAAAGAAGAAGTTTAAAGATTATAATAGCTAGAGAAACAGGTAAGTATTTTGTTTTGAGTTTGTGTCTCCTAGTAATGTGAGAAGCTACTTATCAAGTTTCAACAGCATAAGTGAATAAATAGGAGCTGAACAAAGACAGTCACAATTCAAAAATGAGTGGAGAAAGCCCAAGAGGCCATAGTCCTTAACAAAAATCTCTAGGCACCTGTGGAATGCTGAGTGTGGAATGCAGTTTTCACCAGCAAGAGAACGCCAATTGGATATCCAAAATAAATGATCATCCTTGAAAGCACACATATAATTAACATTATAGAGACTGAACAGGTTTTGAATGATGAAAAATGAGGCCATAGATTTGAAAGAGAGCAAACAATTTCCAAATGGACCAACGTTCACTGGTCTGCTGGACCCTTCCACGTACAAAAATTGGAGGTGAGGTTTATCACATCCTTGTGCAGGAGAAAGTCTTAAAAACATAAAAACATGTCATTAATTAATACAGAAAATATGATGAAAATTATTGCACATCAGTGACAATGTAAATAGAATCCACAAATATATAACTTCACATCTGTTTAGCTATAATTAAAGAATATTCATCAGCAGATGTTAAGGGTCAAAAACTGGATGTAGAAAACTACTCATGGGAACATAAAATGGTGCATCCATTTGTGAATGGTTCTGTTGTGAATTAAGATATACCACATACAATTATCATCTTTGAAAGTAATTTTATTACTCCTAGGAAAGCAAGATAAGTTACACGACAGGAACACCTAAATCTTATGGATAAAAGGGCCATATAAGGGCTGAAAATTTAGATAGTTTGTTAAATACATGATATGAAAACATGAAGACTTGAAATGGATCCTCAACACACTTATAATTTTGTATGACTATAACTTGCAGTACTAATATTTGGTGAAGAAGAAATTGGCAGATTCTAGGAATCTATTATCCACATACCATAGTCTATTTTCCTAGTTGCAGGCCAAGTTAAAACTGTATCTCAAAAGATAATGTGATGTTACCTGAAAAAAAAACTTCTGACTTTCACAGCTATGCTCAACTGTGCATGTGTATTGGCAAAGGCACATGTACACATACACTCAAACCATGTAAAAAGTCAAATCAACAGTGCAAATGGAGACCAAATATTAGAAATATTCCAAATGCCTTTAACTGATATGCTAACCTAAATAATTATGTTCATATACTAGTTGGTGAATAACTATTAATTACAACCTGATGCAAAATATAACAAGATAAATCTAAAAACTTATCTTAAAACTGTCCTTCAGACCCATGTACTATCAGATATATAAATTTAAAGAAATGTTTTTTTTTTTTTTTACAGAAAATTGTTCTATCTGACAATATAAAAAATAATCTCTTAAACATAGGTGTATGGATCACTTTTATATACACCAAATGTAGTAAAAATATAATGTACTACATAAATTCTTTGTAAGCTTTAATGCAAATATTCTGTTATTAAGTGCTATATAAAATGAATAGTCAAACATGTCATTGTCTATACCACTAAAGAAGTTCAGAATGTAGTGTGATAGGAGATTACAGTACAAATTGAGTGGTCACAAGATTCTGACTGCAACCATGGACTTTTCCACCCAGCCTCTTTTTTTTTCCTGAAATAATGACTCTGAGATAGCTTGTATATAAATAAATGCTTAGGCCATTGGCTTTGGCTTTTTTCTGCTAGCTTATAACTCAATTATCCCCAATTAGATTAGTTGCATTGTTAGCTATCTCTCCTCAGTTTCCTTCTTCTGTCTCACCAGTTTTCAGGGCAAATCTCCCATACAGGAAAAATTCCTAGAATCTTCTCTGTCTCTACAGGATGTCCTACCATCTAATCCTGTCTCAGCACATTGTTGGTAGACTTTTTATGAAAAAGGGATGCTTCCATGAGGTCTTCTACATTGATTATCTCTACAACTGATAGGCTATTTAATTGGTTTTTTTCTCTAATGTAGAAGTGTCTTACTAGATTTCAAACTAGAGAATTAGATAATGAAATAAAGATTTTATTAAAATATTTTCCAGAATCTATGGATTCACTCTATTTTGCATGTATTTTTATGCCAAACAATTTATAAATTCCAATTACTTGGGAGGTTTTATATATTGTTTGATTTAGAGACACTTGAATGTTTTAGTGTCTTAGGTTCACAATTTTCAAGTCAAGGGTAAAAATAATCACATAGTGAGTGATATTTAATGGGTAATAAAACCACCATTTGAACAGAGAATTAATAGCATAACCTTTAAGACATGATCTCTAGGTATAATATATAGCCTTAGGAGAAATGGTTCATAATTAATTGTGTAATTTCACATTTTGTCTTTTTTTTTCTCTGCTCCAGTTTCAGAGTTGGAACTTTAAATACAGAATTATGTGAATTTAGGTATCTATTTCTAATCACTCTTAACCACCAAAACTAAGCTTATATCATGTACTTCTATTCTAAATGTTGTCCTTCTAATTGTCCAAGATACTTAAGATGAATTTCATTACCCCATCAAAGGTTCTTACATCATTATTTCAGAATATAAAGTTAAGGATTATGTTTGAACAAAGCATGAGTGATTTTATTGCTTGCTAATTAATTGAAATATGAAATTATGCTCAACAAAATAATACTGAACTTTATAGAACACAAGTACTCAAACTGACTATGAATATATTTGCTCAAGTTTACAAAAGAATAAATTAAAAATTCACAATTGTATAAATGCCCCATTTTTTAGAGCAGAATCATATTTGATTGCAATAAATAGCTATAAGGTGATAATTTGCTATAACTTTCAACTCTCTGAAGTTATTGTTTATAAAATCTAAAATATTGTAACAACATGATAATGTTGTGGAGAATTATATCAAAGCTAAATAAAAGGTACAAAAAAATAAAAATAAAATGGTTATCCAATTTTTCAATTATAATTAAGTATGTAGTTATATATTAAAATATAGTTATGATCAATAATGTATTAGGTTAAAAACCAAAACTAATCACTATTTATTGTTTATTTAGATAGTATAGATTCCAAATTTGTGCTAACCATATTTATACATTTCAGTAAGTTGATATTAAAATCAATCTTTTTATTTTATTTTTTATTTATTCTAGAGTCAACACTATGACTCAGGCTTACCCTTATCATAGCTTAGCCTGCTGGTACTAGCTATGCCCATTTCATGTTTACTGCTTTCTTTTTTCTAAGTATGGAGAACATTGTCTCAAGAAAACAATAATTATTATCATCAATATTTGTCATTATTATCATCATCATCATCATCATTGTCATCATCATTATTATTTTGCCTTAATGGCCTCTGAGCACATTTGCTTGCATGGCCTTTGCCACCTCTGCATCTTTCTTTGAGAGTCCTGTTTCTTCTTCAGTAGCAGCAGTCTCAATTAACCTGGATCTGCAAGATTTCTCAGACACTGGACAACCAACTAGGCACAACGAGGCTACATACACCAGCTGATATGAGGCCCCCAACACATATAAGGCAGAGGACTGCCAGATCTAGTTTCAGCCAGAGAAGATGCATTTGGCCATCAAGAGACTGGAGGCCCCAGGAAGTGGGGAGGTCTGGTGGGTTAGGGGTTCTGGGGGGTAGACACATTCTCTTGAAGAAAGGGGAGGAGGAAGTATGGGATATGGAAGAGTCAGAGAGTGGACCGGGAGGAGGATAAAGTTTGGAGTGAAAAAAAATGATTGAATAAAATTTAAAAAAAGAATAAAAAAGACAATGACAATATTTTTCAAACAACAAGTATCTTCACAGGATAAACAGTTGGATATTATGACAGTTGCAATGTGATCATTACTTAAAAGAACATTTCTCTTGCAAATCAGTTTATATGATGACTGTTTAACCTTAGTACATAAATAATATCTGTTTGTTACAAATATATAGCTTTGGAGTTTATGTATTATAAATATTTTTCAAATATATTTATGAAGAGATTAGGAAAAATTGTTTTGCTGTAAATGAATTGAACAAAAAATAATTGATTTTGTCTATTGAAGTTTATTATGATTACAAAAGAATGATTTAATGTTAAAAGTTTAATATTAACAAAAATTAAGCTAGACAGGTTCATATTTAGTAGTAAGATAAAAGCATGAAGTGGTGTCTTTGCTAGAGTCATTTTCTAAATAATGTTTGAATTCGTCTCTATAGATTAACCGAAGCAAATAATCCAAAACTCCAATATACCTTGAAACATGAGACGTTTGAAATTCTACTTATTTCTATATCCAATTAAAAAGACTACTTTGGGTTTACAATCATATGACTTTTAAAGCCTTGGAAGTAGTTCACTTGAAAGTATTACGACAGTAGAAATATATTATTTCTCCTTTTAAATGTACAATGTTCATAATTACTATGATTGTTTTCCATCCACTGTCCCCTGGCTTCTCACATGTATGTCATTAGATTTTTATAAACTAAACAAAAACACTTTCATTATAATCATGTTTACATGAACTTTTAAGGATTTTTCCTTTCTGCATAACATATATTCATCTATTGAGTTTTTTTGAATGTGAAAAAATGTTTTATAGATTTATGATGAAAACATAATATGCTAATGTAAGTATTCACTTATTTATTTATTTTTGAATATTTACTTTAAATACATTTCAAGCATTTTCCCCATTGGAAACACCTATTCCATTCCCGCTCCCCTGCCTCTATGAGGGTGCTCCACCACCTACCCACCCACTCCCCTCTTCCCTCCCTAGCATTCCCCTACACTGGGGCATCTAACAATATTGTTTGCCATTCTTCTCTGCACCATATCTTGCTGGTCAGTCTCATAGTTTTCATACTGAAGACATGATGAAATTGAAAATATTCAGAATGGTATGTATGTTTTATTTGTGAAACTTTCCAATTCAGTTTCTTTACTTATACTACTAACACTTATGTATGTGAATACTGTCAAATGTTATAGTATTTAACTCATGCATAAGCTAAACTTCCTTTTTGCAGTACATTCACTTATTTAAGTGTCGTGTTTACATTTTTTCATTTATATTTATTTCACTTTGATTTAGTGAGCATTCCCATGAATTAAGATATTCTTCATAATAGAAAAGAAAGAATACTTTTCCAAGACAAAAAAAAACCTAAAGGGATGCCTGCCTAAAACAATTTTACAGAGGTCAATTAAAAGAAAAATATATATTATGGTGAAATATTTTGAGATTATTGAGGCTACAGAAAAAATATATAAAAGGTGTTAAGGATGTAAATGAGGACTAACTCAAAACAGAAATGCTAAAATGCCACGACTTTTGACAATAACTATGCATGTTAATCGTCTCTGTTTTCTCATGAAAAAACATAGCTTTTCAGATAATATATGGTATTATTAGTGCTATTATTATTTTTTTTTTAAAGACATCCGCTCTTCATTGTATATAAAAGCACACCTCACTGTCAAAGATAATTAGAGCTTTGGGTTAAAATGACAGACAACAGTATTCCAAACAAATATAACTAGAGTGAAAGCAAGCATTTTTATACTGTTGTATAAAAAAATAGAGTTAAACTACATTGCTTAGATATTTGGTTGCTAATTATTATATATTCTTTAAAATTCCTTGTGAAAACTTTAATTACTAAACTTTTTCAGTGTGATTATTATTTTCCTTCAATAATATATAAAAAAAGAGGAAATCCCATAGTAATAACACTAGTACTTGGGAATTAGCACATATATGTAACAGATATCTAAATGTATACACACAGGTATGTATTGTAGAGAATCTCTTGTATAATGTATGTCAATAGAATACTGTTGGCCTATTAGCTTAGGTAGAACACAGGGATGTGGAAGTTCCCTGACAGAGAGAAGATTTCTGAGATAGAGTGAGATATGGGAAAGATGGTTATATGAAACTGAAGTAGAATTAACTATCCATATAACAAATAGGATAATTGAGCTATGAGATAGCTGAAATGAGCCAAAGCTATTGGCCTAGGTATTTCTTTATATATAATAAGTCTCAAGACTCTTTAATTCAGAGAACAAGATGGCTGGATAGAAAACCTCACAGATAAATATAAAAATATACATGTATGCATATAATATATATATGTGTGTGGATAATATATGCATATATGTGTAAAAACAATATATATTATATATGTGTAACAACAAATGATTTTATACACGCATGTATATGTAACAAAAGTCATATACACATATTCTACATATATATGAAACAACTAAATATATGTATATGTGTATGTGTATAAAACAATCATTAATGAATTAATTAAGCCATGAATTTTTTATTTTTTCATATTCTTCTCTGATTTTATTTATTCTTATTGGTACTATTTTTTATTAATCATTCCATTCATTTCTATATCAAATGATATCCCACTTCCAGGTTACCCCTCCACCAACCACCCTTCCCACATCTGCCCTCCCTCCTCCCCTTTGCCTGTTTGAAGGTGCTCCCCCACCCACTCACAGTCTCCACCCCACCGCTCCTGCATCACCCTAAGCTGGGACATTAAACCTCCCCTGGACCAAGGGTCTCCCTTCCCATTGCTGTCAGGCAAGGCCACCTTCTGCTACATATGAATCTGGAGCCATGGATGCCTCCAGGTACATTTCTTGGTTGGTGGTCTAGTCTGTGGGAGAACTAGGTGTTCAAGCCAGCCGATGTTGTTCTTCCTATGTGACTGCAATCCCCTTCTTCTCCTCAGGTCCTTCTGCCATCTCCCACAGCAGGTTCCCTGAGCTCAGTCTGATGGTTGGCTCTAGGCATCCACATCTGCATTGGTCATTTGCTGGTCAGACCTCACAAGGAACATCCAAAGCAGGTTCCTGTCAGCAAGCACCTCCTGAGAGCAGCAACAGCGCGGGTGGAGGTTTGGGGTCTGTAGACAAGATGAATCCTCAGGTGGGGCATTCGCCCTTCTTTCAGTCTCTGTTCCATTTTTTGTCCCTGTTGTTCCTTTGGACAGGAATTTTCTGGATTAAAAAATTTTGAGATGGGTGGGTGGTCCCATCCCTCGACCAGGGACCATATCTATCTACTGAATGTGGTCTCTACAGGTTGCAACTCCTCCTTCTCTGTGCATTTTGGCTAAAGTCATCCCTTTTGGATCCTGGGAGACTAAAGTGTCCCTGGTGTCTGGGTCCCTCCAGTGGCTATCCCAAGTTCTTCTTCACCCTTACTATGTATTTTTGTTCAGTTTCCTGACCCTCTGTATAAAAAAGCCAAAGGAATATGTTTATAGTCTAGAAGGGAATGAATAGGAAAGAGGAAATTTTTAAACTTAAAATTTCATTAGTTTATTATTCCCATAACTTAATACTTTTAAGGAATGTAAATATTTGTTGGTTTTTTAAAAAATATTATTTATAACATTGAATTAATGTTATTGTGGAAACCAGCATTGGAGTGTTTGCTCATTTAGAAATGTATTTAAAACCGGAAAATGTCTGTAATTCTGTGGGAATTTGATTCTTCATAACAACATCTTAACAATGTATTAGCACTATTATAAAGTGTTATTTTCATGTGTGTCCTTCATCTGTCCTGACTCCCAAAAATTTTCTGCTGTCCCTTGTGCTTGGTTCCCAGAGTCCAAAGGGGTGATATTGAATAAACACAGCTATACAAATCTAGGACTGAAAGTTTCAAGGTCTGTTTTTATTTTGATGTTGATTCCGCCCTCCTGGGAGGGGCTTCAGGAAAGGAGTGAGTTACTTAATCATGTGGCTTCTTGTGAACCAATCCCTTAATGAATAAAGGAGCCAATCACTGGGCGAGTAGAAAGGACTTCCTGGTTTGAGGGAGGAAGAGAAGAAGCAGGAGAGAAAGAGGGTCCTTTTGGAATGGAGATAGCATAAGGGGAAAGAAGTAGCTACTAGAGTTTCCTGGTATCATAGAGGATCCATCGGGATTCACCTCCAGAGGATTTAGATTTAATTAAGCTTACAAGATTAGGATTTTAGTTGATATGCCCAGAGAGTTATCATTGTTTCTAAACTAAGTCTGTGTTGTGTTTTCCTTCATGTGGTGGCTCATCTGGTTCCAGAGAGAAAAGTATGGCTGCAAAGTGTGGGTTTGCCTGATGTGCCCCACTAAGGCCACAGGGCATTTGAAGCATGGGCCTGGCATGGTAGCGACCCATCAGTGGGAACCTAGCAAGCTGGGTAGAGAAATGTGGATGGCTAGCCAGCCACAGGAATAAAAAGTTGAAGGCCCCAGAGCAGGAACGTGCCAGTCGATTTTTTTTTTTATTTTAATATTTCCTACAACATCTCATTCTCTGAATGTTGTCCAGCTGTCGAACTCTTGTTTTTTCTCTACCGACCATAGGAGGAAGCCTTTATCATGATGACTGTGCATGACTATGATTTATGAGTACAGGAGAATGGCTTTAGAAGTCATTTCATCGGAACATTTTTTTTTAGTGGAACAGAAGTACTGGACCTTCGCCTAGGCCCTTGGTCTGTACAGTCTAAGAATTTAGAAACGTCAGCAATATTAGGGATACATTCCATGACGTGAATAAATCAACATATTGGTTAGTTAGTCCCACAAGGATTGTGTTACTATTGCCCCTGCAAATCTTAAAGGCAGGACACCATTGTAGACCTCTGGGTCTGCAGCTCTCTTGAATAGGACCCCCAAGATTATCAAAACTAATATTAATACAGTATAAAATATGCATAAGATAGTATATTGAAACATACAAATTACATAGATGTTAACAGACAAAAAAAATCTCATATAGTTTGATTTAATCAAACATGAAACAAAGAAAATAGATGGGAGGAAGATGAAAGAAGTCTCAGCACAGATACATGAATTAAAATGACTGGTATTGCTGTCATGCAGTAATAACAATGAACCTAGCCATGGCTTTATCATATAAATTAAGTGCTCAAGTTTATGTATCACAATTTTTTATGTAAACCACAGCTATCTGATTAAAAATTGAAACCAATATGTACTTTTTCAGGTTTAAAAATTTTATAACCATTCACAAAATGAACTCCATAAAATTTATAACCAAGTTCTCAGTTTCAATGAGAAGATATCTAACTTGTACTAAATATTTATTAGTTATTTATTAAGACAGAAAGGAAATTAAAATAATCTGCAGTTATATAAATTTACATGCCAGTCATTTATTTCTGTCAACCTTTTGAAACCCAGTTAACATTTCAAAAGCCTTTTAATAACTACTTTTATAAATAAATTCCTTAAGTATGTCAATTATAATACAAACAAGAGTGACTCTTGTACTTGAAAAAAATACAAATAATCAGAGAAAGTATATGAAACAATAATTTTCAAAATATTTACCAGTATTTGGTAAACAAACATTTCCTGAGCTTGTTTTTCCATTAAGAAATATGTCTATCTAATGATCAAACTTCCATGTTCTTTCTAGCTTTATTCTAATTATTCTCTTTATGAGGTGCATTATTCTCACAATGGATTCAGATTGGATAACACTGCTCTTCCTTCCACTTCAGTATCATGAACACAGCTTCTTCATTTTCTAATGTCTGTATCATGTCAGAAGAAAGTTTGAGCAACTCAACAATAATCACCTAAGAATATTCTGCAGTGTTTTTCATTCAGCTTTATACCATTCAGAACTACTAAATGCAGTAATAGGCTCAGATAATATAACGATTGCTTTTTTAATATTCCATTTTAAATTGGGCAGGAATTGAGATTCCAGGGAATGGACCTGGTCGTGAGGCAATGCTTATAGGCTTTGGAGAACCCTGATTAGTTTGGATATGTCTCTATGTGCTTCTTGAGCATCAACCTTCATCGTGTCACTTACATTCAGCCACAGGTCAGAGTGGAAGGATCTATGTGAAAGGATCTTTGTGAGATTATTTCCACACTAAATTGTTTTGGAGGGTGGAACAAGTAGATGTTCTCTGTGAATCACTTCCTGTGACATTCCACTGTCACAAATGAACTTGACAATGTTGAAAATATCTAATAAGCAAGGCCAGCTAGAAATCTTCTTGAGAATTTTGACAATGGCAGAAATTAAAGACATGCCTGTATTTCATATTGCAATTAATAATTTACTTTCCATTTAAGATTCATTCCTTCAGTTTCATAATGCTAGAAACACTACAACATTATTATAAATTATATCTTCACGTGAAAGTTTCTTATTGTGACTTGATTTACATATACACGTTTTGTATATATTACTTTATGTACCCTTTTATTATTTATGAAAAAGGAACAAAAGAATGAAATGCAAGAATATTGACTTAAATATCTCTCATTTTTATAAACCATTTTGGTTTACTTTTTCAAGAAGACAGTTCTTCTCATAATTTTCAGAACTATTTATTTTCATAATATTCTGCATAATTTATATTCTTATTAGTTTAAAATAATACTCTTAATTTATTGAAAATTAAATGATTAATAATGTAACATTAATTCTCAATGTAATGGTTATAATGTTCATTTTAAGCATGATAAATTCTGTATATTTACAAAATAAATAATGTTTTAAGTGTCATCTACTCAATTATTATATCAAATTAGAGGAATTCCAGGGTAGCTACTAAAACTGGCTTTTTCTTAAATTATCATAATAAAAGTAAACATATAGTTATAAATTTTGTCTATAATACATAATTAGAATTTGGTTGCCATAATAATTATTTCTTTTAATTTAGCTACAAATTCTGAAATAATCTAATCTAATAGAGATTAGGTACAGGAGACCACCCATCCATCTCAAAAATATTAATGAAGAATTATTCCTGTCAAAAAGAAATTCAGGGAAAATGAGTGGAGCAGGGACTGAAGGAAAGGCCATCCAGAGACTGCCCCACCTAGAGATCCATCCCACATACAGACACCAAACCCAGACACTATTGATGATGCCAAGAAGTGCTTGCTGACAGGAGCCTGATATAGCTGTCTCCTGAGAGGCTGTGCCAGAGCCTGACCAATACAGATACAGATACAGTTGCAGATGCAGGCAGCCAACCATCAGACTCAGCACAATGACCCCATGAAGGAGTTAGGGGAAGGAATGAAGGAGCTGAAGGGATTAGCAACCATACAGAAATACCAATCAATCAGACCCTCTCCAGAGCTCCCAGGGACTAAACCACCAACGAAAGGGTACACATGGAGGTACTCATGGCTCCAGCTGCATATGTAACAGAGGATTACCTTACGTGGCATCAATGGAAGGGGAGACCCTTGGTCCTGTGGAGGCTTGATGGTGCAGTATAAGGGAAATGCTATGGTTCTGAGGAGGGTGGGTGTGGGTGGGTAGGTGGGGGATCACTTCATAGAACCAGGGGGGGAAGGGAGCAAGGGATAGGGCATTTAAAGAGGAAGGGGGAATAACATTTGAAATGTAAATAAGTAAAAGAATCAATAAAAAAATGGGAAAACAAACAAAAAACCTACTAAATTGATTTTTTACTTATATAACTCCAGTTTTCCTCAATTCTTCTGACAGACCACTTGAGTTTTATGCTCTAAATTGCATGCTTATTAAAAATTAAAGAGACTGAGTAATCAAGTTGCTTATAGACATCAAATACATCATATAATGTTTATAAGTTTGATGAAAATGATTTATTTTTTACACAGTGATTGTAATCATATTTTAAACATTTCTATATATTATAAAATTTTGCACAGTGTATAAATTAAGTCCCCTTTTGTTCTGAAGGGGGCGAAGTGTTTCTCAAATGAAGATTGTTATAGCTTTGAAGGACAGGTTCTATAGATCTAAGTTTAGTCACTGAAGTTAACATGAAGGTACTGTGTTCTAGTTAACTAGGAATGAAGTAGTTTTACATGTTCTTATCAATCAGAAAATAACTATGTGATAGTATTGAAGTGTTTATAAGTTTGATTGAATTATTCTGTAACATGTATAAATCAGAACAAATGAAACATAAATAAAATATAAAAAATAGAAAATTAGTAGGCAAAAAATTTAATTTGGTCAAAAATATTTATTATAATAAATAATTTAAGTTCCATTCAATATGCATGGCAATTGTAACAAGCATACAAGTGGGTTCTAACTGAAGTGTCAATACGGATTACTCATCTAAATATTAATGCAATAAGATTCTACACTGCTCTTGAGAAATCATGAAATACTTGTTCTTAAACTCTAATCTTCAAGTATAAATGTTTCTCCCAAAGATGGAATAATACAATTTTTATAAAATTATTTATATGTAGAAGTTAAAAATGCCTATATTATAATCACCATCAGGGAAGACTGAATTGATTTTGAAAAGAATATATTGCATATCAAATGTATGTATCTTATATTAATAGCTTTAAGAGAAATATTAAAATAACAGTGATATTTAATCTCTTGTCAGGTATTGTTATTAATAAACAGAACCAATATATAATTTATATAATTATTTTGATACTACTCTGATTCTGAATAACCAACAATGTGAAGGGTAAAATGTGTATACTAGAATTGCCTTTCCATTGAGGTCAATTTTCTTGTCACTTTGCCAATTGCTGAGTTTGTCTACTAGATAAACACAAAGAAAACAGGCAAAACAAGAGCAAGCACCAACCCACTCAATACTCATCTCTGCTACACAGATATTATTTCATAAATATTAAAGGCTGGGTAAGTAAATGGACTTAAAAGAACTTGGAAATAGTATTGCTAAGAGTTAAAACTAGAATATCTTTTCTAATATGATTGATGTTGGCACACCTAAAACAAAGACTCTTGTGATAGGACATAGTAAATTTGTGTCCTCAAATGTTTTACATTTTAATTTTATTTTTCCAAGCTTTAGCCATACAAAATTTCCATTGAGATGGCTTTAAAAGTTCTTTTAACTACTGTGCTGTGAGGGAAGTCCCAGGTTTTTCTTTGGGTTCAATTTGCTTATTTAAAAATGTAGTATTTCTACAGGTGCAACTCTATATTATTTTATTCACAACCGCAACGCCAGTGATTTTGTTGAACCCAATATTGAAAATGTTAAATTTGTATGTGTATGAAAAACTGTTTTATAAATTAAAAAGGAAAATAGGAAAATAGATTTAAATGTTTAATAAAGAAGTAAAAACTTAAAATATGATAATACAATGTAATTATACCATTTTCGATTACCAATTTTTCTTTAACGTTAATTTCAAAATCTGTATTCTTTAATGTATTTTGCCATCTAATTAGATATGTTCTTCCAGTGTAAAAATAAAAAAAAAACTTATACAGAAGGTATTTCACACATTTCAGATTAAACCTTTTAGAAGTAAGTCAGTTGACTTGAAATCAAGGTTTTCTTAAATTTTGGGGTAACATTTAAACATGTTTACATGTATACCTGTGAGTGGATAGTGTTTAAGGAAAACATTACACTAGTGATTTATAATTTATTTCACACCTTATGTTTTCATGTTGTAAATTTATCAAAATCTGTAAAAATATTTTTAATGAAAATAATTAATTGTGTCACTATTGGGAAGCCATTTTAAACAATAAACACAACTTTGTTTTTCTGGGCATACTTGAGCTAGATGAAATAATCTTATATTTTGTGTAAGGTAAATAATTCAGTTATAAACCACACAAATCCTGCATGAGCCTCATATCCTTCACCCTAGCTTTCAGTAGGCAAGGGAATAGCTGACCACATAGGTGTTTTACATCTAGAGGTAGACTCCCTACATTGCTGTAGCAACATCAGCTATTGGGGTCTTCTACAATATAATGGCTATTGAATTTCCCTTATCTTGGAATGATTAAATTTATAACAATTTGGTTAGCTACATCATCTGGATATCTTCTAACTCATGTCTTCATGAGAGAGCACTATTTTATTTGTTGATTTCTCAATTTTAAAGTATTGTTGAGACTTTATTTTAAAGCATTAAACCAAATATTCAAGAAAACATGTGGCTGAATGGAAGAATAATGTATAATCCTGTTCCTGTTTTAGTTATTTTTTTTAACATTTGTTAATTGTTAGCTGAGAGTTTCCTTTGTGTTTTAATAATATTCACCCTTCCTCCATCTCTTCCATTTCCAAGTTCGTTCTGTACACACCCAACATTGTGCCATTTAAAAAGAAAATCCACTTTCTGACTCACCAAGAACATGACTTACCTAGGTCTGCACCATATGCATTATGGCTTTCAGTTTATTATTTTTATTGGACTTGTGAGCGTGTGAACGAGGAGTCATTTGATTTGTATGCCTTCTTTCCATTCTGCTCATTTGGTTTATCTTATTATATTTTATTTTCTTACATTTTTTATCTTTTAGAAGTATGATCTTTTCTGATAAGAGAAAAAGAGTAGATCTGGATGGGAGGGGTCTGGGAGGACTACATCCAATAGAGGGAGGGAAACTATAACCAGAATATATTGTATGAGAAAATAATCTATTTTCAGTAAAGGGAGAAAGAAGAAAAATTAACTTTAAGCCCAAATTATACAGATGAATCATTCTTGGACGCGTGGTGTTCCACTACCACAGAATGCCCTTGCATAGAAACTGTCTTCCCTTCTCCCAGCAGATAATATTTCTCAAGAGCTCTGTTGCTTAAGGTCAGATATTTTTTGCCCAATCCCCATCTTCATACTGGCCTTTGATCTGGCTGATGATTGCTCTCTTGTGCACACCATAGTAAATTCAGTGAGTTGGCATGTGCTACCGTCCAACTGTGTTCAGAAGATAGTATAACATTGCAGTCATACAGTTCAATGATATCTTTTACTATCATTCATTCCTCTTCCTTCCTTCCTTCTTTCCTTCCTTCCTTCCTTCCTTCCTTCCTTCCTTCCTTCCTTCCTTCCTTCCTTTCTTTCTTTCTTTCTTTCTTTCTTTCTTTCTTTCTTTCTTTCTTTCTTTCTTTCTTTCTCCTTTGTCTTTGCCATCTGGGTGTGAAGATTATAGTCACGAGGCTGTTTATTTGTTATTTGCTTCTTCTAATCAATAAAGAAAAGTATATCTAGACAAGATTCACAAAAGTTTACTAGACTTTTCCTTTACCACTTTTCAAATTTCAGGGAAGCTTCGTAGCACAAAATCAGTTTAACAGCCACTTGTTATTTAGGTACTTAAAATCCATTTGTTATATCAGTTAAATAGACTTGCTTAATATTCTTGTTATTTTTTCCTAAAACTGCAACTTTTTGCTCACCACCTACAATAATTCAGAATTTATATAAAAAGCATCTATTCTAACAAACAAGCTAGAACAATCAACTGTGCCTCTGGGTTGCTTGAGGCACATGTCATTTAGATTGACTTGAAAGGAATAATGACCTTCTGGGACCTTGACATTAATCATCCAATCTGAATGAAATAGGCCTCTTTGAAAAGACCTACATTTGTCCAATATTAGAAAGTAACCTTCTTGTAAGACTGTTAAAGCCCAGATCTCCAGTGACTTGGCCTCTTCATTCTGTGGAGAGGGAAACTGCAAAATGGTAACAGATAAAATGCTAAGTTTGTTGTTTGTAAAATACTTAGAAGCAAAAAAAAAAAAATCACTTTTTCTTAATACTCCAAGGAATTAAAAAAATAAGAAAGAAGTTAGTGAACACATTCACTAAGCTGTGAATATGACTAATCTTCATGAAAAAATAGGAAAATGATATATTAAATATGTCACATTTGGGGCTGATAGTAAGATTCAGTGGTTAACAGCACTAGCTGTGTCTATGGGAACACAGACACAATTTTAGTTTGCTGCACTCACGTTAGCTGGCTCACTAATATCTGTCATTCAAGCTTTAGGAGTTTCAAACATATTATCCCCCAACTTTAAATAATGATATTCCTTGTATCTGGAAAATTTTACTAAAATGACTTTAAAAACTGTTTCTGTCATTCAAGTTAAACTTTTTTTTAGGTTTAAAGATGTTTTTATATTATTATTATTAGTATTATTATTATAACTTATTTTTTTTATTTTGAGCTCCAGATCTCCAGATTTTACTCCCTCCTGGTCCACTCTCTAATTATTCCATATCCGTTACCTCTTTCCCGCCCACCTGTCTCCATGAGGATGTCCCAACCTCTGCCCCCAACCCACCAGACCTCTAAATTCCCTGGGACTTCTAGTCTCTTGAGGGTTAGGTGTATCTTCTCTGACTAAACCCAGACCTTGCAGTCCTCTGCTGTACATATATCAGCTTTTCACCTAGAACTCCATGATTTTGCCTGGTAAGGAACTAGTATCTCCATCTCCTGAAATTTATCTAAAATATGTACACAACAAGACCACACAAAATACACTATTAGTTGCATAGTTCATGTCACTTTTTCAATTTTAATTAGCATACAGGAACCATATATTACTGTTTGTATGATCTAGCAGGGAATAAATAGAACAACATATAAAAAAAAATCATCTAGGCCCTAAGTTTTTTCCCTATGTATTGTGTATAATTTAAGGAAGGCATTTAATTTCTTAGAGTCTTCTTATATTACAAAAAAAAATTGGTATTAGTGCTTATCTCATGACACATTTCCAAAAATAAATTTCAATAGCATACCTGACATATAAAAGTATACCTTTTTTCTATGGAAGCTATCCCATTCCCAAGTGTCATTAAATGAAGAGATATTTAAGACATCACTGGTCTTTGAGAACTGCTGTGATTTGGGATGAGTTAGGTCACATCTGTCATCTGCTGTTATAAAAGTCTTGCTCCTTTACACTGTGATTTTGTGATCTGATGATATCGTGGGAGGTGTTGCACAATGGGAGCTCTTTAGGATATTGAGAGTGTGAGGTGGTTTCCAAGAGAGTCTGAATTTTATTATAAAGGTTGACATTTCATTTCCACATGTGCTACTTGGCCCATACATGCTTGTAGACACATAGACACATGATACACATGCACCCACATCCACACATCATACACTCATACAAACACACTCACCAACACACAGACACACACACAGACACACACACATACATACACATACACACACACGCACACACACACACACACACACAAACACACATACTCTTCTTTTCCACTATTGAATATACAACAGAATTTTATTTCTCAACAATTCAATATCTTGATTTCAGCATAATGAAAAAAAGTTACATTAAAGGATATCTGCTCTCTTTAACTTCTGGATGGATTTCTTTTTCTATATTTTCTATATTTTTCAATATTCACTTAATATTGAAAAACATTTTCTGATTATACTAGGTCTTTGTCATAAGGATTATTCTCAATGTATTTTCTATCATTTCATAATTCAAATAACATACAAATACCAATTTAGTATCCCTTTTTTCCAGCAGATATTTCAAATTCTTTATAACGTGCATTTACTTATTTACATATATCTTTTGTGCATGTGTACATGTATTCCTACAAAGGCATGCATACAGAGTACTGAGCATAGGACATAACTTGCAGGAGCTAGTTAGGACTCCTCTTTCATCACATAAGTCTCAAGGAACTCAGGGGTGCAGCTATGGTACTATTGCTTTTATAGGCTGAGTAATCTTACCAGCCCTCCAGCAGAAATATCCAATATTTTCATAAAAATGATCCTTTTCATTTAATTAAATTTACTTTTTAATAGAAGTTATAACTTAGAATTTATAAAATCAAGTGTTTTTGTACTCTCATTATGATTGTAACATTAAAAAAAAAAATAAAACTTATGTGTATTCCTTCCTGGTATCACAATTCAGTAGAAAAGGAAGAATTCTAAAGCAAACTCCCAAAACTTGAAAAGCACACAACAATTAAAGCACCATGATTAGTAGTTTAAATAATAATTTACATGGTTTTTCCTTCTACAAAGCTGTCTATTGTTTCAAGTGAAAGAATAATCGCTGATTTGTTGATTAAAAAAATAAAATAGCAGTTCCTGTGAAATAATGACTGAGTTATTTCATTCAAGACACAAAGGTTGGCGGTCTACATGTAGAAGAATGCAAATTGATCTATTCCTATCTCATCGTACAAAGCTCAAGTCCACGTGGATCAAGGACCTCCACCTAAAACCAGTTACACTGAACCTAATAGAAGATAAAGTGGGGAAAACTCTAGAACACCTGGGTACGGGGGAAAAGTTTCTGAACAGAACACCAGGAGCTTATGCTCTAAGATCAAGAATAGACAAATGGGACCTCATGAAACTGCAGAGCTTCTGTAAGGCAAAGGACACTGTCAATAGGACAAAATGGCAACCAACAGTTTGGGAAAAGATCTTAACCAATCCTATGTCCGATATAGGGCTAATATCCAACATATACAAAGAACTCAAGAAGTTAGACTCCAAAAAACCAAATAACCCCATCAAAAAAATGGGGAACAGAACTAAACAGAGAATTCTCAACTGAGGAAATTCGCAGGTCTGAGAAGCACCTAAAGAAATGCTCAACATCCCTAGTTATCAAGGAAATGCAAATCAAACAAGTCTGAGATTCCACCTGACACCATCAGAATGGCTAAGATCAAAAACTCAGGTGACAGCAGATGCTGGTGAGGATGTGGAGAAAGAGGAACACTCCTCCACTGTTGGTGGGACTGCAAGTTGGTACAACCACTCTGGAAATCAGTGTGGCGGACCCTCAGAAAAATGGACATAATACTACCTGAGGACCCAGCTATACCTCTCCTGGGCATATACCCAGAAGATGCTCCAACATGTAATAAAGACACATGCTCCAC
>CM052708.1:31544174-31556217 GCA_028551405.1 Uromys caudimaculatus | reverse complement strand
AAGTGTCCTTATTCCCCTCTCTAGATAAGTTTCCTCCTTTCCCATGTGTTTCTGTTGTCCCTTGTACTGTCTTGGCTTCTGAGGTTATTACCAGTTTTGTGATTAGATTTAAGAATTTGGTGCTAGATTCTATAAATTAAAGAGAGCAGGCTACATTTACTTTTCTGGGATGGGCTACCCCATTTACTATAGTATTTTCCAGTTCCATTAATTTATCCGAAACTCTATGATTTAATTTTTCTTTATGATTCAACTTTCTCTGTGTATGAACTCATTGTAAATAGTGGTTATTTTTCCTCAGGTTTTCCAGTATTTGTAGTGAGATTTTTTTCCTTGATCTAGCAGCCTGACTGAGGTAGGCTGATTCATCAAATTAGTTTTAGTGTGCATTTCCTTGATGATACATAATGTTGAACCCTTAAAATATATGACATCTTATCTTTTGGGGGATATGTACCATGGGGTTTAGTTCATTATAGCCTACATGACAAAGGGCATAGGAAGGATCAGAACTTAGGTACTGTTAGGCTACAGTTCACTAGGACTTCTTAATGAGAGAGAGAGAGAGAGAGAGAGAGAGAGAGAGAGAGAGAGAGAGAGAGAGTTGGAGAGTTGTAAGGGTTATTTTTTATGACCTGATTTATTTAGGCAATGAGAGACCTGGGCAACTCCAAGAGACCAGCATTTTAAAGGAATAGACTCATGATCTAACAAAAACTTGTTCAATGTCACTAGTCATCAGAGAAATACAAATTAAATCTTATAATTCCATCATTAAATAAACAGATAACAAATCCTTGTAAGGTTGGCATTTATAGAACAGGTTAATGGATGAAAAGGAAATAGTAACCTGTGTTAGGGGAAATATAAATTAGTGCATTACCAAAATCATGATAGGCATTCCTCATAAAGTCTAATATAAATGGCTCTACTCTATAACCAAGTTATCCTCAAAAGCTCTATTCTGTGACCTAGGTATATTACTCCTGCATATGCACCCCAAGGACTCTTAACTAACCGTGACATCAGGCTCTTCATACATGTAATTTAGAAGGTTATGGAATCAGCCTATGTGTCTGTCAATGGGTAAATCCATACAAAAGTAGAATATTTTATTTAGCCAGAAAGAAGAATGAAATTTACTAAAACGGATACAGAGAGACAAATAGCATATCTTTTCTTATTTATGGATCCCAGATGTTATAGATTTATAAAATCACACACACACACACACACACACACACACACACACACACACACTTCAAAGCAGAAGTGAGATATAAGGAAGGAAGGGGATTATTAGAATGTAGGGGAGAAAATGCACAGGGGGCTGAAAATAGTCACAATACATGTTATTCTTCAGTGAAATGTCTTTATAAAGACCATCACTATATACAATGAATACATACCAATATAAATTAAATATGTATGATCTTGTTGATATTTCAATTTGGAGTTTTTCTCTGCTTGCTTTTGTCTTTTTGTTTGCTTATTTTGAAACAGGGTCTTGCTATACTTCCCTGCTGATCTAGCACTCACTATGAAGAAAATGTCAATTTCAAACTCGTGGTGAACCCCTATCTCTGCTTCTAGATTGAAGGCATGCACAATCATGTCCTTCCTTGTGCCTTCCAGTTTCTAAAAAAAATGTAGTCCCCTTAACCAGACTGCCATTTCTGTGACATTTTTTTATGAACAGGTAAAAATATCGTTTGAGAATATAGTGAAATAAATCTGTATTAAAATTACATGGGAAGTTACACCACCCAAAATTTTACTGATGCGTTTCCTTTTGCTGCAGTGTTCATGTTGTAATGTTAATTATGACGTTTTATAGAAAAATACCACAAAGGAAGGGGGTAAAAAGAAACAACAGGAAGAGAGGACAATAATGAGGTTTTAGATATTTTTTAAATAACAAAATAGAAAACCTAAATACCAAGAGATTACTTACTCCACATTACTTCACTCAGAAAACTGGTACAGTTTCTACTTGTAGTCAGTTATTTGTAATTCTACAAATTATTACACTGGGTACAAAGATATGCTTATGTTTTCCAAAGAACAGTTTTAGTTGATTGTAGAAAATACATAAAAATTTAGAAATATCTCTGAGGTTGGAAATTATTAATTTTCTTGAACTTTATCTTCAAATTCATCTTCAAGCATTTCATGTACTCTGTCAGGATGTGATCATTCTATTATGCTCTTAAGATAAATTATTCCTATCAGTTTCAGTGACCTGCTCTCTACAATTCATCTTTTTGGTTTCAGAATCTAATACTAATTTGTGATGTACTCAACAAGTCTCACCTTGATCAAGGTCACCAAATAAATGAGGTTTAGAGATGAGTATATGGATAGATAATCTATTTTATTTCTAGCAGATAAATGAAATACGTCTGACTTTTGACAAGTGGTCACAGTCCAAATAAGGTTCTCAAGGTGGCAAATTGCTGAAAGAGCACTATCAACTGAAAAGTCATTTTAAACTAATGATCACCAAGACTCCCTCAAATAAGCACTTTCTTGCTATACTTGTTTGGACTGACATTGCAATGTGCATAGCAGCTAGGGTTGTATAGTAAGATATTGTGGGGCAGTGCTCTGTGGCAGGCAATCTGGCACCCGGTTGAGCACAGGCTGAAAACTCTGGGAGACCCAGTGGAATATCCACGAGGGACCAGAATATGTTTTTGGCCGATGCTCCTGGAAGACTCCTGTAAAAACAGCTACATCTTTTACAACCCCTATATATAGAGAGGCCTGGCATGTGAGATTTGTCATGTAGAAAGCAATTCTGAGTCATCCCACAGGCAAATAAGGTACCTCAAAACCCCCAGACCAAACCAATGGGAAGTGTCAGTTGCTAAACCACTGACCCCTCCCAAACAGTATATTAGACCATCCCAATCTGTGTAGGACTCTCCCCCTCCCCCCCCCCCTGCACCTGCCTGCTGCTGCCATCCAGAAGGAATAAAGGTTCGAGAACTACTCCAGTGTCTGAGAGCTTCTATCAGAAGAGCTGTAACACTTTTGACCCGGGAAGAGATCCGCTCTCCTGAGAGCCACCAGAAGCTTCCCGCACTCTACCGGCTAGTTGGCCTCTTGTGGGCCCAGCCCCGGCCTGATTCAGCACAGGACGGTGAGTATAGCGATCCAGTCGGTAGCCACAGGGACAGAGGCAGAGGAGACTCCATCCCCACTGGCGCTCCCTCCCCTGCCTGAACCCTTGCATTCCGCTGGGCCAGAGACTCCCAAGAAAGGCTCCCAGCATGCAGCCCAGCAAGATATAATGTCAAGTATCTGAAATCAATACATAGCTAATTTTTGCCCAGATCTTTTTAACACCAAAGGAAAAATGAAAATATTCAAAGATTCTTAAGATTCTTTGAATGGGTTTCTCTGGTAATAAAATTAATCCTCAATGGAAAAAAATATATTTCATAATCCAGCAAAGTAATTATGAATCTATTATCACAGGAGAGTTTTTAATCCATTTCATGGTAGCTTATTGCTACTTAAATCATTATTGGTCTGTGCCAATCCTATATAAACTGCGATAATACCATGCATATGTACTCTTTTACTGAGCTCAATTGTGTAAGAGTGAGCACAGATGAATACACCATAATCCTTTGGGCTGTATAAAAAGAGATCTATTAAGAGGCAGAGAAGAAGCTATGTGACCCAACATGAAGAAAACCAGTCATCAGTAACTTTTCTTATAGAAAGCAACTCTGTGATGTGTCAGTCATCACATGGACAGTCAGCCAATCCAGGAAGGCAGGAGGTGTGCGTATATGCATTCTCTAGTTTGGACCTTAAATGTTACCCAAGAGCTCAGGTATTGAACACTTGTTTCCCTGGGGGGTGCTACTTGTGAATCAATGGAACCTTTAATAGTTGAGATCTACTGATAAGGTTTTAGATCGTTGGAGATATGATTATGATGGGAATTTTGGGACTCTAGTCACCTTTCTGTCCTAGTCTTTGCTTCTGAGCCATTCAATGAATCATTTTGCTTCACCACACACTTCCTAGTTTGATGCATCATTTGTCTTTGGGCCCTCAAACAATGGAACAAATTGACCATGAGCTGTAGTCTTCAAGAAAAATCCAAAATAAGTCTTTTTTTAAACCTACAAATAAATTATCTTTGGCATTTGTTATAGCAACAGAAAACAGTATAACAGAAGAAAAGAAGGTGTTCTGGATTAAAGGGAAGAGCTTCTATGAACAAATGTCATGTGTAAGAAAAAGAGGAAGTGTATGTGTTGTGTTAATATGCTTATAAACCAAAGCACATTTTTAGATGAGTGTTAGCAAGCATAGTTCCTTGACATGTCTTTTTGTCCTACACAGATGGAACCGGGCTGAACAAGAATCAGGTCTGCCGGTGTTGATCCTAGCAGCTTCTTTATCATTTGACAGTTGTTGGCAGTGAGTGTGGTAACAATGCCATGTGGGTGGTGACGCCAATGAACCAATCTAATGCAAGTCTGTAGGGAGAAGAGAATGGTCCTTCAAATAGAATCCCAGAGGTGAGACGGGGCTCCAGAAGCTGGGGAATCAACTGACAGAATCCGGCTGGCCAGAATCCAGCAATTAGAGCAGTCTGTTTCCGTAGCCCATATACCAGCTGGCTACTGCTGAGTGATCATGGCAAATGCAATGTACACCATAAGCTTACAGAGATGAAAGTCACCCGAAGTGCTGAGTCTCAGTTACTTCTATTCATTATATTTGCATTTTCTTGGGAAATATAAATGTTTATGCCACAGGGATCATGGATCATGTGATGATGGCCTAAAAGTTTCAGTAAATATTTCTTTCAATGAAAAATCAGTCTATAGTTGTTGAATAATGCTAAAGACTAGATTAAGACATAAAACAAAGAATCATTTTAATATTAAAGTGATCTACCTAGAATGAAATATAAAAATCCTACAGGTTGGGTTTTTTAAAAAATTAAAATGATATAAAATGAGATGAAAAAACTCTAATTTTAATTTTAGTTTCTATGGTAGCTTGAGAATTGTTTATTTCATGCTTCTTAACTTTTTAAAAAATTTAACATTAACTACATCCCAAACATTGTTACAAACATCAAATGTATATATCCTAGGAGGCTGTTATGAATTATTTTCATATTTTCTCTAAGCATTCTTTAATTATAAATTAAGTAGATATAAATGGAAACATAACATCTAGATGAAAAAAGGCATTAAAACGAAAAGCATAAAATGTACAAAAGAAGTTAATCAATCCATGATACAGCAATATGTGGGATCTACACAGTGAAATTCATAAGTAATTTCTATTATAAATGATTCTTAACATTCATTAACTAATCACAATGAGAAATGATCACACTAGGAGTAGAATGGTAAAAGTGCTTAATGGTAGATGGTATTGTGGTAAAGACAAAGCCACTAATAAAAGCATTTAAAGTAAAGATAATTATAGTTAATATTTTTTTAATTCTTGTTCACATTTTTTTTCAATTCCTGTTTCAAAACCAAAATAAATGTTATCCAAGTTTGCTCTAGCAATGGACACAAGAAGCACTATAAACATTTAACACAATAGCGTCTTGGATAATGCAGTCCTAAAGACTGGTTAGATAATTTTAACTGTAAATGATGTTATAAATATATGAGTGACAAACACTGTAACAATGAGCTTGATATTTTTAGCATTATTTGCAGTTAATTGAAGTATTAACACATGTAATTCTTTAATCCTGAAGTGAACTCTTTAAAATGACAACTTCTTATAGTCAGTACATAATGAAACACAGTCTTAATCTGAATAATTATAAAACTTTGAAGGAAACTGATAAGTTTATAACATGAACTGCTTTTTATGATAGTTAAAATATCTGTTTATAGTGTTCAAGCTACACCACACTTAGTAAAACTTTCTTCTGCTAGACTTCATGACCTTAAGACTACTCTTATTTGTTCTGTGTAGACTCATTATCCTACCAGATAGATATAGTTATGGAGTTTATATTATACACTTTATATGTGATATTCTACTACATATATAACATATATTTAGGTGACATTATATTATATGATATCACAAGCATGCATATGTACGTGTGTTAGATTGTCTGATGATCATTGAATATAACAAAATGTAATGAATAAATGTTAAACTTTAAACAATTTCTGAACACTAGAAAGATCAACTATTCATAATTTGGTTGGGTATATATTATAATCTTGAAGTGACAGGTGATTGATGGAGAGACGGATGACAGCCAGCCAGATGATCGATAGATGGGCAAACATTTAGAAATAGTAATATGCAAGTCATGATGCTGCCCTTTAATTGCTCTTTCCCTTGAGTTAAGGCAGGTGCACAGCAGGATTTTGTCAGCCTGTTTCATAAGTGAAGACAATGACTTCCACAACGTAAAGAGAATTGATGAAACCCACAACCAGCAATAAGAGAGCTGGTGTTCAAATATTAGTCTAATGAAAATAATTTTCCTTCTACTAGCCTATGCCATATAGAGATGGATTGTGTTTTATTTGTCAAAACGACTTTCAGGTTTGGTAAAAAGGTCTTTGGTTCAGTTTGCTATATTAACATTGAGAGAAATAAAGCTTCGTTAAAGGTAAGTAGCTGCCAGTGTGGGGTATCAAAGGCAGGCAGGCTTCTGTGTGAAATAACAGGAGCTCAATCACCCACATCATTTTCTGTTTAAGTTTTGACTCTGCATTGTGTTTAATGAACCAACACAATCATTGCATGAAACAAACTCCCTAATATTTTTTCCTATAGTTTCCTTGATTGAAAAGAACAGCCCTACACCAAAGTGCCAATTATTTTTTATGGGTCCATTCTACATGCATCCCACTTTTAGACGAGACACAAAACAACAGGAGTTGTAAACATCAAATTCACATTAGAATTCTTCGTTTTCTTTCAATTACTGCTTATTTTCTTAGAATTTGGCTCATTCACATCCATACCAACCAGTATTTATGAGACTCTTTGGCCCTCTATGCTGTTTTCTCACCGATCTCCGTGGCTTTCATGTTATTTACTTTCTCTGCCTGCTAGGGATCCTTTTACTTGGCACAGCAGAATAAAACATCAAACTTAATGATATTTTCAAATTCCCTTTGTTTCTTCATGTGAGAGAGAGACTCATTCGTGTCTGAACTACGGTGATTTCGATTTGTGTTTGTCCTTCAGAGTTCTGACCAATCAAGTGTGCACCGCAATAATGAGAACTGCGGTGCTCTCACATCTCTGACATCTGGCTGATTATCTTAAGAATGTCCTTGCATCCTTTCCTATTCTTGTTCATAAGATATCTGGTAAGTTATTTTACTTACATTATAATTTACTTACAAAACTTACAACAGAAAATGATCTAGATCTTTGGGCTCTCCTATGATCTCATACAGGAGCCTGCCTGCCTTTGATATCCCACGCTGGCAGCTACTTACTTACCTTTAACAGAGTTTTATTTCTCTCAATGTTAATATTAGCGAACTGGACTAAAGTCCTTTTTACCAAACCTGAAAGTCATTTTGATGAACATAAACACAATTCCTCTCTATAGGACATACGCTAGTAGAAGTTGTTAGTTTCATTCTTTTCTCATTTATATTTAAATTAGATGTAAGATGTGAGTTAAAATTTATGTATTATTTATTCTTCTCTTGATCCCTCCTTCTTGATATCTATAGTAAGCAATATCTTCTCCTCCATGCGCTACTTTCCTAAATATAGATCCAGTCTAATCATTGTAATGATCAAAAAACCATTGTGTGCTTGGACATGTGCACTTTGTGGCTGTGTGCAAACGGGGCTATTTCATCATTTTACTACTAACATTTTGTTATGGTCCTTAGGGAGTCATTTACTTCCTCTTTTAATTAGAGAACCAAAGTTAGTTAAGTTGGTAATGAACTATAATTAAATTTTGAGTCTATTCCGATCATCTGTTTATAGTGAGGTGCTAATGTAGATGTTAGATTAAAAGACTTTTTTTTTTCCAACAGCAAAGAGGAGGGTAATTAATGCTTGTGATATGAAAGAGGAAGGGGTTGTGGAAGGAAGCAGATCAGTGAGAAATAAGACAGATGTTAAGAAATGGTGGTGTGGAAATACATAAGTAAGAACAGCTATGCCACAATTAAACCCTTTACTTTGTATGCTACCTTTAAAAGCTAGTTAAAAAAAAAAAAAAAAAAAAAAAAAGAACCAAACCAACAAAATGGTAACACCTGGTCTATCTTCAGAAGAAGTCTGAATCAGTTTCTCAAAACTTCTGTAACAAAATAGAAGAGATTGGTGGCTTAAAACATCAGAAATTACACCCTAGAATGGTTCTCCTATTTAACTAGAGTTTTAACCTATTTTTAATGTGTCTCTGTGTGTAGTATGGTATACATGTGTACGCATAGTTGCATGTATGGGAGCATAGGGTTGGCTGGTGCACATAAACATGCGAGGCTGACATCAGGAGTCTTCCTCCACCCTTCTTCCCCTTATTCCTTGAGGCAAAATTTCTTAAGTTGAAGCAGAGCTCACTGACCATGCTGGTCTGCTAAGCTAGGTTGCTCTGGGTATCCAGTCTTTTGCCTATTAACTTCTGGAAATAAATACAGTTGCATGTCTACCTTATATTTATGTTAGAGCTGGGGGTGAGTCTATTCACCTTTGCTTTTTTAATTTTATTTTTACTTTTTAGTTTTAAGTTTTTCAAGACAGGGTTTCTCTGTTTATCACTGGCTGTCCTGGAAATTATTTTGTAGACCAGGCTAGCCTAGAACTCAAAGATCTGCCTGCATTTGCCTCCCATATTCTGGGATTAAAGACATGTACCACCACTGCCCAGCACTGTTGGCTCATTGCTGGCAGGTCCAGGCGAGAGGAGGGAGCCCAGTCCAGCTGGCTCTGTCCGGGGCTGGGTGGGATGGTGAGTGTCTATGGCCCAAAAGAAACACGCCAGGCTGGGGGTCTTGTCGAAGCAGAACTCACTTTATTAAACTAGGCACTTGATTATACAGAGAAGGCAAGGAGGTGGGCACTTAGGTATGGGAAGAGATGATGTAGGAGTCAGGGAAGGGTGATGGAGGGAAAGGGGTAGCTGACAGAGTCAATGGCAAAACTTCACAGCAGAAATGGCAGGGCAGAGGCAGGGCCAAACAGGTCTTTCTGAGTCACCCTGATAAGGAAGTAACTGAGACAGGTCTCAAAACTCAAGCCAGGCTTAGGCTTTCCCACAAGACCACAGAAACTCGAGCCAGGCTCGAGTTTGTCCTCAAGACCCAAACCAGGGCCAAAATGGGGCCCAAAACAGCACAATTTCTCATTCTTATTCTGAAGTTTCTTTACTCCCTGACCTACCTCTCTAGCTCTATATTACCTGTTGATTAACCCTCCCTACATCTTACTTTTCTGTATTTTCCCAAACCCTTTGTAATTCAGCATTGTATAAAATAAAGGGAAACTGGAAAAAAATAATTTCAGAAACCAAATGCTAGTTATTGTGCATGATAAACTGTTTGGTAGCAATGAACAGATTTCAGCTAAGAACTAAATTCTAAATGCTGATATGGCATAAGGAAGGCCCCTTAGTGATGATGCAGCTTATAATGAAAGAGGGAAGAAGGAAACATTGAGTAAAAGTTTATACATTGAATGTTAGGTGGCAGAAAATAAGAGTAGGTGTATAGCAGATAAAGACACACACACACACACACACACACAGAGAGAGAGAGAGAGAGAGAGAGAGAGAGAGAGAGAGAGAGAGTTTAATTTTCCACAAATAAATTTTGAGGTTGTGGAATATCTTAATACTCATTCTGGGTATGTTTGTGGGGGAGATTTTAGATTAAATTGCTTGATATTTGTTAGGCTCCCCTTTGTGTGGGTGAAATCATTTCATAGGCTGAGGTCCAGGACTGCAGAGAAAAGAGGAAGCTAGCTGAGCTTCAGCAGTCAGTGCTTTCTGCTTCTCACTGTGGATGCAATGTGACCTCACACACTGCCTCCATACTTTTCCAGCCATGATGAACTATCACCTGTGAGCCAAAACAGACCCTTCCTTCCTGAGGTTGAGTCTGTCATGTTACTCTGTAGAACCAGTGGGGAAAATAAAGAAGGCAGGCGTTACTGTAATTGTAATGCATAAAGAAGGACATTGCTTTATAGCTTAGCCTATTTAAACTGTATTTAAGCATTTAAATCACTTAAAGCCCAACTAGGAAAAAAGTCTCAACGAATGTTTGCTATCAGCCTTAGCATCAATATTGTTTTTGCTCAGATGAAAAGTACTTACTTTTTATAATTTTATGAGAGAATTGCTTTTCTAGAACATAACACTTTTAATGAACATTGGTTTTTTTTTATTCTCTCCTATATTATATCCTGACCACAGCCTCTCCTCCCTCTACTCCTCGCAGATCCACCCCACATCCAGATTTACATCCCTTCTGGCCTCTCAGAGATACCAACTGGAACATTCCATAACAAGATTCAACACACCTAGGCACAAACACTCATGTCAAGGCTGGACGAGGCAATCCAATAAAAGGTCCCTAGCAGTCAAAAGAGTCAGAAACACCCTTATTCCCACTACAAGGGGTCTTCCCAAAACAACCAGCTAATAACCGTAGCATATACGCAGAAGGCCTAGCACAGAACCATGCAGGCACCATGACTGCCACTTCAGACTGTGAGCCTCTAGGAACCCTGCTTAGTTAATTCTGTAGGCTTTGTTCTCCTTGTGTCCTTGATACCTCTACCTTCCCTAAGGAATCCTTTCTCTCCCTCCACTGCAGGGTTCTCCAAGCTCCACATGGTTGGCTTTGGGCCTCTGCATCTCTTCCCACCAATTGCTGGAGGAAGCCTCTCCATGATTATTGGGATCTATGAATATAGCAGAATATCATTAGAAATAATTTTATTGATTTTTTTTCTTTTAACCAGTTTTGTTTGGTTCTACCCTAGGTCTCTGGGCCATCCAGCTTCCACAGAAATATTGTCTATTTTTTAAAAGGTGCTTGAGAACTTAATCCAGAGTCCATGCATGCCAGGCAAGTGTTCTGTTACTAATACATATTATCTAAGGCTTGCTTTTGTCTTTTGGGGTTGTTTTTGGTTTTTTGTTTTAATGGCTTAGATATACAGGGGAGGGGGAGGGGAGACAGTACAGTTCCTGTATTGTTTTTCTGTTCAGTCTAGCTGTGAAAAAAATCTTACATTCATGAGTTTTATGCTACAACTTCCTAACCCATGCTACTGAGTAAGTTCATACCGTTTTAGCATTTCCTTGTTTTTGCCATGATAACCTTTTTTCCTGTATCAAAATGCCTTTTAGGATATCAAATTCTATTTAATAGTTATATTTCCTTGGATTCTGATAAACTACAGCAGTTTGTTTCTTGTTTCTGATGTTCTTAGACACAGAAATAGAATATTTGGTAAACATTCTTGTGATTATACCCTTATTATGGGTAATTGGAAGATGACCCTGTTAATAAATTGAAAACTTTATTGTGAAGCAATAAACTGAAGCCTAAATCCCAATGGAGACCACAGGTTTCTGAGATGCTAGGGCCATGGGATATCAGTGATGAAAGCTTCAAGAGTGGGGTGGAGTTGGCTCAAGGCAATATTGGCCTTTGCTGCAGTGTACTGGCTAGTTTTGTGTGTCAACTTGACACAAGCCGGAGTTATCACAGAGAAAGGAGTTTCAGTTGAGAAAATGCCTCCATGAGATCCAGCTGTAAGGCATTTTCTCAGTGATCAAGGGGTGAGGACCCTCTGTGTGTGGTACCATCTGTGGGCTGGTAGTCTTGGGTTTTATAAGAAAGCCAGCTGAGCAAGCCAGGAGAAGCAAGCAAGCCAGTAAGGAACATTCCTCCATGGCCTCTGTATCAGCTCCTGATCTCTGACCTGCTTGAGTTCCAGTCCTGACTTCCTCTGGTGATGAACAGCAGCATAGAAGTGTAAGCTCAATAAACCCTTTCCTCCCCAACTTGCTTCTTGGTCATGATGTTTGTGC
>CM052708.1:31509591-31543674 GCA_028551405.1 Uromys caudimaculatus | reverse complement strand
GGGTGGGAGGTGGAATTCCCTCATAGAGGTAGGGGTGGGGAGGGGATAGGGGGCTTCCAAAGAGGAGACCCAGAAAAGGGGAAATATTGGAAATGTAAATAAAGTATCAAAAAAAAAAAAAAAAAAAAAAGACACAAAGGTTTTCTAGTTCCAGTCTTTTGCCTGCAAATTTCATGACGTCCTTGTATTTAATATCTGAGTAGTACATCATTGTGTAAATGAACCACATTTCTTCATCCATTCGTCAGATGAGGGGCATCATCTGGGTTATTTTCTGTTTTGGGCTATTACGATTAAAACTGCACTGAATATAATGGAACAAGTGTCCTTGTGATGTGGTGGAGCATCTTTTGGGTATCTTCCCAGGAGTGGTATTACTGGCTCTTCAAGTTCAACTATACTCAATTTTCTGGGAAACTGTGAAATTGATTTCCAGAGTGGTTTTGCAAGTTTTCACTCTCACCAGCAATGGAGGAGTGTTCCTCTGGCGCCACATTCTTCCCAGCAAGTGGTGTCACTCGAAAATTTTATCTTAGCCATTCTGGTGGGTGTAAGGTGGAATATTAGAGTCATTTTAATTTCCATTACTATGATCGCAAAGAAAGTTGAACATTTCTTTAAATGTTTCTTGTCCATTACAGATTCTCCTTTTAAGGATTCCATTTAACTCTCTAACCTATTTTTACATAGGGTAATTTGGTTTGTTAGTGGTTAACTTCTTGTTCTCTATATAATTTGTGTAATAGTCTTCTGTTGGATGTGAGTTGTTGAAGATCTTTTTCTAATCTGTAATGCTGCCATTTTTTTTTCTTATTGACAGTATCCTTTGCCTTACAGCTTTTCATTTTCATGAGCTACCATTTATCATTTATTTATCTTAAGTCTGAGCTATTGATGTTCATGAAGTTGTCTCCTGTAGTAGTGAATTCAATGCTATTCCTCACTTTCTCTTCTATTAGGTTTAGTGTATCACTTCTATGTTTATGTCTTTGATCCATTTGGACTTGAGTTTCGTGCAGGAATATAAATATGGATATATATATATATATATATATATATATATATATATATATATATATGTATGTATAATATTTACTTTTTATTTATATGCGTACACTGTATCTGTCTTCAGACACACCAGAAAAGAGCATCAGATCTCATTATAGATGGTTGTGAGCCACCATGGGGTTGCTGGGAATTGAACTCAGGACCTTTGGAAGAGAAGTCAGTTCTCTTAACCACTGAACCATCTCTACAACACTGGATTTATTTTTATTATTCTACATGCAGACATCTAGTTAGACAAATATCATTTGTTAAAGATGGTCTCTTTTTTCCAGTTTTGTTATGACTTCTTTATCATAAATCAAGGGTCTATAAGTATGTGGGTTTATTTCTGTCTCCTCATTTTGATTTCATTAATAACTCTGTTTCTACAACAATATCATGCAAATTTTATTACTATTGCCCTGTACTACAGCTTGAGATCAGGGATGATGATACCTCAAGTTCTTTTAATGTACATGATTGTTTTGGCTATTCTAGAATTTTTTGTTTTACCATATGAAATTGAGAATTGTTCTCTCAAGGTCTTTAAAGAAATTGTGTTGATATTATGATGTAAATTGCATTGACTGTAGATTGCTTTTTGTAAGATGGCCATTTTTAGTTTGTTAACTTTATCAATAGATGAGCATGGGAGATCTTAGATATCTTATTCAATTTTTTCAGGACCATGTAGTTATTACTCTGGTTTTTCACTTCCATGACTAGAGTTGTATTAAACCATTTTATGTTATTGGTGGCTACTTTGGAGGGTATTGTTTCCATGATTCTTTGCTTATGCTGTTTATCATTTGTATAAAGGAAGTCTACTCAATTTGTTTAGTTAATGTTATATCCAGCCACTTTGTTAAAGGTGTAGGGGTTCTCTGGTAGAATTTTTGGAGTCATGTATGGACACTCTCATATCTGCTAACAGCAATACTATGACTTCTTTTTCAATTTTGATTCCTTTGATCTCCTTTAGTTGTCTTGTTGCTCTGTTTAGAACATTAAATACTGAACTGAACTTATAGGGAGAGAATGGGCAGCCTTGTCTTCTCTCTGATTTTAGTGAGATTGCTTCAAGTTTCTCTCCATTTAATTTGTTGTTGGCTATTGACTTGCTATATATTGTCTTGATTATGTCAAGGCTATTTGCTTTGTATCCTGATCTCCTCCAATACTTTTTCATGAAGAGGTGATGGATTTAGTAAAAAGTCTTTTTAAGCATTTAATGAGATGATCAAGTGGTTTGGTTAGGTTTTTTTGTTTGTTGTTTGGGTTTTTTTGTTTTGTTTTGTTTTTCAGTTTGTTTATATGGTGGATGGCTTGATGAATCTTCATACACTGAACCATGCTTGCATTCCTGGAATGAATCCTTCTTGTTCATGGTGGATAATGTTTTTGCTGTGCTCTTGGATTCATTTTGTTTGTATTTTATTGAGTCTTTTGTATCAATATTCATATGGGAAATTTATCTGCAATTCTTTTCCTTTGCTGAGTTTTGTATTGTTTAATGGTGACTGCAGACTCATTGAATGAGTTTGGCAATGCTCTTTCTGTTTCTATTTTGTGGAATTTTTTGAGGAGTATCGGTATTGGCATTTCTTAGAATGTGTGGGAATATTCTGAGCTAAAACCTCCAGGCCTGGGTTATTTTTATTTTATTTTATCTGTTTGGTTGGGAGACATTAAATGACTGCATCTCTATCTTTAGGGCTATAGGACTGTTTAGTTTGTTTGCCTAATCCTGACCTAACTTTTGTAATTGGAATCTATCAAGAAAATCACCATTTCATTTGGATTTTCCAATTTTGTGAAACACCTGCTTTTGAAGGTAAAACATATGATTCTTTAGAGATCCTCTGTGCCTGTTGTTATTTCTCCCATTTTATTTTTTTATTTTAATGGCTATTTTATTTATTTACATTTCAAAGGTTATCCTCTTTTGCTTGTTTGGACACTGTCTCTCTGCCTTTTAGTTAGGTTGGCTAATGGTTTATGTCTTGTTCCTTTTCTCAAAGAACTGTCTCTTGGTTTCATTGATTCTTTTGTTTTCTTTGTTTCTAATTTATTAACTTTAGCCCTGAGTTTGATTATTTCCAGCTGTCTGTTTCTCTTGTTTATGTTTTTTGTCTTTTTGTTCTAGTACTTTCAAATGTGCTGTTCAGTTGCTAGTATGAGATCTTTCCAGTTTCAGTAGGGACACATGGCAGGCCTGCCTTCCTCCTTCAACTGTCTCGGAGCCTCAGATTATGTCTGTATCTATAAGTCTGGATTCACACACAAGAGCCTAACATTACTGTCCTCTGAGAGGCTACACCCTGTAGCCCACGAAAACAGATGCAGAGACCCACAGAAAAACAATATACACAGATCATAAAGTCTTGTGGAAGAGTTGGAGGAAGGATTGAGGAACTTGGAGGAAATAGGAACCCCACGGGAAGACAAACACAGACAAATTAATTGGACCCTTGAGGACTTGCAGAGACTGAAACACTAAGTGAAGAGTATACAAAGATTGTAACTGACCCTCCCACAAATGCTACAAAAGTGCAACTTGGTCTTCATGAGAGTCCCCAAACTATTGGAGCAGTGGTTTACCCTGACTCTGGTGCTAGCCTGTGGATCATGTTCTTCTAACTGGGCTACCTTGTCTGGACATGTCTGGTCCTGCAGTGACTTGGGTACATGTAAGAGGGGGACTGGGAGGAGGAGGCTGTGATCAAGATATAAAGTGAATAAATAAATTAATGAAAAAAAAACAGAAAATATTAATGTTAACTTGTGGTGTGGAGAATTTAGTGGCTTGTGTATTGGCCCTAAAATTTTGAGCCTTTAGAAGAACAGTATATTGTGGCAAGCACTGATATATTGAAGGAGGCCATTCCTCTTAAGATAGCCTAGAAACCAAGAAGCAAAATGAAGGGTTAGAGTCTTCAAATTCCCACTCAAGGACATGATTACAGTAAAATACCTTCTTCAATTGGGACTCACTTTCTAAAGTTTTCACAAGTTTCCAACTACCAAGAATTCCACTTAACGTCAGCCATGGCATCCCATATATGTATGTATTTATATGCATCAACACACATACACACATACACACATACACACATACACACACACACACACACACACACACACACACATTACAACATTTAGGAAACAATCCGACTCATAGTACCACGTCAAATACATTGAATAAGGCATATTATAAAACATACACATTCTATTATTTTTTCTATACTTAAAAAAGATATGATACTCAAAGCAGTAATTGCATGTTGTTGTGTCATTATATTGTCATACAAAGATGGAAGGTCTTGGAAACTCTAGTTCCCACCCTTCCCTGGAAATCTCTTTCAAATTCTCATGTAATTGTTTTGACTTGTGACCCACTGTGTCTGTAGAATCACGGGTTTGGGCTTATTTCCCGAATACCAGAGGGCTCATTAATGGATGGTGAAGGCAACACCTGAAAACATTCTTCTTTCCCAGATTCTAGCCATTGTTTAGTCAATTGTTTAGCAATGAGTATCTCTGAGCTCTTGCTTCACTTATGAAAGGTCCAATCATATATAAACCATCAAATTAACTACAGCATCTGTTGTGAGTTCATGATTACAGGAGTTTAGCCATGCCCAAAGGAAGGTGTTATACCAACTTCTGTTTTCTAGCTGTACCCTTCATTTGACCTTTTCTTCCATAATATCAACTAAATTGTAGAGTGGATGATATTAATGTTTGGTTTAAGTATGGACTCTCAACTTCAAAGAATTGTAGGTAGCCTGAGTTTCCCCATTAGTTGTTCAATGTAAAGACTAGATTTTATTATTAGGGATGAGAGAAATTTCTATGTATAATGATAACAATAGACATTCAAAGTCAGTCTGATGATATTTCAATTTATTTTACAACATTATTGAACTCTTAGCTTGGGCTATTGATTCCCACATATGGAGTCTTCCCTTGTCTTATAGTGTTAGTCATAATTTACTGTGTAGTGGCCCTCAAATCAAATTAGAAAACCATGGTTTCCACACTAATATTTGTGCCAATAAGAGTTAGGCTGGCTTATCATGTTGATTTTATACTTCATAAAATTCACATCTGTGTAAGACAGTTTGTGCCTTTTCTCTCACATTTGTCTGCATTGTACCTTCAGTGACATTCCAAATAAAATATTTGTACTAGATGTATTTCTTTATTAAATGTAGGGGAATGCATGCCAATCATCGTGGTAGTCGTAGAATTGTGGAAGTGTGTGTGTGTGTGTGTGTGTGTGTCTCTCGCAGGAAAATTTGTGAGATTCATTCTTTCCCTCTACAATGTGGATGCCCATGATTGAACACAGGTCATTAGCTTTGCAGAAAGTAGCTTCAATCTCTTAATCATCTTGGTGGCTAAATGCATACAAGACTTATTTTACACTATATGTGGCAAACATGACTTAACTAAAACATTTTTCAAAAGAAAGATGTGTAAAAATGATTCATTTAATATTTGAATTAGTAGGCAGTAATTAATACAGTAATAAGCATATATTGGTCTAATTAATATTTAATTAAGAAGAAAAGAGAGAGTTATTTTGACATGTTATGTCAGTACATATGAATATTTGGGTCAGACATCAATTTCAAGCTATGTCTTACAGTTGTTGCATAGGTTGAATCAAAAGAGGTAGTCTAATTAAATGTGAAGTGTGAAATTGTAAAATAAATTGGGAAAATATGAGACATCATCAACAATGATGGATAGACCAAGAACTCTTAGCTGATATAGAAAGCAAAGCTTTATTGCCATTTCTTTTAAAAAATACTTGAGGACATGTATTCTTTACTTGAGCATAATTTTTATTTGGATTATATTTTTCATGTTTATATCCATTTTAAAGAGTCAAAATTCAAATCACATCTTTATATCTGTTACTGAAATCATATCCTAGGCCACAGCAAACAGGGCAGCAGAAGTAGTCTCAGAAATTCAACATTTCCTTCCTCAGGCTTTTACCCTGTATAGTAATGAAAGCAACTTTGCCTGTAACTGTCGCTTTATCTTCTCAGATGAAGTGACAAGATGAAAGATGGACCCAATCTCTGGTAATACAGGCTTCACTTGAACACAGAACATTTTCTTTGATGTTCTATTTCTAGGCCTGGGCCTGGATGTTTCTAGCCTCTATGCAATTCAATATTCCCAGATGACTGATTCAGTCCAGCTTCTCTTGGTTTATAACTGACTTGCTCTGTCTGGCCTCATATTAACTTTTGAAATATGTTTGAATCTTCTGGCTCTTTCTTATTCTCTGGCTCTTTCTGTCTTAACTGATGCACAGCTTGTTCTCTTTGATACCTGTGTCTGTACACTTGACCTGCTAAAACTGCCACACATACCCACCACCTACCACATATCAACTCTCTCTCTCTCTGCTCTTAAGTTGTCTCTCTTCCCTGTGGTATTCTCATGTGAGGTGGGCGTATTCTATCTGTGACTCAGTCTGTCAAATCTTTCTCTCACTCACCACTTTGTCTTCTCCTCTATTAGATGTCACTTTTAAAGAGTAGGTGCTTCCTTCTACAAACTAAACTTCCATTGTTAGGGATGAAATGTGTGGACTAAGTGTCTGTGTCCCAGCAAGATCATGCTGCAATTCAGGGTGAGTCTGCAGTGTGCCTAAATCATACCTGTGGATGTGCTCGCTTATCAGAGCAGCTATGTTGCTGGATGAAAATTACTCTACATTTGCATAATACAATAATGCTTACATTTCACATTCATTTCTTAAACAAACATTTTTGTATTTCCTCTTATGAACAGTGTATTTTTGACAGATATTACTCCTGAGATTCTAAGCAACTATTTTTAGCCTCCCTAAACAGAATTCATTGACCCTACAGTCTTCTTATTGATCCTAAGGTCAATTTATTGATCTTTCAACATTGTTAAAGCATTTGAATTTTAAGTCTTCAGTATAATTGGTTTCTGTCCTGAAGGGTACATTCTACTCATATTAACTGAAATTCTTTTCTCAGTACTTGTTTCTGATTTCCTCAGAAATGCCAGTTCTATCACTTCATTAAAAGTAACGACCTAAATTTTGGTTTATTAATAAATGAATTTAAGGAAATTTATATGAAATGTAATAATATTTGACATAGTTATCTATACATCCAAATATATCATAAGAAAATTCTACATTTAAAAATATTTACATATATTTATAACTTGCCATAGATTTTTTAAGCCTATTTGGATTACTCAAATACCAAGTGATGTATTCATTAATATAATGTTAGAATTATTTTTGAATTTTCTGTCCAAGTATTCCTTTTATAATATTATGATAATTGCTGAATAATATGAAATATATTGGGTTATACTTTAAGAATGTCTGAGATAGTTTTATACTGTATATACTCTGGATATAAATTTCTTTTAAGAATTTAAATGACAACACATGATTGCAACTCAATAATCCACTGATAATATTCCATAATAATATTTGGCAGAAAGAAATTATTTCATAATAGATATGAGGAAATTATTTTAACCACATATATCTTTGTAATTACTTTAACTGACTTGACTAAATCTTTAAATATTATTACAAATTATTTTATTTGAAGGATTTTATTGGTTACATTTATAGAAGATTCCATATAAAGAGTAATATTATAAAACTGTTCTAACTTTAAGGCACTATAAAATATTATTTCATAAGAAATTTACTATCCATTGTATTCATGATTATTTATTATTAATGTTTGGTTATAGGATGTTCTAAATTTCTTTGGCAATGTGTAGAATCTCTCCTTAATCTAACTTTTACACACAAAATTGTAAGGTCCTTGTGAATACCTGTAATTGGGATCTTATTTTCTTTGTGCAGAAGTTCGTTCTTAGATTTCACTTTGGCTCATTACTTTTACTCAAGCTGTGCTGACTACTTGACTTGCCCACAAGTGGCTAAGGAACATTTTTTTCTTAATAACTGCTTCTTCTTCTTCTTCTTCTTTTTTTTTTTTTTTGTTCATTTTTAAGACCTGAATAATGTCTGTTTAAAACATACTCACCTCTTTCTCCAATTCCCCATTATCCTAATCTACCAAGCTCTCCCTAGCAATTCTTACTTGAATTTTGTCTTTTCACACTAAATCCAAGTAGTGCTGCCTGACTACTCTTGTGGGGAATGGAGCAGAGTCTGACATGGACTGTGCTTGACTTAGAAGGGGTAGAAAGATTGAAAGAACCAGAAGATAATATAAAAGCAGTGTTTTCTGTACACAATTATGCAGCTGAATATATGAACTGATAGCAAATGTGACATTTCAGAAACTCTTGGGTCTTACATACCTGGTCTATATGTCTCTTATATTTTGATTTCTACATTGTAAATTAATGATCAAATTTTTCCTATTTTTGAACTTTTTCTTCAGTAAATCATACTCAGTGAGGCTCAGCTGAGCACTTTAATCTTTCAAACATATAATTTCACTTATACTGAATACAAACTTATGGCATACCATATGTCTCTTCTTTCATTTAATAAGCTATTAAACATCTGATTTGCCCTCTGCTTTTTATAAGCCTCAAAGCTAAAAAAAAAAAAAAGACTTTTCATAAAATGATATCTCAGTTGTTGATTTTAAGTATTCTGAACATAGTAGGTGTTAAATGATTTCAAGTAAAAACAAATAGACACAGTAAGTATAGAAAAATTTTCAATCTGAATAAATGACAATGTGTAAAATTTCAGGTTAGAGGAGAAATAAAAAAAATTAGGTACTCATAATGTTACCAATTTCATCATCTTCATTCAATAAACAATAATTCATATATTTTTATTGTTGATTATAAGAGTTTACGAGGTAAACTCTTCTAAGTGTGACTTTTCTCATTGAATATAATATTTAAAACTTAAAATATTTATTTTAGTAGTACTACAGTTTAAGATACACATAATAGCTATATAAAATTATTTCTAATCTAAATTAGAAGTAATCGTGTTAAGTTTCTTTCCTAATTACCTACTTTATGGTTTATACTCCATCTGCTGATTGTTACTCATTCTTACCCATGGAAAAAATTTCAGAACAACTTCAAACACACAAAAAAATTACCCAGGCTGAAAGATGCTAATGCTTTTAAATTGTATGAATACATTATAACCATCACATTTAAAGACATGCAAAAGAGTCATAATAGTAAGATTGATTTATCTTTTTCTATGTCCATTTATATATGACTTATATATTAATTAAATATCAATAATTTATAGGGTTCATGAGTACTCCAAACATGTAATATATCACACACATGAGACACTGAAGAAAGTTTTCTGTAATTAAAAGCATCTCAATTGGTCTTTACTAAATTGAGCTTTAAAATTTATTAAATATTTATATTAAAATGTCCTGGTTTGGCACTGCTTTTGTGGAGAAAGCCCCTGATAAATGCAAGTTTAAAACATCAGTGTTCTTGAGATAAAAGAACACAGCAGCACTATGAGATAGAATAATTATGCCAGCAAATGTCAAATCTAGTCAGACAGCTTTTGGTTTGAGCACAGAGTAAAGTCATTTAGTAGGTCCTAAAACCCAAGTGTACACATCCAGGTCACATTGAGTGATTGCAGTGTCACCAAGAGAAAACAAGCTGAGATACATGCAGTCAGACTCCAGGGCAGGGAACCCCACAGGTCTTTGCGGACAATGTGGTTTCAACTGAAATTTTTATGAAAGCCGTAGGCAGGAAGAAAAATTCAATTTTTTCTGAGTAAAGTTGGAAATTGGTACTACTCATATGAATTCTCAGTCATACTATTAAATCTAGCCCCATTTTTTTATCCTCTCAAAAGACTGAACCAGGCGTCCTGCAAAAGAATGGCTTGACTATGAATTTTAAGGATTCATTAAAGAACCATACCACAATTTTATAACATTCAGGCCTTGGCTACCTTTTTGTAATAATTCAGTTAATATGATCATATACATAAGGATTTTGAAGTCCATAATGAGAACTATGAGAAGTTGTAATATTACTTACCTTATTATTCTTTACTATGAATAACTACCTACATATAGTAATAATTTGAAAGTATTTTGAAGAAGTTAGTTGGTTCATATCTTATTATTAATTTTAGCTTCCATTATGATATTTTGATGAAGAAAAATATATAGGGTTTATATAACAGGTGAGTCATACTGGAAGAAATATAACCTTTTTTCTTACTTTTTTTCTGAATATAATTATGACCTTGCCTTCCAGGAAAGACACAGAACTAAAAACAGAAGGGAACATGTGGAAATAAAAAAAGGAACACAAAACAGCTAAAAAATCTGCATATATTGTCTTCCGACCCAAAATTACTGGAATGATTAAATGGAGCTATTTAATACTCTAATATCGGGTGGTTCTATAGTGAGTCTACTAAAAATTTACTAAGTGACTCGAAACAAGCAAATTTTTCTAATGAGCAATGTCATGATTTACAGTAGACTTTGTGAACACATTATTACTTTTCTTTGAGTCGACTTATAGGTTAGTAGGCCCTTTGTAATTTAATAGAAACTTCTTATGAGAGAAATGGCTTTGATACCAGAGAATAACTCATATCAGAAGGATGCTTGACATTAGTACCAATTTAAAATATCAAAAATATCCAGGATCTGTGAATACTTCACAAAAACTATGGAATCAGTAAAATGTACAAGAAAGTGATTACTGAAGAATAGTGATCAAAACAAAAATAAATCTACAATCCTTTAAAAATGCAATTTAATTTTAGTGTTCATGTTAGTGCCACTAGGTTTATAAAACAGCAACAACAGTAACTAAGTGAACTTGAAATTACAGATAATGTGATATTTCTTTGAATTGAAATAATGTTTTTAGAAACTGATAAATACACAATAAGTCACTATGTATTTTAGCCATGTTATATGAAATCTTGGCTTAAATTCACATATAGAGAAGGCCATCACAGAATACATTTCAATATCATTTTCCCTGTTTCTACTATTTATTTGCAGCATTTACTGTTCATGCAAGAGACATGACCTTGACTACACATGTTTTTTTTTTTTACTTAAAGGATAGACATATTTTCTACTTTGAAAACCTTAGCGGGGGTTGCACAGAAGGTACAGGAGATTCAGACTTCCTTGAAAAATAGTTTGAAACCCCATACCTGGAAAATATAAAGTAATACTTAGAAATTAAAATTCATAGATATTGACAAAGGATATTCACCTGTGAACATGAAAATATACATAAAGGAGTTTAATGCATTCAAAGTTATGATTGTTTTACAGAGATTTTTCAGAATTATGGAGTTGGAAAAAAGTTGATCAAACTTGAGAAATTGCTATGTTCTTAATTCAATTAAATATAATGAATGATTCACCAGCCAATCTGATCTAGAAAGCATTTTTTCACAAGAATCATTGTTTTATATCATGGTATATACAATCATCTAAGTCTCTATTGCTTCATTTTTCAGGATAATTATTCATTTTATCAGATTTATGGTATATTTTAAAGTTAAAAGTTCAGGATTATAATCAAACTAAATCTTGTACTGTATGTGTTGTAATGGAACTCATGATTAGTAAAGTATAAGAAGATGATATGAAAAATAAATTGAAATTCATTTATTCAGCAAAGCTCCTAAAATTCCGTCATCTCTCTTTCAAAATGTACTTTGCATGTTTTTCCTTCTTCAACTTATAAATAAAATGGGGAAAGTCACTAATGGAACATGTAAAACCCATGATCTAAATGTCCACATGCCCAGCCCATTTACTCTGTGAAAGAACATATGAATGCCTTCTAGCTTAGTCAGAATGTGGAATCCAAGTATTTTTGTCACTGTGATTTTATACCCTGAAGACGCATTCCTTCTGCATCTATCCATTTGGAAGGCCATTTGCACTCCACCACAAAATGTAATAGGAGGCACAAAAAAGAATATCTCTACATTCATCACTTAATCATGGAATGTATAGTTACCCTTTAGTTAGATGCTTATTAGAGGCAGTCTCTGATTTGTTTACAGTTAGTTACCTGAAGGCACTATCTCACTTAAGATAGCCAAAATAAGTCTTAGAATACCTAATCCTCTTTGTTGTAACATGCTGTTTTTATCTTTCATTCCAATACAAAATAAAGATGTCACACATGATACCTGGGGGAGTTTCAGAATACATAGGAATTTAGATACATATCTGTTCACCTCTCAGAATACCATATCTTTCTGTGCACTGCTAAATTCCCACAATCCATAAACACTATGGGATCAGGATTTTCCAAAGATCACACATCATCTGCTTTCATATGTCTCTACCAGGTATGGCATTGTTAAATAGTAATTCACAGGTATGTGTGTAAACCCTACACTGCAAATAATTACTTTTATACTCACTCTTTTTATAATAAATGGCTATTTTATGCATTCAAAATTCATATGCCAACACTGGCTTAGTAATTTACGGTTTATTAGGAGAAACTCCAAGGAAAAGATAGGTTTCCTAACAATAGTAATAATCTTATTATGTCACAGGTCTGATGTCTGTGCAAGTAACAGATCAGCAACAACCAAGATATCTAAGAACAATGTTAGCATCCAAAGAACCTCTACAAAACCCATATGATTTTCTGAGCCAAAATCGTTTTAAAGAAGTTGCCTGGCAGGCAGAAACTGGCTGGATTCAGTACAAGACCTTGAGGCATTTGCCCTGTATGGAATGTTTTGCTACTTACTGAAGTAGATTCTAATAAAAGTGTTCTGAGTTTCACACTTTCATAATCACCCAGAGAACCTCCCTTCAGAAGAAGGGAATTGGTCACTAGTGTCTGCCCCAGGTTTCACTCTACTGGAAACTTTACTGTGTTAAGTACATATTCAAGACAATGTGTTTCTAAGTCTCTAACTACTACTCCTTTTGTTTGGAAAGTACATACTTAGCTAGTCTCTTTGTGACATTATAATTCTCTTCACTGCATCCATTTTATAGTTTTCAGCATCTGTACTGTTACAAGAGAAAACAAAATGCTCTTTAAATGCTTCAGGGATAGAATTCTGTTGTTTGTATTCTGCTCTCAGCTGCTACTTGGCTAACCAAGTGTGCTTATGTTTGAAGGTTTTCATATTTTAAAATAGCAAACTTATCCCACAATGTCCCAATGTTGCTTATTCTCAAGTGATAAAACTATTGCACAAATCAATATATGGCCCAGTATGTCTTCTACTTATTACTTTGTATTATTCATGTCAATTTTCTTAACTGTAGAGATGTAACATGTCAAGTTTATCAACACCTAGCAATACTTTTTTTCCCTTTTTTAGATTTATTTTAATTTCTGTGTGTGTGTGTGTGTGTGTGTGTGTGTGTGTGTGTGTGTGTGTGTGTGTTATTTGTGTACAGTTGCCATTGAAACTAGAAAGAGGATGTGAAGTGTTCTCAGAATTGAGGTATAATGTATCCAGTGTGACATGATGAACTGATCTCTGTTCCTCTTGAAGAACAGCATGTACTTTGAGCCATCTTTTTAGCGCCCAGCCCTGGATTCTTACTAGTTTTTATTTCCTTTTGTTTTCTTTTGATCTTATGTATATGAACTTAGGCAAAATCCTTGTATAAGTCTTACTGTCTTGAGGAATAAGACATTTCTAGCTTCAGTAAGGTTGAATGTGCCTTTATGCCCAGTACTCTGGAGACAGAAACAAGCAAAAGCCTATGAGTTCAAAGCTAGCCTGGACTACACAGTGAGTCCCAGGTCAGCCTAGGCTACATAGCAAAGCCATATCTCAAACAAACAAACAAACAAACCAAAACAAATGAACAAGCAAAAAACCAATGCTACTCATCAAACTCAGGAGAGAAAGCACATCTATGATTCTTTAGAATCTAAAGTCCTGTAATAATCAGCCACCATGTATCCCATCAGATATCTAATGCAATCTACTCTTCCAGACAGCCTTGAATTTTCTTGATCACTACTTCCTGTCTCTGAGCCTCATTTCCTTGCTTATAAAACAAGACATACACACAAGTTACATAGTTCTTAGCAGGATTTCTAGCTATTTGGTTGTACACTATTAAGATCTACCTTTTCCCCTTTTCCTAAACCTTCTAGTCCATGAGGTCATTATCAAGGTCACCAATTGTTCACAGTCTCTAAGGACTTTCATCCTCTGGTACCACTCAGAACACAGTGTTCCAGTGGGCCATTGTAAGGCTCTCAGATTCTCCAATTGCCTGTACCCAAACTGAGAAATTCAAGAGCTAAGAAGGCAAAGAGAAATGAATATCTTTGAACATAAACTACATTTGGCAGCCACAGGAAGATGTATAATTTCTAATGTACTACATTTATTTCTTTAGATTTTTTCCTATAATGTACAGATTATTGTTATTTTTAGCTTCCCCTAAATGCAAAGCCTTGGGCAGAAATTCAACTACAGTAGGCTGTCTGGGTAGTGATATGAACAAATACTGATAGAAGTGGAAAAATGAAAACAGAGAGTTACAACTGTCAATAAAATATGTACTTGGTGAACAAATTACCCATACTGGTAAGTAGAAATCAGTTTTTCAGGGAAATAGGGGTCAGTGTGTGTCACAGCCTTTCTAATTGTCTCACCTTAAATGTGAGGAAGCTAATATTTACCTGCCTACTGTCATTATTCAGTGTGTGGGGGAAGATAAAAGCACTGTCATTGGCAACCTTTCTGTAATACTTGTCTGTCCAGTACTTGGAAGAAAAAAATGGTTCAGTGGGAAAAGTATAACATCAGGAAACAGTAGGATAAAAGCTCACAGCATAGAGCATTTTTTTGTGGGCTAGTGAGAATTAGTCAACACCAAAAGAACCTTCAGTGGATTTTAATGATGTAAAACTTACAAAGCAAAGTTTACAAAAGATAAAATGGAACCCTGAAGTAAATACTTGATTGAAGACGTATACCAGCTATGGCAATTTTACAATCATTAAGCATAACAAATTACTAAAAGGATAAACAATATTGTATTAAAATGAAATGGCTAGTATAGAAAATGCCATCATTAGGGATCAGATCAGAAGTGCCTGGTAGAGGAGCTTGAGAGTTATATTTTAATCAGCACCAGGATTCTAAATTTTATAAAGAAAAGTTAAGTCATAGAGGTCAATGTTACAAATAAATTATATTTTAAATTTATTTAAACTTCCTTAATGGTTAATTCATTTTAAAATGCATGTACTAATGTAAAATTATTTTAATTACAATCATTATGGTATACATGGCAAAATACAGAGATTTTTTCCCACAGTGCTCATATTAGCTTACAGAGTTTGAAGCAGCAACCAGAAATTATTCATGGGTGACTCCCAAGATCTCTGCATACATTTTGTGATTGGTTAGCTTGGGGTTCTTGTTAGACTTCTAAGAGTGGGTGTGGGGTGTCTCTGACTCCTTTTACCTGTTCTCATTACCATTCTTCTTCTTCCTGGGTTGCATCATCCATCTTTGATGCACCCATTCTTACTGTATCATGTTATTCCATGTTCAGTTGATATCACTGGGAGGCCTGCTCTTGTCTGAAAGGAAATGGAAGAGCATTGGATCTGGGGAAATGGGAGGTGTGAGGGGGGATGATGGGAAGTGGTCTTGGGGGGAAGGCTGCACTTAAGATGTAAAAGTATCTTTTATTAGCATGATGTCATCATCATCTTGGAGGCTTGCTGCTGAATAAACTCACCCTTTCTAGCTCTTTCTGAATTTTGGCTGTCTGGTTCAATTCAGCTGTTCTTGCTCAAACTCCTCTCCAAGCTGAATGATTCAACTGGGCTTCTCCAAGTTTCTCACTGAATTGCTGTGCTTGGCCTCAAATTAACTCCAACAGTTTGCTATAGTATTCTGGCTCCTTCTTATTCTCTGCCTTCAATGGCCTCTGCTGACCTGAACTTAACAGCATGAATTCACTAACAACTCCACTGTACTGCATTCACCATAGAGATTGAAACATTTTTGTTGTTGCTGCAATAGTTAAACTGTGTGCAAATTTAGCTTAAACAGAAAGAGAGAAGATGTAGGCAAGTTAAACCCAACAACATGGATACTCAGACAAGGGATCACAGCCAAAATCCTAGGTCTGTGTGAACTGACTACAATAAAAACAGACCATACCCATTTAATCTTTCTGGCTGTAAAATAGACCAGTTACATTTGGTTTTACTATAGGGCTACTATCTATCTAGTCTCTGAATTTTGGTTACCCAAAAGGTCAGATATGGGTTCCTTCTCATGGAGTGAGCCTTAAGTCAAATAAGACATTGGTTGGCCACACCATGGCCCTAGCATATTTTCAGGCAAGACAGACTGTAGGTCAAAGGTTTTATATCCATGTTTCTCTTTTGGTAGCCTACTAAAAGAGAATACAATGTAAGGATAAAAGCCCCATGTAGGCAATAGGTGTTCATCTCTATGTTTAATGTGTTGTGTGGAGATTCTCAGTAACAAAGCCATATTGTCAGTTTGCAGAGAATAGCCCCTTGCAGGGAATGATCGTGGTTGCTTCGTGATTTCTATAAGACACTCTTGCCAACAGCTCAATTGAATTAAATCCAGTCTCTCCACTAGAAACCTTCCCTGGCTACCCACCCCTCCCAAAAACAAAGTCAGTTGACTCTCCTTATTCCCCAGCAATCTTCAGTAGGTTCACCTTTACAGATTCCAGGAAGTTTCCACTACACCTGATTTCTACCCCACCACACCAAGCAAGCACCCCAATTCCAGTCATCTCTCCCTATCTGCTCTCTATCCACATCACACCATACCACATCCCAACCTGATTCATTTTCCCACAGACCCCAGTCCAACACAAAATATGTTCTATTTTCCCTTCCCGTTTGACTCCTCTTCTTTACCTAACCTCTCATGGTCTACAAATTGTATCTTGGTTATAAATTATTTAACAGTATCTATCCTCTTTCGTGAATACATACTATATTTGTCTCTCTGAGTCTGAGATGTGTAACTCAGGATGATTATTTTTCTAGGTCTATTCATTTGATTTTAAATATCATAATGCCATTTTTTAAAAGTTGAGTAATACTCCATTGTGTAATTGTACGACTTTTTCCCCCTCAGGGGAAATCATGGCTGATTTTAGTTTCTGGCTATTATGAATAGCCAGTAGCATGAATAAAGCTACTATGAACATAGTTGAGCAAGTCGCCATGTGGTAAGACGCAGTGTCTTTTGGCTATACTTCCAAGAGCAGTATCTTGAGGTATATTAATTCCTAAGTTTTCTAGGGAATTGATGTCTACAGTGGTTATGCAAAACCCACAGCAATGGAAGAAAGAGTGTTCTACTTGTTCCACATCCTTGCCAGCATAAGTTGTCACCTGTGTTATTGATTTTACCTGTGGTAATTTTGATTCAGAACTGTGGTAGTGAACAACCAATGACTTCTCCAACTTTAGGCTCATGCCAAGAGAGGGGATCCAAACTCAACAGTGCCTGAGTGACCAGAATCAAAAGCTTGGTTAATCCTGGGAACTAGGAATAAATGAAACATAACTACCAAAAAGTCAATGATGAAATAATTCCTAATGATAGCTTGCTATACTCATAGATCAGAGCCTAGCCCAATAATTATCAGAGAGGCTTCATCCATCAACTGATGAAGGCAGATGGAAGTCCCACAGCCAAACAATAGGCAGAGCTTAGAAAACTCACAGAAAAAGGGAGGAAGGATTGTAGGAGTCAGAGGAGGAGAGAAAACCATAAGAACATAATCTACAGAATCAAATAAGCAGGGCTTATAGGGGATCTCAGAATCTGAAGCAACACTCACAGAGTCTTCATGGGTCTCATCTAAGTCCTCTGCATATATGTTGTGGTTGTCCCACTTGGTGTTCTTGTGGGACGTTTAACAGTGGAGAGGGGACATCTCTGATTCACCTTCTCTCTGGACCCTTTTCGTCATATTAAGTTGTTCAGTCCAACCTTTATATGGAGGCATAGGTCTAGTTTTATTATAAATTGTTATGTCTTGTTTGGTTGGTATCTAAGGGATCTGTTCTTCTTTGGTAGGAAATTGAAGAGAAGTGGATCTAGGGGAGTGGGAAGTGTGTCAAGGGACTGGAGAGAGTGGAGAGAAGAAAAAACTTGTTAGGATCTAATGGATAAGAGAAGAATAAATAAAAATAATAAAGAGATAATCAAATTATTTTATTATATGAGTCCATTTGGAAAGGTGTTATTTCCCTGATTACTTTCTTGGACCATTTGTCTTTTGTATATAGGAAGAATACTGATTTTTTTGTAACTTAATTTTGTATTCAAATACATTTCTGAATGTGTTTATCATGTGTAGGAGTTCCCTGTTGGAATTTTTTAGGGTCACACATGTATGCTATCATATCTCCTGCACATAGATACTTTCATTTTTTACATTCCAACGTATCCTTTATCTAGGTGTAAAGCTTTTTAGCTGTGTATTAGTGCCTTTTTCTTTTGCTGCTGTAAAATAAAACATCTAAGGCAACTTATAAAGCAGTTTAGTTTGGCTTATGCTTCCAGAGGAAATTGGGATCAGGGTGACAATGGCAATGCAACAAGTGATATATGGCGGCTAAAGCAGGAAGGTCAGAGCTTATATGAGCATGGTGAAGCATGAAGCAGAGGCGCGAACTAGAAATCATTCAATTAATTTATTCACGTTACATCCTGTTCACAGCTGTACTCCCAACTCTCCTCCCAGTATCACCCATAAAAATTCCTCCCCTCATTATGGGCTCCCCTTTTCCTCAGAGAAGGGAAAATTCCCTTGGGTACCATCACACTCTAGGACATCAAGTCAACACAGAACTAAGCACATCCTCTCCCACTGAGACCCAACCAGCAAGTCCAGGTTTTTGTCTCCTTCAGTTGTCTTATCCCTCTTGCTCAGACTTCAAGAGTTATATTGAATAACTATGAAAAGATAAACATCCATTTCTAGTTCCTAATTTTAGTGAAATTGTTTTGAGTTCCTCTCTATTTAATCTGATGTTGACTATAGGCTTGCTGAAAATTGCCTGCTTTTATTATCTTTGCCAAGAACCTATGGCAAGACAGATCATAGGCCTTCAGCAGGGAAATTACCACTATTATTCTGCTAAATAAATATAGTATTAAAGTCACTGCTATTTACTTCCACTTATACTTATAAATCAAGTCATATCTTAGCCTTCATCCAGTAATCTGTTATTTGCAGTAAAAGACAACATCCAGAACCATAACTGGTCAATGTGCAGAGCAGAGAGTACAGAATGCCCAGCCTAAATGGTGAGTGCATATTAACCCTTCTCCTCCTGCCAGAAGAGGAAAAACCACAAGGGCAAATTTGACACACAAAAATTTCCAAATTAAATGAGAATTTGTATTTTTTTATGGATAATTCTTTTTCTTATTAACATATTATTCCTCACTTGTGAGATGCTTTGTATTATTTAATCCTTTTTAATATTCTTGAATATAAACTTTTTATATGTCCATTTTCTCCTGTTTTTTTCTTTTTAAATATGTTTTCCATATTTATATGACTGTTGGGCATTGGGTATAGAGAGACTTCAATTCTTGACTGATCTAATTTCATCATTTGATAATGTCAGGAGAAAATGGAATATGAGATAACAATGTTTAGATCAATCGTGTAGCCAAGTGCATTTCAGATCTACTCTTGAGGTACTTCCAAGGAGGCCCAATTTGAAATTTAAAGTGTTAAATGGATCTTCATTTGTAGTGAGTATAGCTGCCCATTTTCATATTACCATCATCCACATAATGAAATTGACAGCTGAGTTCTCCACTTCAATCATTGTCACTCTGTTCATAGAGGAAAAAAGCAAGGTGTGAAGATACAAGAAAAATATGTGTCCTTCTGGAGGTTTCCCTAATTTTTTTGATATTTGTCTTCACAAATTGCTGTTGCTTCATTTATTTACCTGTGCCTTTATATAGATCAATTGAAAGAGAAATTTGAATTTTCTATTTATACACACAAATACATGTACACACACACACACACATACATATATGTATATATATAAAGAGAGAGAGGGGGCATAAGAAGTTATTCAAGTAGAAGAAATAATAATCAGGAGCAACACATGTGAATACTCTATAGTTAATAACATGTTAAATCACAATGCCATATTGAAAATTTTAATGTATTTCCAAATGACCATATATACCATACAGAGGAGGCTGTTTTATACATGAAATTTAAAACAGACAGAATGAGGCTCATAAAACAGGAATAGAAAGAAACATAAAATCTCGCAGAAATCATTCAAAGTCTAAACTTGACAGAGTTGGAAGGTTACTTGATGTAGAAGGCCATCGTGCTCCAGGGTTATATAAGAGGGAGCAGCTACTACAGAAGGAAGACTCCTCACTGAAATGTGAGCAGGTGTTCTTACTTTCCAGGAGTCATCATCCTTGCATGGAGGACATAATGATGGTGTAGCTGTGTTTGAGATACCCATGCTCTTGTAAATGAACCCAAATAAACCATGAGGTTATCATTATGGACTTCAATGTAATTTTTGTTGTTGTTGCTCTAGCATCTGTATTCTAGCTATTGTCAATTCAGCTTTTTATTTCCCTCACATTGTCATAGCATAGAATAATCACATGTCAGTAGATTACTAAATAAATTTTATTTATTCAATTTGTTCTTTGAAAGTTACATATATATATAATATATATGTATGTATGTGTAATGCATTGTTTGCTAATACCTCTATTCTCTCCTGTCTCCCTCTAATTCCTGCTATTCTTCCTCCTTCCTATATGTCTGTTTATACAACATGTATTTAGTTTTGTGTTGTGCTCTTCTTATTTTAACCAAGAAAATCAGTGTGGCCTTAAACTCCCAGTTTGGTACACAAGAAACAATAATTTTTAAGTCAGTAAATTATTCAAGCATGACTTCTGAATACTCAATGAAAATGAATGTATACCATACCCAACCTTATAGGACCCAGTGAAACTGTGGCTAAGAAGAAAGTTCCTATCACTAAATGCCTTCATAAAGAAATTAGAGAGATTTTATACTAGCAACTTAGTAGCACACCTGAAAGCTTACTGATTTTTTAGTTTACTTATTTTATGAATGTATAAAGTACTATGTAAGATTCTATTGTTTTGAGATAACATGCCTTTCACATACAGTATACAGTTTAATTTTGTGAGAATATCAGACAGTTTTGAAAAGACTTTTTTTTAAAAAAATATATATTTATGCTGACTACTAAACCCAAAATTTCTTTAAAAAAATAGTCTTTTCAAATCTGTCTGATATTCTCACAAAGTTAAACTGTATACTTTACGACAAAGTCATGTTATCTCAAAACAAAATCTTACATAGCTCTTTACACATTTATAAATTAAGTAAATTAAAAAAATTCAGTAGTCATACAACATTAAAAAAATCTCATTGATTTTAAATTAAATGATTCTTTTAAATACTACCTTGTCAAAGAAAATATTCATGAGGATATTAAAAATGTTTCTTACTGAGTCATAATAAAATTACAGCAAAAATTTTTGTAGTAGGCTGTCATACAATGCTTACAAAAATTTTATTAGTGTAAATTCATTTGGTAATTGTATTATTCAGTTTCATATTTATGCCTATTAAATGTGTGCTTTATATTTCATCGGAACTTGTATTGTAAATTCTTACAACGTAATACAATTTTGAAAATCTGAACATTATTTTAAAGATAATATAACATAGGGTTTCCTTATTTAGTTTGTTTACCACAAATTCTAAGGGTTTATCCCTTAAACTGATGCCGTGCAAAAGAGATAAGCAAGGAGTCTCTGTATTGAGCTCCTGCTGCAAGCAACCCTTGCTTTTCCTGGTTTTGCTGATTGTGGGCTTCTCTGGTCCCTTAATATCAAGCACTCCAAACCAGCATTTTTGCTGTAAGAATTTTGTTGCGCAAAATTACATGTAGTAGATAGTCCCGGTTAACTGTGCTGGGATGTAATTTGTAATAAATAATAAATAATAGACCAAATCTCAAAACAGCTCAACAGCTGTCAGCACAGCTAACAGAGGAGCCAATCACAAGTTTGGACAAAAATGACAAGGGAGCAAGTATAAACCCAGCTGCCAGGGCTGGCAGTTCCCATCACCACAACTGCAGGATGGAGCTGCCAAGCCTTACAACAAGCTGTTTGTGCCCTGACTTCAGGACTTGTAGATAGAGATGGGGAAAAATTGTATGTGTTAAACACCTAGAAATAGAATATAAACATATATATTTAATAATAACCTACCAATATATGGCTAGTGATTTTATTTTTCTCAAACTACTATATTTTGAGCAGCTTACAGTTTTGATTAATATTAAGAGTTATAAATAAATCTTACTTTATTTTTGAATCTTCCATTGATTTTTATTATTAATTTCAGAAACAGAAAAGAAAACATATTACTGAAAATGTACTAAAATGAAAATCCTTAAGATTAGTTGTACAATTTGCCAAAAATATAATCTTGCAAAAGTACTTTCTATATTGTGAGAACCATCATGAATTAATAATTTTGTTGAAATAATAGTTATAGTGATAATCTCCTTATAGTTTGTACAAGTATGTTTGATTCAGACAATGACATCAGAGATAAAATTGCTTTACATGCATTCTACATCATTGACACTTCAAGATCACAGTAACATAACTTAAACAAAGATATTTTCTCATACTTATGCTTCAGGAATTGAACAAGATGAAAGAGGCTTTAGGACTAACTAACTTTAGAACTAATACTCCAGTGAGATTCTTCTAGAAACCTTGGCCCTCCAATTTCAAGTAATATGTATAAACTCTTGACAGTAATTACTGATTCTCTGCAGTGAATTGACACTTGACTACATATGCCATCTATGCTGGTGAAGTGATCAGGGAAAGACCGTATATTTCCAGGCATTTGCAGGAAGCCAGTTTGTTTGTAAAATACTTATTGGGTTTAGGGAGATGAGAGGGTAGTTAAGAATGAGGAATGTGTTTCCAGTGAACCAAAGTTTAGTTTCTAGCACTCATATAGCCCAGTTCCAGATGACACAATGCTCTCTTTTGGCATCCATGGGAATGACAAGCATCTGGACCATTTACATTTAAGCAAGACAATATACACAAATACAACATTTTAAATTTAAAAAAGGAAACTAAAAGTGTCGAGGCTTGAATTAGGCTTGGAATTTTTCCAGCCATCTTTTAGGACAAAATATGTTCAGTATAATAGTCATATAATAAATACAAATATAAATGTTTTGTAATGGTATAATTATATACTGTATGGTCATACATATGCCAACAACTCAGTAGAAAATAAGCAAAGACGTTCATCATGAGGTTAATCAAATAACTTACAAAAAAGCCAAATAATATATGTACATCAGAATATCCATATTAAATTCAGAAGAGGTTTGCTGAAGAGTCCACCAGTGTACTCCTCAAAGAGCCAAAAAAAAAAAAAAAAAAAAAAAAAAAAAAAAAAAAAAAGGCAAAGCTAAGGAAAGCAAAGTTCAATTTTATAAATTTTTGACAGGGTAGGGATGAAGGGGACAAACATATCTCCTGTAAACCTCACAGCAGATGAATATCTGGGTCAACCAGATATCCTGAACTCATATCCTCTGGGCCAGCTCATTCATCTAAGCATGACCAGGGCCAGCACTTCTGTACTGCCAGGTGAGGTGCAGGTCATATACTCCCAAGTTCTTCAGATGGAATAGGGCAGGATCAGCTCACCTCCTTTGGTGACCTCAGGGCCTGCTTTCTTGTCTGCTGCATGTGGCAAGGAGCAGGGGTATCTCTCCCTCTTCCAAGCCACCCCACTGCAGATGAGAGACAGAGACAGCTCTCCTGCACTCCCACCCTCAAGACTTGCTCCCCTGCTCCCCTGCCTACAGGGTCAGCTCTATTAACGTGTCCCACTGCAGATGAGTGGTGAGACTAGCTAAGCACAGTGCCTCAGGGAGCAATCCAGACAAGGGACATCTGTATGGCATTGAGTAGTAACACTAGTCTGAGATTTCAATGGAAACAAAGGCTTGCACAGGACAATGGACCCACACTAGTCCCCAAGCAGCAACATGGGCCTGGATGTCACCATAGTGGAGAGCAGGTCCTGAACTTACCCTGGCATCACAGGAGATCTAGCCCTTGTGCTCTGGTAGTTTATGAGTGGGTGAGCTCCAAGGGGCTTAAGAGCAAGAGACCTGGCCTGCTTCTTTCTGACTATAGCATTAAATGTTCTAGATAGGACAGTGATGGAGAGCTTACCTTTGTGGTGTGGATGCAGGAAAGCTGGCAGGCTGAACAACTCAGCTACCTTCCAGATAGCTGATCCAGGTGAGCTAACTTCCCATCTGTGAGCTGCCGGAGCAAGTCAAAGTGTGGGCCATACAGATCGAAAGCTTCAGGATCTCCATGACACAAGGCAACAAGAAAATATCCCAGAAAGGTGAGGATCCAGTATTGATAATGCAGCAGAGACCTCAAAACAGATCAAAGACTCATTTCAACGAACATTTGAAAGCAAAGATGTGTAGACAAGTGGGCATACTGTGTGATACACTACAGTTTCCACATAAGATTTTTCTCTCATTCTATCTTATTTTATTTTATTTTGAGGGGAAGGTACAAGAGTAGAGGGTGAATGTGAAGGGATTAAGAGATGTATGTCTCTTATACATAGAATCAATAAAACATGAATAAAAAAGACATGGATACTGCACTCCTGATGATAAAGTTGCTGTATGACTTCTAATACAAATATGCCAAAATTTCTCTGGAGAATATATCTAATTATAGTGTGAATGTTTCACAAACATTCATGTTGCATCTTTAAAAGTCATATGTTTTGGATCTTGATGATAATAGCCTGTGCCACAAACCAGGTTTGGCAATTTATCCTCAATAATGCCTATTCAAAATGCAGTGAGAAGGAAAAAAATATTCAATGTGGTTACATTGAAAATAGGGGTTTAAAACAGTCAAAGAGCTTCTATATCTGTCATTGGGTTCCTAGAGTGAGGCTAAAGTTTTAATAGGTGCTGTTATGAAGGAAGTTGCTATAATCATAGTTGAGCAAGAGTCCTTTGGGAAGCATAGAGTGTCTTTTAGGTATATGCCTAAGAGTGGTATAGCTAGACCTTGATGTAGATTAATTCCCACTTCTCTGAGGAACTACCATATTGATATCCATTGTGTCTGTATGAGTTTCCACTGCCACCAGAAATGGAGGAATGTTCCCCTTGTTTCACATCCTTGCCATCATGAGCTGTCATTTGCATGATTGATCTTAGCCATTCTGATAGGTGTAAGACTAATCTCAAAGCAGTTTTGATTTGTATTTCCCTGATGGCTAATGATATTGGATATTTCATTAAGTGTATTTTAGCCATATGGGAGTCCTTTAATGACACTTCTCTGTTTAGAACTGTTCCTAATATTTACCTGGATTTTTTTGCTTGTTGATATCTAGTTTATTGAGTTCTTTGTATATTTTTGATATTAGATTTTTGGAGGATTGAATAGGGGCAGCCCTGATAGACTGATGTGTTTGAATGCTTGGCTCATAGGGAAGGACACTATTAGGAGGTGTGGCCTTGTTAGAGGAAGTGTGTCATCTTGGGGGCAGGCTTTGAAGTCACTTATACTCAAACCATGCCCACTGTGACACAATCACTTTCTGCTGACTGCAGATCAAGATGTAAAACTCTAAGCTCCTCCTCTAGCACTCTATCTTCCTGCATGCCACCATGCTTCTTGCCATGATGATAATGAACTATACCTCTGAAAGTGTAAGACAGCCCCAATTAAATGTTTTCTTTTACAAGAATTGTTATGGTTATGATGTCTCTTCACAATAATGGAAACACTAACTAAAACTAGCTTCTATCAAATGTGGAGTTAGTAATTTTTTTTTTTTTTTTTAAATTCTGTAGGCTGCTCTTTAGAGCAGCTTTTTTGTAAGAACTAGAAGCTGGAAAAAACTTAGATGTCCCTCAATTGAAAAAATGGATAAAGAAGATGTGGCATATGTACAGAATGGAGTATTACTCAGCTGTTAGAAAAATATGACAACATGAAACTTTTAGATAAATAGGTGTAAGGAGAAAATAAATTCTTGAGATAAGAGAACTATACACTGTTATGGTTAGTTTGTATTTTGATGCTAATTCTGTCCTCTTGGGAGGGACTTCAGACAAGTGAGTTACATACTCATGTGACTTCCAGTGAACCAATCCCCTAATGAATAAAGAGCCAATCACTGAGCAAGTAGGAGGGACTTCCGGGTTGGAGGGAGGAAGAGAAGAAGCAGAAGAGAGTTAGGTCCTTTTGGTTGGGGAGAGATAATGGGTAAGATTTTGCTGATAGAGTTTCCTGGTATCATGGTGGATTCACAAGGATTGACACAAGAGGAATCAGATTTTAATTAGTCTTACAAGATTAGGATTTTGGTTGATGCGCCCAGAGATTGAGTTACCATTGTTTCTGAACTAAGTTTGTGCTGCGTTTTCCCTCATGCAGCGACTTGCTTGAGTTCAAGAGAGAAAGGTAAGACGGCAAAGTGTGGGTTTGCCTGATGTGTCCCACTAAGGCCACGGGGGATTTGAAGCATGGGACTGGTGTGGTAGCGACCCGCCAGTGGGGGACCAAGCAATCTAGGAGGAGAGATTGTGGAGCTTTAACTCAGAGCTCCATGAAATAAAACAGGTGGACATGGCTCGCCAGTGGTGGTTGGCCAGGCCTACATGGCTGAGAGAACCAGGGCATAGTGCTGGAACTTGCAATATTCTTTCTTTTGAATATTTCCTGCATCAATACCTAGCAAGGCAAACATGATATATATAAGTGGATATTATCTGTTAAGTAAAGGATACACAACCAGCGAAGTTATATAAAGAAGAGAAGTCTGGGAAAACTGCATGAACTTCCATGGTAAGGGAAAATAGAGTTGATTTTGCTTGTAAGTTAAGGGCATGGAAGGAAAGGATTTATAGGGGATGGCAGAATGGAGGGATGGAGGGACCAGAATAGGAAGAGAGAACTGGAATGTGTAGGTGTTTAGGCATTGATATAGAAACCATTGCAGTGGAAAATTCCTGGAGCCTTTGTTGGCAATTCTAGTGAGTATTCCTAATTATAAAGGATATGGAGCCTGAACCAGCCATTATCTGTAACCAGGCTAAGCACCCAGTGGTGGAACTAGGACACAAACCCAGCTTTAAACCTAAGACCAACAACCTGTTCTGCCTGTAGTAAGCTTTAGGGTAACAGTAGTGCAGAGCTTGTGAGAGTGGCTAAATTATGACTAGTTTAACTTGAGTACCACTCTATGAGGGAACCTATGCCTGACATTGCCTACATGACCTGGATCAGGCAGCTGAATATCTCAGATACCTAGAGAACAGTCAAACACAACAGACAGGAAAAAAAAAGGCAGGGAGATAATTCCAAATATTCTGCTACACTCATAAGATCAGTGCAGAGTTGAATTGTCATTAAAGGTCTAACTGCTGATGATTGGAGTTGATACATAGAAATATATACATTCAAATATTAGGCAGAGCTCAAGAAACCACATGGAAGATGGGGAAGAATGAATGTAGAAGCCAGAGATGTTGAGAACACCATGAGATCAGGGCCCAGAGAGTCAAATATGCAGTGCTCATAGGGGCTCATAGAGATGGAAACTGCAACCACAGAGCCTGCATGAGACTGTACTAAGCCCTTTGCATATATGCTGCTGTGGTTATTTAGGGGTTGTTCTGTTGTTGTTGTTGTTGTTTGATTGGTTGTTTTTGTTGATTTTTTTTTTTTTTTTGGTCTCCTAACAATGGGAATGGGAATGTCTCTGACTCTTTTGTATGTTCATTGGACCTTTTCCCTCTAGGTGGACTGTCTCATCTTACGTCATATGAGGATTTATGCCAAGTCTTACTGCATCTTACTATGTCTTGTTTGGATGATATCAGTATGAAGCCTGTTTTTTAAGACAAATGAGCAGTGTGTCTTGAGAAAAGGGGATGGGGCCTGGATGAAGGGAGAAAGAAAAGGCTATAATCAGGATTCACTTTATGAGAAAAAGAATAAAATTTAAAAAGAAAGAAAGAAAACACACAAGCACACATACATAGACACATACAGATACAGACACCCACACCCCCATACCCCCTAACACACATGGGTTTAAAATGAGGATCAGGGACAAACACATACAAGCATCCCAATTCAGGCTCTTATAGCCTGGCCACTGGCCCATCATTGAGCTTCGCTCACATTTGTAAGATGGTCTGACACTGGGGTAGATCTATATGTGATCTCTTTCCAGGACACAAATTCACCTAGTAGCTGAGTTGATTTTTTATTTCTCGTGGTATAAAATTCTTAAGGATACACCCATTTCCATTGGGTCTGTTTTTAAAATAATCTAAGATTGAAAGATACTAACATCTCTTTAGCATATTATCATTTTTCAGGGCAGTTATAATGCTACAGATAAGTAAACACCAGATATACCACTTACAGAATATTTCTATTATTCTACCTACCAACGTTTTTATTATCAGAAGAGCACATTAAATCTAACTGTACAAGTAAATTGGCATTTTATTTTTCCTATAAAATCAAATTCTATTTTATTATGGTTGTTTTTCTTTGCCTTTTGTGCTTTTGTGTGTTTTGATAATCAATGATTTTTTATTAGCTCATTTAAATCACATTCTTCATCTTTTGATTCGAATATGGCATTTTAGAGTTGTTGCAAATATCATTTTTCAGACTAAGATTGCTTGACATATTTACAGCTTAAAGAAGAAATGAATAAATAGTGTTTGAATTTTAAATCATTTTTCCCGTTGTCAATTTTGCATTTTTATAATTGAAGTCATTTAAATTAATGTTATTTTACATTATTTAAAAATGTATTTTAACTTTATTATAAAATTTTAAAATAAATTATAATATATCATAAATAATACATACTTACATGTAAACAAAAGTATAAGAGAATACAGTATAACATGTAGAAAAGGAAACAGGGAAGGCTAATATTGGAGGTTGAGGAAGAACTGAATACATGTGATGAATATGAGGTATGAAACACGATGCAAAGCTAATTGTTTGTCAAATACTATCTGACATAGATTTTTCATTTTAGGTGCTGGATGTGTAAAGTCCAGTGTGAAGTTTTACATCATCCATTCTGAATTCCTATGCTGAATATGTATGAGTTCACTGAGTTGTATGGTCTTTGGACCTGGTTATTTTAGTGCATAATTTTTATATGCATTTTTCCATTTATTCTACCCAAGGTCATGATAACACTGTATTGTTGATTTTTAAGGAGTAAAAGAGATACTGGATGAGAAATGAAAGGTGACTTCAAAACCCAGAACTTATATACATGTTGATAAAGGAAAATATGTGGACAACAGTTTCCTACTGATGAAGAAGGCTAACATACTGCTACTTTTTCTCCCAGAGCACAGAAAATGATTTTCTAATTATTTCTGATATTACTCGGTCTATTTGAGCACATGTAGCTTTAGCTTTTTTTCATTTCTGACAGTTCTAATGTAGGACTAAATTATTCATGAAAACTGTGAAATGACAAGTGTACAAGGTGGTTCAAGTCCTGTGATATTTATTTTCAAGGAACAAGTAAGAGTTCAAACTAATTGATTACTAAGCTTAAGCATTGAACTCTATGAATTTTGCTGCAATTAAATCTTCAAAGAACTCTATTAATATAATCATCACTTGGATCTTCCTTTTTATGTTGCCTAGACTCAATTTCCTTTGCTGGGTAAATAAATATTCATTTGGCAAAATAGTCTCTTTTAGCCATGTGATCTGTCTTATGAAGTTTTTTTAAATAAACAGAAGGCACATTTCAAAACCTTATGCTATTAACCAGATCGTGCTATATCCCCTTCTCACTGTAAATTTAAAAGCCATAGAATTATAGTATGCCACAAAGGGCATTAAAATAATATATATATATGATTTTATTGCATATCTATTGCCAAATTAATTTTACTGTCTACTTTTTCAAAAACATTAATACAAGCAAAAGTGAACATGAATTATTTTGAGAAGTTTTGAAAATGCTACATTCGCTTTGTCATATCAAAATAATGAATCATATCAAGAAAAATTACAGAATCAATATTGGTAACTTTTATGTTTTCTTTATTGAGTTGGGCTTGACAAAATGTATATATTCTACATGTAATTTTTGTGGTATGCATGCACTGTAAAAATATTTCTACAATGAAGGTAATTAATGCACTATTAACTCCCATTGTTTTGAGGGTGTACATGTGCGGGCTGGTATGGGTATATGTGTATGTGGTGAGAATGTCTAAAGTATACTCTCATTTCTGACTTTGGGTGTAAATATATAATTGTTACAAGTAATTACATGCTATGCATTACATCTCTAAAATTTCCTCATTTCATAACTCCAACTCTGGGTCATTTAGCCAACAGTGCACTACTTTGCTCATTGCCCACACTGATAACTGTTCTTTTACTCTCGTTTTATGAGTTTTTCATTTTCTGTATTCACATACACATGAGAAGTACTGTCTCTCTATATGAATGTTTATTCAAGTTGTACTCATTGGGCTACTCTATATTGTTACAAATTCTAATTTTCTTCTTTTAATTTATTGTACCCAAGATAATAAAATCAACCAAAATATCTGTTGGGAGTTAAATAAACTGTTCATTTACATAGAAATATAAAAATATTTCTATATTTGCTATGCTAATAAATACAATCAAATGTGTTGTTTGTTAGTATATTAAGAAAATACATAAAAATAAATTTATTTTACAATACACATTTCTTTTGAAATTTTGAGTAGACATTTTACAATGTGAATGACTAAGTTTCCTACATGATATATACACATGTATCAGAACAGATTATTTATTAATAAGTACAATTAGACTTGTGTGAGCATATATATATAATTATACTCACACATATGTATGAATTTTCTCTCTCTTCTCCTTCCTTCCCTTCTTCCTCTCAGAATCTCTCTCTAATTACCTCTTTCTTTCTCTCTCTCTCTCTGTTTCTGTCCTCCTCCATCATCTTCTGCAATGTTTGAGATCAAATTAGCCCTTATTCATCTTACACAGATTGCCTTTGAGGCACAGTAACCAACTTGTTGGCAATGTTTCATTTGTTTGCTCCATTTTTGTAATTCTGGATGTTGAACAAAGGGCATGCGCTCTACCAATTGAGCTACATTTTCAGTCTGTGTAGCTGATCTTTTTATAATTGAATTTTAAGGTTAGGAATAGGGTTATGGTTAGGGTTTTTACTGTCTTACATCCAGAGTAAATTTTTCTCTGTAGTTCGTTAATTAGTCTCTATGAATATCAATAGAAATATCAGTGGTGTTATATGAGTTTAAAGTGATCATTAGGAATTTTTTTTAATAGGTTCTTTTAATGACAAGCTAAGAGAATTTCTTGTTTGATCAAAAACAAATCATCCGAAAAGAAAAAATAAATAAAGAGAAATTGTGGTTAGCACTCACATCAAATTTGTTATCAGATATATACAAATGCCCCATCTCAGTGAGTAAGTTAGACACTGGCCAACTGTATACTTCCATTCCGTTTTTTCTCTTATAATTTTATGGAAGTTATTAACATCTAAGTATTGTAAAATGTGTTAGAAGGAAACAATGCTAGGATTTTAAGAGTAAATTCAATATGTTAATAGATTTTTTTTACGTTTATGTTCATATATGTTTAAACTCAAATAAATAAAAATATTTAATTTCCATCATATTTTGTGATAGGTAGATAAACAGAGAGATAAAGCAGAGATATTTTTCTCACTAATGTAAAGATTTATTAAAATATGGCTACTTGTTTTGGTTTAACACAGGGGCAATTATCCTGTCTTACCAATCATGGCAAAGCCTCAGTGGCATACTTCTTTAGCATAAAAAGAATTCAAAATGTCATCTTTTGTCAATTCATTTTACAGAAGTTCATTTATTCAGCTATTCATTCACAAACAGAAATATTGAAAAATTTTATTCTAAACCCCAAAGAAGCTTTACTTCAGATCAATTTATTTGAACAATTGCTTAGCAAACCATAGCAAGCTGTAAATGTACCACATTCACTAGAAATACATTGCTTAAGGAGAAAATAAAGTGCATAATTTTTCAGTTTGTTCATTCAAAAATCAAAACAGCATCTGTTTAAGAAAAGACAAATGGATTTTCTATTCCAGGGACTTTTCAACAACAACAACAAAGCACAGGAAAAGAGAACGTTCATTTAGAAACAATAAAAGTCTACATAGCAAACAATATTTTGCTCTTTTAGCAAGACAGTTTATTTCTTTTCAGGAACCACTATCTAAGGAACAAGGATGGAAGACAAAGATGAATTGTTCATAGCAATTAAAGTGAAAACCTACATAAATAAAGGCCGAGGCTTTGTGTCAGTTTCAGATACAGCTTTTGGACAGAACATTGAGACATCATAACTATAAAGTCTAAACCTAGTAAGATATGGCATTGTAAATCAGTTTGTAATCTAGTTTGAGTCTTTAGCTTGAAGTAGGATATATAAGTTAGAAAACAAAAGTGATATAATCATTTAAATGATTAGCTTTATCCATTTTAAAAGTATAAAAGCTTTTGTAAAATTAGCATCAGGAATATTTCTAATATGCATATTCTTACTGCATAAATTTTACAATTACAATTTATTTAAAATTTTTATGGCATTTTTTTTTATTTTTTTCCTGAATAAGGTACTTGTATCTAAGGTCTACTCTTTGTATATCTTTATACATCCATCCATTATCTATTTATTTACTTATACATTATGCAGCAAGCACTTATTTGGGTAGATGTATATTACTCTGATTTTCTTTACACATTTAGGATTCTAGTTTATTTTGATTCTATACTTGATTTTTTATTACCATTGAAAATTAAAACATATATTCTTAACTGATATCTCAACTTCTTGTGTTATTGGTATAATTTAGTATTACATAGCATGCTAAACCTAGTCCTACAGTGATTTGATAGGCCATGGTTTGTTTGTACCCAGGGGGGAACCTCCCACCTTCTCAGAGGTGAAAGGGAAGGGACATGAGGGAGGGACTGAGAAGAGAGAGGAGCTGTGACTGAGATCTAAAGTGAATAAATAAATATATGGTACAAAGGGCATGAGTTTTCTTGTGAATGTGGTCACTAGGAGTTTTGGACATTTATACCTGTTTTGCTCATAGTTCTTATAGTGTAGAATAATTAATATAAAACTCAGTAAACAGCTCTAGTGAGCCACCAACTAAAAAGCATACAAGGGCTGGACTGAGGCCTCCTACACATATGTAGCAGAGGGCTGCCTTCTCTTGCCTCAGTGGGAGAGGATATGTCTAGTTCTATAGGGACTTGATGCACCAGGGTGGGAATATACAGGGGGATGGGGCCTGTCTGCTTAGACATGAAAGGGAGGAAGGATGAGGTAGGAACTCTTTGAGGGGGACAGAGAGGGGAACAACATTTGAGATGTAAATAAATAAAACAGTACTCAGCAAAGGGTATTCAAACATACATAATCTTTATTTTAGTAAAATGATATAAAATATTAGTTCACTGATACAACAGTAAAGAAAACATTGCAAATTGTTTGTAGAATAAAAACAACATGGCAAATTCTCCACAATATTGTTCCATATTATAGTTTTTAAAGATGTATGCAAAGGAAACATGACAACCCAGAATAGATCAAAATTTCAGATTTTATCACCCTATATCCATATGTTCCTTCCAATATTTATGGAATATACATTCTTTAAGATAGAGTTTAACTTGTTGGTAACATTCAGAAAATGCTTATTACAACACATACATATACACAAACATGGCCTTTAGTCAGGAATGTGAAAATTTTCATGATTTAAGAGTCAGTTTCAGTGGTAA
>CM052708.1:31452948-31509091 GCA_028551405.1 Uromys caudimaculatus | reverse complement strand
AAACTCTCAATTAATATAGATGGTGAAACCAAAATATTCCATGACAAAACCAAATTTACACAATATGTTTCCATAAATCCTGCCCTACAAAGGATATTAAATGGTAAACGTCAACTCAACGAGGGAAACCACACTCTAGAAAACACAAGAAAGTAATCTCTCAACAAACTGAAAAGAAGATAGCCACACAAACCTAAAAATAACATCAAAAATAACAGGAACCAACAGTCACTATTCCTTAATATCTCTTAACATCAATGGACTCAATTCCCCAATAAAAAGACATAGACTGACAAACTGGATGCATAAAGAGGACCCAGCATTTTGCTGCATTCAGGAAACGCACCTCCGGGATAAAGACAAACATTACCTCAGAGTAAAGGGCTGGAAAACAAGTTTCCAGGCAAATGGCCCCAAAAAACAGGCCGGAGTAGCCATTCTAATCTCGGATAAAATTGACTTTCACCCAAAAGTCATCAAAAAAGATAAGGAAGGACACTTCATACTCATCAAAGGAAAAATCTACCAAGAAGATTAGTGTCATAAGATCAGAGAATCTTGAGTAAGGACTTGCCTCAATCATGCTTTGCCTAAAAGCATGTCGACAAAGGGATCATCTTTACTGTTATTTTTTAACAGGAGTTTCCAACTAAGTATGATTTATATTCCCCATTGGGAAGATAGTTCTGAGATTTAGAAAAAAAAAAAAATACAAGCATGTATAAGAAATCAAACAAACCAGAGAGCAAACAACAAATAGCATTCCTTGAAGTATTCTGCTTTGGGGTCTTTTGGCTGTGCCCTGGACTTCTTGCTGCCCAGTCCTACCTGTCCATGGGGTTTCGAGATGAGATGGTGCAGAGTCAAGAATACAGACTCCAGAAGCAGGTGAGAAACACAGCAGCAAACTCTCTGAACACTGCTACAATCTCCTTTAATACTCTTCACCCACAACTACACTGGTACCAAGAAAGCATCTCTTCTAAACAGTAGTTCCTGATTGACTGGCATTATCTGCACAAGCAATCCTTCGTCTTTCAAGCAATCCTCAATTAGATCTTCATGCAGGATACACTTTTGTGTCTGCAAGCCCCCCTGTATTTATATAGAGGCAGCCCCGCCGTTCCCGCTACAGGGCTCCTAACTTTAGTTCCTGCCTTGACATCTCCCAATTATGTACTGTGATCTAAAAATGGAAGACAGAATAAAAAACATTCTTTGCCAAGTTGCATTTTGTCACAGTGCTTTATCTCTGTAATAGAAAGGAAACTGTAAAACACACATACTATATATCATTAAGAACATCAGAACTAAGGTTAGGATTTTTAGAAATCTAGAAAAACAGACGCAGTTCTTTGAGTTTGAATCAAATTATTATGTATGCATTGCACAAGACTGGCTATCTTTTGCTTTAGTGATATAACTTGAATATGCAAAGTCCATAATGGTCTGTGTTTCAGACTTTGTCTTTAATATGTGATACTATAGGGAGGTAGCAGACACATCATCAAATGTAGCATGCTTTTAAAGAAGTACAGCCTCTGAAAATCCATAATAGAATTGGAATAGATGCAACAATCTGTTGATTTCTGTCATGTCTGTCTGTCTATAATTTATCATCTAACTCTAGCCCTAGCTCTCTAGCTCTGTGTGTGTGTGTGTGTGTGTGTGTGTGTGTGTGTATGAGTGTATATGCATGTGTGTGCATGTGCACTTGTGCGTGTGCCCTTGTGCGTGTGCACTTGTGCATTTTCCATGTGCATACATGGAAACATGAAGAAATTTCTTTGGTGACATCCACATTGATTTTTGAAATACATTCTCATATTGCTTTAAATGAGCCAAGTAGACTAGATAGCCAGCTAACCCCGGGACACTTTGATCTGCCTCCCTAACACTTAGTTTCCAAGCACACCAGATTTTAAAGGAGACTGTGAGGATTCAACTCAGGTACTTTTGATGGTATACAGTTCTTTACAGGCAGAATTACATCCATGGTCTTACTCTTTGCATTGATTGTATCTGCTAAAATTTAGAGTAACAAAAACAAGACTAACACAGATCACCGACACTGAGAACAAGGGTGATTTGTGGGTCTATAAATAATTATACAGTTTGGATGCCTTTGAAGTTGTCTTTTTGAAAGAATTTGAAAAGCACAAAGAAGGAATTAATAGTGCAAGGTGAGCACACATGTAGAAGTCTCAGATATCCTGAATATTGATAGAAAGTCATACAGTAAAATTGTTCATGATGAAGATAAGGATAGTGCAGGCTACAGCATAGAAGACACTCATCCTAAACTATGTGAAAAGACTTGAGCTTTATTTCCATGTCATAAGACATAGTGGATAACTGAAAGTAAAAGTATTGGATTAGTTTATCTGTTGAAGAAATGTTCTAGGTAGCAAAATTTAACCATAAAACAAACATATTACTGGACATTCTTAATCATAGTCATTGTGGCATATGTCAAAGTTAGGGTTAATATTGCTGTGCTGAAAACTATGACCAAAAACAACTTGGATATGAAAGTGTTTATTGCCCTGACAGTTTCATATAAAAGTTCATCATCAAAAGCAGTGATAAAGACAAACACCGGGAGGCAGAAAAGAGCTGATGCAGAGGCCGAGGAGGAGTGCTGCCTACTGGGTTGTTATTCATGGCTTGCTCAGCCTGCTTTCTTATAGAACCTAGGACCACCAGTCCAGGGATAGCACCATCTTATAGAACCTAGGACCACCAGCCCAGGGATAGCACCACCCACAATGGGCTGGGGCCTCATCCCTCGTTAGTAATTAAGAAAATGCCTTACAGTCAGATCTTATGTTGGTACTTTTTAAATTGTAACTGCCTCTTGTCCTATTTCACTAGCAAATGTGAACTGGGCATACAAGTAGCCAGGACAGCATGTTAGAGCAAAAAATCAGATTAGAGAATAGATTGTTATTTTTATATATATAAAAAAAAGCCAATATACTTCTAAAAGTTGTGTGAAGCCTGTGATACTTAAATGACTGTGGTGGTACAAAACTTGAACACACACACACACACACATGCACACACAGACACACATACACACACACACACACACACACGTTCTCTCTCTCTCACACACACACAAATATACACATATGTGTGTGTTTATGTGTGTCAGAGAGAAATGGGGGTATTTATCTCAAAGAATTACCAAGGTAATCCTTAAAAAAAAAAAAAAAAAAAGACATGGAGTACTCTTTTCACCCTGGGTTTCTTTGGGAACTATATCAAGATTTACTGGACACCTGGAGCTATTTCAGTGCTGGTTCAACGGATCCCAGCTGTAGTGTTTTCTGGCAGCAAACCTTTACCATTTACAAGGTCAGTGCCATGGTAGCTTTGAGAGTAGGCTGAATGCAAGATTTCCTGGATCACAGGGGGCTTTGGCTGAGGTTTCAGAAGAAAGCTTAGCGTGAGAGTACATCAGTGTACATCAGCAGCGCTATTCCCACAAGATGCACCAGCACAAGGCATCCAAACTGCAACCACAACACAACCCCAAGAGACTCAGGATCGTTGGTTGGTTTTATCCACTTTGTTTCCTTGTTCGTCATTTCTGAGAGACCACCAGTGACCCCATGTAACTGTACTATGGCTTGCTAGCCTGTAGCATGCTCTTGGTTTTTTAAAAGGATTTCACCTAACAGTGTACCTGAATCTCAGAGGACACTTTAGACTTGGTCTGTTAAGAAAAGCTGAAGGATAATATACTGACCGTACTTTGAACTGTGAGACAGAGATGAGCCTTTGTGGGTCATAGATAGAATGTTGTTTTGACTCAAAAAGAATTCTCTAAAGCTCATGTGCTATTTCCAATTAAATGACAATATATAACTTTACTTGACTTTTGTATGCCTACCATCTTCTGTGAATTTAACAGACAAAATTGGTTAAGTAGAACTTATGAGTTTGATTCCTACAAAATTATGTACACAGTTAAGTATATAAATATACTCAATATTTTACATCTTGCTAAAGTAATTTGGCATAAAAACTAAATATATTTATTTAAAAACAAATACATACATTAAAAAATCCAGAACAGTCAAGTATGTCTGAATAAATCCTATTTCTCCCTGATTGCTTCAAAGTCTAAAAATATATCAGAAGGAGTGTCAATAATACTGAAAGTTTGGTCTAAAAATATATTAATTCAAACAACAAATAATATAAATAAATATAAATCCTCAATAAAATACACTAGAGAAAATAAGTCATTTGTAATCGTCATATCAATGATACCTCAAATTTTATAATCATGTCACATATACTTTTGAATAAGAGTTAAGCACATTGATCTTGTGATTTCATGTGACAGTCTTTTCCATGTTCTTCCTCCTCCTCCTCATTCTCCTCTGCTCTCATCTCCACCCCTACCTTTTCTTTCCCATCTTTTGCCTTTTGTAGTTTTTTTCCTGTCGAAAATCTACATTTGTTGTCACTCCCTGTTTCTCCTGGTAGCCTAATGTCAAAGCATTGTAGACTTCACATTCAAAAATAGATGACAAAATTCACACTTGCCCTTGGGGTAAATTTCAACTGTATGGATCCACGGTTAATTTACTATACCAAGTACAAAAGTATTCCATAGGAGAGATCGTTTAAAAGTTTGTCAAATTTTTGTTTGCATCTTAAAACACATGCATGCTTAAACTTGCATTTTAACTATAAAAATATTTAATTTTTAAAATATTTGTAAAAGCCTCTAGTGAAAAACATGATATATATATATATATATATATATATATATATATATATATAATTCAAAATGTAGAAGGAAAACTACATCAAATTTTCTATCTTCACACAAGATGTTTATCTCTTCCTAACGATACTCTGTAATGATAATGCTGTACGTGTAGATAGGTCTGTGCTTAGCCCAGTGGTCATCAGATCAGAGTGAGGGGCAGTGAGCGACTGTTGGGAGCAGATGAAGAGAAACAGAGCCAAACACAAGGCAGAGTCAGTGGAACCCCAAAAAGATGAGGGGAGGACTCTAGGAGCCCGATAGCTAGAGGTCATAGCTCTCAATTTTAACTAGGCAGAGATCATAGGGACTCACGTAGACTGAAGAAACAAACCAGGACTCTCTCTGCGTATCAGGGAGGTCCTCTGCATATACCTATGGCTGTATAGCTTGGTGTTCCTTTGGGGTCCCTAACACTGTCAGTGGAGATGTCTCTGACTCTTTTGCCTATAGTTTGGAACCTTTTACCTCTCCCACCTCATCCATCTTTGATATGAGGTTTTGTATCTAGTCTTGTTCTAAGTTGTTAGTCCATGTAGTTATGTAGCTATCCCAGGAAGGCCTGGCTCTTGTTTTTCTTTGTTTGTTTTTATTGTTTGTTTTTTATATTTATTTTTTAAGGAAAACAAAAGAGTGGATCTAGGGGAAAGCAGGAGTACAGGGAGGGAATGGGAGGAGGGGAGGTAGGGAAACGGTGCTCAGGATGTAATGTATGAGAAAAAAATGAAAAAAAGAGTAGAAGATTTTATTTATAAAAAAAAGAGGCATTTTATTGAGAGAACTTCTGAAACCCAAGAAGATAAAATTAATAAAATGATTTAAGTTACATTATTTGTTAAACGTATCTTTAAACATCATTTATTGTATCATTTTAACAAATAACTTCCTAAAATATAAAATCTTAAGATATAGGATAGAACATATGCTCCTAATTTATAATTAAAAAATGATTGAGCATTCAAATGAAATATTATTGAATGTTTTATACATTGTCTACATTATTTTATAGTGTCCTGTTGTCTGATAGAACTTGAGTGCTCTATCATCATATATGTGAATAAAGAAATTCACAGAGGTAATCATACTGGTGAGCACTCAAAGAATTAATCAAGAGAAAACAAAAAATGTGGGAAAAAGCATCTAAAATTAAAATTTCCACATGATTCTCCGAGGAATCCTCAGAATTCAGAAGATCATAGTGAAGGAAACTATTCTATAGTTAAAAGATGTTGAAGATGTGCAAAAGCAGGCAAAAATCTGTTTTCTTCTGAAGAAATAGTATGTTAGTTATGAACACTTTATACCAAAATTTACCACTTACAAATATATATATATATAAATAAATACTATAAAAAAGTAATATTCAGAGCTTATGCAACAATAAAGGAAATAGGAAATGAGGACATGAGGTATAATAAGCATCAGCATAAATGTAGAACAATAAAGGTATAAAATGTGAAATATTTAGTAGTGAATTTTTATGCATGTGTTCATATGTATAAATCATAAGGACATATATGTAATTTTAAACTTAAAATAGACTTGTTGATTGTATACTGAACATTTCAATAGTTTCTATTCTTGGAACATATTAGAGTACACTGGTGTTATTTTTTGAACCTGGATATTCAACATTAGAAAAAATAAAAGCAAAATCATAGTTTTAAAGAAAACCACAGTTAAGCTGTCACCTAATTTACAGTAGTTGTGAAATTCCTGGACAGTGAGAAACCCTTTTCAGTAAAGAAACCAACTTCAGAGACTATGTGAAGGAAATGCTTTTAAGAGCTCAAAGCAGTAGCCACATGGAACAAAAGCGTGCTTGGCAAGGGTTCTGTGTGATGTGCACATTGAAGTTCCCCTCTTTAGAGCTTAGCAGATCAAATGTGATGAGCCACTCGTTACCCCACTTGTCACTAAATAAAAGGATATGAAGCTTTTACTTCACAAGTCAAAGAACCAAATTGTTCTTCTTTTATAAGTACCACGGGGATTAAAGTTTGGTATTTTTAAAAAGAGAGCCATTTAGCAACCCTCTAACTCTTGCTATCAGTTCTGATTCAGTGCAATTAGAGTCTGAATAGAAAAGACTACTTTAAAATCAACTTAAGTGGCAGGATTAATGTGATATTTTACCAAGACATTAAAAGCTACAAAGGACGAAATTCTGTTATGAAAATATATACATGAGGACAAGCAAATATGTCCACTATCATTGATTCTTAACTTGTCAAATAAACAAGATCCACACCACCACCACAAACATGTTAATTAATATTTTTCCTTTTATCTGTCTCTTTCTCTCACTCTCTGCCCTGTTGAGTACCTGGTTTTCTTCATGATCCTTGGACATGACAAACATCCGGTATCTGAGGGACTTCATGCAGGTTTTATCCTTTGATTATAATCTTCCGTACTAAAATAATCTTATGGCCTAAGCTTTTTTGCTTGGTATTAATTTTTAAAATACATTTTCTTTCAGAAAAATCTTTTCTATATCTAAAGTTTATGGAGAGTTTGTAATTTCCTTTTCTCCACTAATCCTGTCTTGCTTCTTTCTCTCCAAAACACTGACTCCCATAACAGAATGACTACTTTACCTCTTCTGCATACTGCTTCGTACATTTCTCTCAGCTCTAGAATGGAGCACTTTCCTGCTCTGGAGAGGTACTGCTGCCCATGTTAGCCACTCTATAAACAGAGCAACAAAACAGAAAAATAGCAACAAAAATGAACATAAATGGAATTCTCTTGAATAGTGTATATTTCCATTGGAATAAGGGGCTTATTCATGAAATATTTGATAAACAGAGCCTACCTACTCCTATGCTCCAAAAAAAAAAAAAAAAGTAAGATTGCATCACATCATCTGTGTATAAAAGCCCATGCCTTGAATACCTGCACTCAACTCACAGTGTATCTCTCTGAACGTTCAGAGCCATGGAAGAATATAGCTAGTTAAAAGGCAAATAGTGCTATGTGAACCCCATTCTTAAAGGGCTTGTTATTGTGGCACCCATGAATATTTTGCTTGGGGAAATTAAAATATAAATATCTAAACATAATTTGAATTTTGGGGTATAATTAAATCTAAAGTAAAATTAATTAATTGTTATATTTTTTTATTTTCATGTATATTTTACAATGTTGTCTTCTTAAAATGTTTTTTAAATAGTTTACTAATTCTCAAGTACATAAGGGAAAAGCTATTTGGCTCTCATATATAGAGTTAACATCAGTTGAACTATATTTTGTTTGGTCGGTAAAATATTCAGCAAGATATAGTTTCTAAAAATTGAGACAATTGGAAAATCTGTTGATTTTGGATAAATAAGCAAGGTTAGAACTGAAAGTGTAATTGTAGGTATATGAGACTTACATATGGAAATGTTCAACATTGCAACATAAAATCTAACGCTTTTTTTCATTTCCAGTAGATTTATCCTTTGCATGCACAGAATTAAAGCCTAGAGTATATTGTCACAAAGACATTATTTTACCAGAGATAGTCACATTTTAAGTTCAACTCCAACACATCGGCAGTTATAAATTCCCCCTGGGTCCTGAAACTGTTAAAAACATCTCTCCTGTTCTTACACTTTTTCATGAATCTATATATTGCAATTTCCTTTCAGAGGCTAATTAGAGAAGTAAGATTTCAAAAGCCCAGAAGTCAGATCAATGCTATAAGAACATTTCAATTTGTTTCACTGGGTTAGATGAGTGAGTCATGATCAAGACTGAAGAAAGTATGATTGGAACTGTTTCCCCGATAGACTAACACCAGGAGACTGAAACTTTGGATGAGCCACCGGACTGAAGTAAGCAAGTAGCAGGTCATTGAACGCTACATAATTCAGGATGGGAACTGACAAATGAAGCTATGAAACACGTACTTACAGGAAATTACAGGTTTCGTTTTGTTTTGTTTTTTTGTCTCCAAATAATACTATAATACTCAAATTATTTTAGACATACAGAGTGATCCACTCTAACCTTTTCTACAAAACACTACCAAACTATCATTACTTTTACCTAAGGTGGGATTATATTGCTATGAAAGATTTACATTTTCTTAATTTTTCTTTCACTTATGGTGGACTCATACAAGACATGCTAACCTGGGTAGGGGTTGGGTTTTTTTGAATTATTAGACCCTTGTTCATGTTCCTTTCATTGCCTTTTTGTCGTAATTACCCATCAATGGATGACCAATATATTTTTCTTAGATGAATAATGCCTCTTTTATCAAGAAAAAATTTTTAAAAAGAATTATTGTGTTCTTTTATTGAATTAAAATATAAATATATGATTTCTCCTTTGCTTTCTGTCCTCTCACTCCTCCCTTGTAATTTCCACTCCCTCTCAAATTTCATTTCTTTTTCTTTAATTATTATTGTTATACATACACATATAAATGCATATATAAATGTATATGTGTATATACATAGTCACATACACATATAGACACGTTTATTTAAGTATATATGTATATGTATGTACATAATGAAGGATATATATGTACATATATGTATCATTTGCATCATACATTTATAGAGCACATACATTATACACACACATATATACATTATACATATACATCATATACATATTTTTATACATAAGCATATACATATGGAGGTGGACATGCCTATGCCTAGAAGGGTGAACAAGTGTAATGCAGATGTCTCTCCATATGGCAAGGCCTGAGGAGTTGCATCTCCACATGGCAAAGACATGTGGGTGATATTCATGCAGAAACTCCTGGCCTTTCACAAGGGCATGCTTGGTTTACTTTTGCCTTGCATTTGCATTTTTGACTTTGCTATTGGAAGGTTTTATTCTCAATTTGTATAAGACAGACTTCTCCTCAGAATCAGAAAAAGAAAGCTTGGACCGTGATTCATTCTTCTTTGTCTCTGAGGATTATAGGAGTGGGATAGATCACTATTCTATTTGTTAACAATGATAATGAAGTTGTGTCAACAAAAGGGCCTGGTCTGGGAGCATCAGCTCATGTCCAGATGTTCTCTTTTAATGGGAACTCAATTCTGACATCAATTTGCCCATCAACCTGTCCCAAACAACAGTGAAGTGATTATCAAAGAATAAAAAGAAGTTGCTGGATAGTTATTTCCAAATTTAATAGAAATACTCAGAGGTGAGCCAAGCAAGGATGAGGAACAGACTCAAGTTACTAATTTGCTGTGGGCTCCGGGCTATAGAGGAATTAGATCTCCTGATTAGGTTGCAGAGAGACATTAGGTTTAAATAAATATATTAATTGATTAATTTAAATAAATTAAATAAATTAGAATTGCCTGAGTATGTATTCTATCTACTCTCTGTACTGTAACCGCAGTTGCTGCCAGCAGGGGTCACATGGTTATATACCAATGGCTGGGTTGTATATTATCTGCTTGCTTAAGGTATGTTTCTTCTTTCTTTATGCAGTTCTTGTGTTAACAGGAAACCACAAGAGTTGGGGTAGAAAAAGAAAGGAATACGTACAGTGTGTACATTATTTTTAAACCTAGGAAGTACTTAAAAGTGATCGTACACGAGAAAATGAATGTAAAACCTAGTCAGCTGTGAAAACAGAGAGGTATAAATAAAAGTGGCCTGGGTTGTCTCCTTGTCAGAGTGTGAACTACTTTTTGTGGTCCAAGTCTTCTTTCACCTATTCCATACACCCTTCTGAGGGTTTTGAAGCCTGTAGATGTATGCATTGGTGCAGGGAGGCTCACAATCAGTTGTTTTCTCCATATTGACAAGTTATACTTCTCTGTCACATCCCTGTCTGGTAAAAACTGAAGTTAATACAGAAGAGAGGAAGCAAAGGGAATCATAACACTAAAGATGTTTGAAAAAAGCTATAAGGGATTATTATTTTTTATTTACTTAAAAATTACATATAATGAATACGTGTATAGACCCACAGACACACATATGTACTTTTAATGAAGTTGTATCATTTAAGTGGAAAAATTCATGATGGCATTTTAATGTGAAAGTAAATCTATGTTCGTAAAATCTTCTCTGTACAGTTTGAACAAAAAACACGTATTTTATATTTATGTAAATTTAATATATGGTGTAAATATCTTTACAATGCTCAGATATATGAAAACTTACTGGCAAGAGAAAACGCATAGATGTTTCCTTAAGTGTGAAACACTGGCCCTTACTACCAACTGCAATGGTTCTTCATAGATGTAATCTCCCTCTTGAATCAGTTTATTTTCCTAGGAAGTTAAACCACTGTACTATAATGACAGTAATACTGATAACATAGGCAGTGGAGCTTAGCTGGAGTCGAACCTTCATTGCTCCCAATGTGTAGTCATTATCTCAGACTTACAGTAGCTAATTTCAAAGACTAGTTCAGATTGCTTTAGAGGCACATTTATGTAGATGGTGAAGTGTTTGTTCTCTTTCAGAAGGCATACCACTATTGGTAATGTGACACAAGCTTTGTAGCTTTGTGTTGTGACTTTTTTACTTATTATTCCAATGTTTCATTATCTGGAATAATTTTCCTCTAATTTAACAGCAATTATTTTTTGGTATGTATTCTGTGTTATGGATAATTGTTCAGTTCAACACTCAGCCTGATGCCCCAAGTTAAGCTCAATAATAATATAACTTTTCAAGACTAACAATGTGTGTTGTCCTGCCAGTCATTATTGATTTGACTTGCATCCTCAGGACAAGACAAATACAGAAAACATATAAAAGATTTGTCGTCCTTTTTCCTATAGTTTCCAGGTACTATCCTACATGTGATGAAGAAGAGACTTTGAAGTAATAAGAATGAATATTGTAGCCATCTATTATCATTGACACGTGTCCACCCTCCTTGGAACACATTAGCAATGCTTCAATTTCAGGGATCAGATTTTATTTTTGCATAATTTATAAAATGCTAACAAATATTTTTTCCCTAATTGATATAAAATAACAGAATTTGAAGAATTTCATAAAACCTGTATAAAGAAAGGTATTTGTAGCAGACATTATTTGAATTTTTGTATTGGAAAATTTTTATTTGCTTCATTTTTTTTTGTTTGAAACTCTAATTTTATTTTATTTTTATTTTATTTTTTTATTATTTTTTGATACTTTATTTACATTTTCAATATTTCCCCGTCTAGGTCTCCACTTTGGAAACCACATATCCGCTCCCCCTCCCCCCACCTCTATGAGGGAATTCCACCTCCCACCCACCCGCTCACCTACTCCTGTATTCCCACCTTGACATTTCCCTTCCAGGACGACCAGGGTGGGGGGGTCAGGCCAGTTGACACTGTTGCTCCCTCCATGAAGAATGAGGGAATCTGCTTCATTTTTATTATTATTAATTATTTTCTTTATTTACATTGCAAATGTCCAACTTCACAGTCTCCCTTCTGTAAACCTCCCACCTCATTCTCATCCCTGTTGCTTCTAAGGCAGTGTTTCCCTCACCCATCCACTCCCAAATCACCCCTCTACCATCCCCCTTTGATGGGGTTACAAGCTTCCACAGGACCAAGCACTTGCACTCCCATGGATGCCAGATAAGGCAGTCCTTTGCTACATATGTAGCTGGAGCCATGGACAAACTCATGTATACACTTTGGTTCATGGTTTAGTCTCTAGGAGCTCAGGGGGTCCAGTTTATCGATATTGTTATTCTTCCTATGTGATTGCAGTCCTCTTCAGCTCCTGAGTACTTCCCTAAACTCTTCAGTTGGGAATCACCAGACTCAGTGTAATGGTTGACTGTGAGTATCAGCATCTGTATAAGTCAGGTGCTGGCAGATCCTCTCAGAGGACAGCTATACCAGGCTCCTGTCTGCAAGTACTTCTTTGCATCAGCAATAGTGTTGAAGTTTGGTGTCTGCAGACTGGATGGATCCCAAGGTTGGGCTGTCTCTGGATGGCTTTTCATTCATTCTTTCTTTTTTCTTTTTTTTCTTTTTTTTTTTTTTTTGGTTTTTCGAGGCAGGGTTTCTCTGTGTAGCCCTAGCTGTCCTAGAACTCACTCTGTAGACCAGGCTGGCCTCGGACTCAGAAATCCACCTGCCACTGCCTCCCAAGTGCTGGGATTAAAGGCGTGCGCCACCACGGCCCGGCCTGTCAGATTTCGTGATGGGTTAATGGCCCCATCCTTCACCTGGGGGCCATGCCTATCTCCTGGAGGTGGTCTCTTCAGGTTGTATCTTCCTGCTGTTGGGTATTTTGGCTAAAGTCATCCCCATTGGGTTGTGGGAACCTCTGGAACCCCTGACATCTGAGACATTCCACACTTCTGTTATATATTTGTGTTCATTCTTCTGGCCCTCTGGACTTCTCTCCTTTCTCTTCCTACACCCAATCTCGCCTCCCCTTTTATCCTCCCCCTCCCCCGCACAGGTCCCTAGCTCCCTTTACCACCCATGACTGTTCTCTTCCCTCTTGTAAGTGGGATTGAAGCATCCACACTTTGACCTTCCTTCTTGTAAAGTTTCATATGATCTGTGAGTTTTATCATGTGAGTTCTGAGATTTTGGGCTATTATCCACTTATGAATGAGTACATACCATGTAAGTCCTTTTGGGTATTGGTTAACTCACTCAAGATGATATTTTCTACTTCCATTCATTTGCCTGCACATTTCATGAAGTCATCATTTTTAACAGCTGAGTAGTATTCTATTGTGTAAATGTACCACATTTTCTGTATCCATTCTTCCATTGAGGAACATCTGGCTTGTTTCCAGCTTCTGGCTAATATAAAGGCTGCTATGAGCATAGTGGAGCATGTATCCTTGTTAAATATCAAAGTATTATTTGATTATACACCCAATACTGGTATAGCTGTATCTTCAGGTAGCAGTATTTCCAATTTTCTAAGAAATTGCCAATTGATTTCTAAAGTTATCGTACCAGCTTTTATTCCCATCATCAGTGGAGGAGTGTTCCTCTTTATCCACATCCTTGACAGCAGATTGTCACCTGAGTTTTTGATCTTAGCCATTGTGACTGGTGTGAGGTGGAATCTCAGGGTTGTATTCATTTGCTTTTCGCTGATGACTAAGGATGTTGAATATTTCTTTAGATACTTCTTGACCATTCAATACTCTTCAGTTGAAATTTTTTTGTTTATCTCTGTGTCCAATTTTTAAATAGGGTCATTTGGTTTTCTGGAGTCCAACTTCTTGAGCACTTTGTATATTTTGGATATTAGCCCTCTATCAGATGTAGGGTTGGTAGAGATCTTTTCCCAATCTGTAGGTTGCTGTTTTGTCCTATTGACGATGTCATTTGCCTTACAAAAGTTTTTTAGTTTCAGGAGGTCCCATTTGTCAATTGTTGATCTTAGAGCCTGAGCTACTGAAGTTCTGTATAGGAAGTTTTCCCCTTTTCCCTTGTGCGGAAGTGTTCAAGGTTCTTTCCCACTTTCTCTTCTATTAGATTCAGCATATCTGGCTTTATGTGGAGGTCTTTGATCTACTTTAACTTGAGCTTTGTACAATAAAATAAAATGGATCATTTTGCATTCCTCTACATGCAGATGACCAGTTAGGCCAACACCATTTGTTGAAAATGCTTTCTTTTTTTTCTACTGTATGATTTTGGCTTGTCAAAGATCATGTGACCATAGGTGTTTGGGTTAAATCAGGTCTTCAGTTCTATTCCATTGAACTGTCTCTGTAACAATACCATGCAATTTTTATCACTATTTCTCTGTGTAGTACAGCTTGAGGTCAGGGATGGTGAATCTCCCAAAAATCTTTTTATTGTTAATAATTGGTTTTGTACATGCTCCACTATGTTCATAGCAGCCATATTTATAATAGCCAGAAGCTGGAAACAACCCAGATGTCCCTCATCAGATGAATGGACACAGAAAATGTGGTACATTTACACAATGGAGTACTACTCAGCTATTAAAAACAATGACTTAATGAAATTTTCAGGCAAATGGATGGAACTTCAAAATATCATCCCGAGCAAGGTAACTCAGTCACAAAAGAACAAACACGGTATGTACTCACTGATAAGCGGATATTAGCCCAAAAGTTCAGAATGCCCAAGTTTCACTTAACAGTAACCGCTGGACTGAGAGTGAGGTACCAGATGGAGGGGTTGGAGAAAGGTCTGAAGGAGCGGAGGGAATTGGTAGCCCCATGGAGGGAGCAAGAGCGTCAATGGGCCTGACCCTCCCCCTGGTCGTCTTGGAGTTCAGACCACCAACCAAAGAATACACATCTATTGACCCATGGTTTGGACTACATATGTGGCAGAGGAATCACCTCGATGGCCACCAGGGAGAAAGGAGAGGACTTTGGGCCTGAGGGTGCTAGAGGCCCCAGTAAAGGGGAATGTCAAGGTGGGAATATGGGAATGGGTGGGTGGGTAGGTGGGAGGAGGAATTCCCTCACAGAGTCGGGGAGGGGGAGGGGATAGGGAGTTTCCAAAGAGGAGATCCAGAAAAGGGGAAACATTGGAAATGTAAATAAAGTATCAAAGATAAAAAGAAAATAAAAAATAAAAAAAAAAATTTTAAAAATTGGTTTTGCTATCCTGGGTTTTTGTTATTCCAGAAGTTGAGAATTTTTCTTTCTATCTCTGAGAGGAGTTGAGTTGGAATTTTGATGCAGATTGCATGGAATCTGTAGATTGCTTTTGGTAAGATTTCCATTTTTACTATTTTAATACTACCAATCTATAAGCATGAGATATCTTTTCATCTTCTGAGATCTTCTTCAACTTCTTTTTTAGGAGACTTGAAGCTCTTCTCATACAGATATTTCAGTTTTATGGTCAGAGTTATGACAAGATATTTATATTATTTATGACTATTCTGAAAAGTGTTGTTTTCCTAATTTCTTTCTCAGCAGACTTATTCTTTGCACAAATGAAGGCTACTTATTTGTTTGAGTTAGTTTTGTATCCACCCACTTCGCAAAAGGTTCAGAATTTCTCTGGTAGAATTTTTGGGGTAGCTTAGATATACTATCTTATCTTCTGCAAATAGTGATACCTTGATTTCTTCTTTTCCAGTTTGTATCCATTTGACCCACTCTTGCTGTTTAATTGCTCTAGCTAGAACTTTGAGTACTCTATTGAATAAACAGGGAGAGCATGGACATACTTGTCCAGGGATTTCAGTGGGATTGCTTCAAATTTCTCTCCATTTAAGTTGATGTTAGATGTTGCTTTGCTGTATATTGCTTTTATTATGTTATATATGTGCCTTGAATTCCTGATCATTCTAAGCCCTTTATCATGAAGTTGTGTTGTATTTTATTTTAGTATTCTACATATGGATGTTGAGATTTGAATCAGAACAGACAATGTTCCTAATTGCTAAGCAATCTCCCAAGCTCTTGTCATAATATATTTTGAACTATGTGATAGAAAGTATACAATGTAACAGGTTTGCAAATCTTATATATGTTATCGATGTTGCTCATCAATTAGATGTTTCTAATTTTCTCCTTCCTACTGGTGCTGGAAACCCTATCCTATTCTGTTTTGTTTATGGTTTTAACTGTACTGTGGTCATAATGTAATTGAAATGGTATGTTTGTCTTCTAGGACTTGCTTATTTTATTTACTGTAAAATGGACAAGGTTGATCCATGTTTTCATATGCTACAGAAGTTTATCTTTCTTTAATACCAAATAATTTTCCAATTCAAAGAAGATATAAAAGTGGTCCATAGCTACTGGAAAAGATCTTAAATTTTAATATCACATAAATACAAATATAATTTATACATACTTTTATACTTTATTTACATTTCAAATGTTTTCCCCTTTCTAGGTCTCCCCTTTGAAAACTTTGCTTGCTGTAATAGCTACTATTTTTAACAAACTATAAATATAAAGTAATATCTTGATAAATTTTATCTCCTCAACTTTGATAGTGGTGCTTCAAAATTGTGTATAATATATGTTAAAAAAGTAAACCAATAAACAACTGAGCATCCTTCAATGTTGTATAATGCTAAGCTACAAAAAAGCAATTTCATATATGGATGAAGATTTAAAAGAATTTAAGCAACACTTTTGATGAGATACTGACATACTTTGGTTATTACCCTTATTTGTTGTAGCTTTTATCTTATAATAACCTAGATTATCATGAATGCATAAATAAAAGTTTTATATCTTAAACAAAATTTAGAGAACATTGTTTCATTCATACAATAACTAGTGTCCTAATTTAAGTAGTGGCTACGATCTTAGTAAGGGAAAATCAAAAAACAAAATGGGTAATTCAACATCACCTCATCTCTACCTTCTATCTGCTGCTTGCCTCTAACACTATATAATCTGATCAATTTATTTAATATATTTTAGCTTAACCTCCTTATGTTTGTTCTAATTAAACTAAAATTTGTTTGTGTTGAAGATGTATCTGGCCCTCAATGAAAATATGATGAATTTCTAATCATAAGTACATTTAAAATATTATCATTTTATGTTACCTGAATGTAGGTATTTCATTGACAAAAATGAGATTATACAGAAATGAACTAGTTTATTCAATGCTGAGTAGTATCACCATGAGCTCTAAAAGCAAGCAATCCATTGCATTCAATACATGGCAAAATTAAAATTCAAAGTGGTATATGACAGAGTTGAATTTTAACAGTTTTTAAACTGGAATGTAAAATAATCTGTTTTATATTTTTCTAAGATATCTGCAGAAGCAACTTCTTGATTAATATAATGAAAGAGAGCGTGACTTGGAAAATCTGTAAGCAACAATATATGATAGCTAAGTCACATTTATCTCAAATGGGAGGAATCAATGGCTATCACCACTATGAGAGACAAAATTTGAAAGAAAGCACTGGAAAAAATTATTCAAAGAAATGTGTCATATATTTTTAAAGCATGGTTCTTTCTTTAGAATTTCTATAACTGTACCATTGCCTTGAGATTTTTCACCCAGAAATGAATTCATAAGCAGAATATGATACAATCTTTGGTTTCTTTTGTGAAATACATAGAAAGGAAACACTTATACTACTAATGCATTATTTTACAAAACTCTCACTTGACTATTTCAAATGGAATGGTCGGTTTAATGGAATATATTATTTCCTAAAAGGGAGTGTGAGCGATGTGCTGCATCTGTCATCACACGGTGTCTCTAAAGGAAAGGGCAATCATGAGCTCTAACAAAGTGGACCATGCTTTTCCTAATCATCCTTCCCTTGATTCCCACATCCTGTGCATAGAAGACTTCTTCCCCTCATAATGCATAACATCTCAATTCCGACAGAGCACACAATATAAAAGCTAAATTCCTTAGAGTTTATGGTTGTCTGCCAAAAAAGTATGCGATGAAAGAGAAATATATTAGATCATGCACTGTGCCTGATCCTGGTAGTATGGCATAGTGAAAAACAGAAGGGAGCGTGGGTATTATCTGTGTGAACTTCAATCTTTCTTAGATTATCAAGGTTGTACATGAAGTTTAATAGGTACAGCTTAAATATAGGCTGTAGAACTGAAATTATTGTTCATAATGTGGAGCTATGAATGCCAGATCATGGCTGCATCTCAGATTTTTTTATCATTAAAAATAAAGCCGTAGAGATGCATTAACATACTACATAAAATGTGGTTTTAAATATTTAGTTGTCACTGTGGTTGCTACTATTGGTGCAATGGCTAACATAAATATTTAACAATCCTACTTAGAAACCAGAACTATGGAGTTTGGTGGGTGATCTCTGCCTCTTACTGACTCAGAGTCTTAATATCCCTTAAAAAGTGAACCTTTACCCATTTGGTATAAGTTAGTATTCAGTGCAATTAATATCTTTTCAACTGTCGGATTCTCTTATTATGAAATAGAATAATACAAATTCTCTACTCTCAGTTGTGTTGATGTTTGAGGAGGACCTTGTAACAAAGCTATAAAGCACTCTAATGCTGCCAGATCTGCTGGGACTTGACTTTCAACTCCAACTAAATTCTGATATTCTGGCTTCTAATGACATGTTATTTACCTGCTTATCTGTTAGAGGATGAGTTAAGGTGTAAATAGTAGCAACATCACATGCAAACACACAGCCACACAACCACAAGTATACACATGCACATGCCACATACTGAGAGAGAAAGAGAGAGAGAGAGAGGGAGAGAGAGAGACAGAGAGACAGAGAGACAGAGACAGAGAGACAGAGAGATACAGAGAGAGAGAGAGCACACTGCAGCCACACATACACATATCCTCTGTAGTGTCACTAGACATTTGTATTATTGAATTGGTGCATTTTGTACCCTATTTTATAATGAAGCTGTGGTATTAAAACTGAAAAGTTTAAAGGTAAAATGTAACAGTTTGTCACAATTATGTTTCATATTGGCAGGTGCTCTGAACTTTCTGTTTGATAACTAGACATATAAATTTCAGTTCTTAAAGCTTTGCAGCCAATTTAAGGGCTCATTTATTTCACTGACAGCAAGATATATGTGCAGCCTGGTATTCTGGATGTCTGGGGCCAAAATCGGCACTTTGTTGCTTGCTTGTCTCACAGGGAGTAAATAGTAGCAATTTTTCAGCATGGGCATACTAGCACAAGGTGTTTAGCAAATAAATGAGCATAAGATGACCTGTGGTGTCCTGAAATTATCAAAATTCATGAATAATAAAATGATCTATAGATTGTTAGCAGAGGGCTACAGCACAGGCTAATTTGCAGCCAGTGAGGCTTTACAGTATAATTTATAACTTTTGAAAATTTAATGACTTCATCAATTTTTACCTATTTTTTCACTAATATAATCTCCTGAATACCAGTGTGTCAAAGTATGATTTCCTCATATGGAAAAGGCTAAGTCATCTATATTTTAGTGTCTCTACGTTTTGTTTTATTATAATAATTTATATCATAAAGCACAGCTATACCATGAGAAGATTATAATAAAGACTTCAGTATTACATAAATATCCAGATAACTTGTTGCTATTTTCTCAAGAGGATATCATTTAGTTTTGACAATTAAGAATTTCAGTTGAATTCTAGTACCAGCAATCCATAATTTCTTTAAAAACATGAAAGTCATCTTTAAATATATAAAAGAAATATGAATATATATGCTTGTTACAATTGATTACATGGAGAATATTTTGAAGAATATTTTCAAGAATAGTAAACAATTCCTAAAGTTAAATTTAACATGTTATTTAAGATACATAATTAAATTGCAGAAGAATATCTATACGTATGGCTTTCTTCTCATGACATATTATGTATTTTATAAATAAATGCTTAATTTCATTAGTAGAAGTTTTTAGATTATGTTTGCATGATGCCAATTTTTTGATAATTGAAAATTTCAAACCAACAGTTGAGGAGTCTGCATGAGTCTAACCTAAACATCCTGCATGTATATTATAGTTTTGTAGTCTGGTGTTTTTTGTTGGTTTGTTTGTTTGTTTGTGAAACTATTAGCAAAGGTAATGGGAACTGTTTGTGATATTTTTGCTTTATTTGTGGACAGTTGTTTTCCCCCTTGGTTGCCTTGTTCAGACTTAACACAAGAAGAGGTACCTAGACTTATTGCAACTTGATATGATATTTTAGATAGATATCCCTGGCAGGCCTGCACTTTTCTGAAGGTAAATAAGGGAGGATTGGATGGGGAGGGAAGAAGTCAGGGGATGGGACTGGGAGGAGAAGAGGGAGAGTAAACTGTGGTTGAGACATAATATATGAGAGAATATATTAATGAAAAATATAAGCTGGGCAGTGGTGGCGTACACCTTTAATCCCAGCACTTGGGAGGCAGAGGCAGGTGGATTTCTGAGTTCGAGGCCAGCCTGGTCTACAGAGTGAGTTCCAAAACAGCCAGGGCTACACAGAGAAACCCTGCCTCAAAAAACCAAAAAAAAAATAAATAAATAAAAAGATAAAAAATAAAAATTAGAAATCTTGCAAATGTCTCATGTAATAATAATGTAATTTGGTAAAGTGATCATACCAATACTTTATAACACTATGTGTTCATTGAGAATCCTTACAGGTGTTGTAAGATGATAGATATTACTGGAATGTCTAAAAAAACAATCCTGCAGACAAATATAAGAATAGAAGGTAAACATAAAAGAGTAAACTCTCATTTGGAATAGATAAAGAGTAGAAAAAATTGGAAGGTATTTCCAGTTGCATTTAATACTTTAGTGTTATATAAATGTATGAATGTTTTATTTCCTTCACAAAACATTTATCTGGTTATTTTTCTTTACATATTTATTTTATAGCTAATCCTTATAAATCATACTTAAATATGTATGTCCAAGATGATTGATACTTGTAAACATATAAAATGCAATGAATATAAATTTTCTGTTAAGCATAAGAATTACTGAATTTGTAGCACTTTAATGAATGTTTCATGTTAAATATATGTTCATATATACTAAAATAATGTTCATATACACTAAAATGACAAACACTTCGGATTTTGATAATCTAACTTAGAATTATTAGCTGGCTTAATTGGTTTTTGTATCTTTGCTTTACAACCTGACCAATGATCCTCTCCCTGTTACCCCTTCCTCCCACCCCTCCCAACATCCCTCATCTCCTTTGCTTCTGAGAGCATGTAGGCCACCTCCTGGGTATCCCCGCACCCTGGCACATTCTCTCCCACTGAGGCCAGACAATGCAGCCCAGCAAAACGTGTTTGTTCTTTGGTTAGTGGTTCAGTCTCTGAGAGCCTGAAGAGTCTAGTTTAGTTGACTCAGCTGATTTTCCCATGGAGTTCCTCTCCCATTTGGTCCCTCAACATTTCCATAAAAATCCCGAAGCTCCATCCACTCTTTAGTTGGGGGTGTGTGCATCTCTCTGGTCAACTGTGGGATAGACACTCTCAGAGGACAGTCTTGCTAGATTTCTAACTTCAAGCCATTCTCATGACCTCTGACCATCTCTCTTGTCATTCCATTCACCTGATCCTGAACCTACCCCTCCATTCCTTTACGTTAGGGGATTGGTAATGTCACTCATGATGATAATCTCAAATTCCATCCATTTTCCTTCAAAATTCATGATGCTGTGTTTTTTAACCACCAAATAAAATTCCATTGTGTAGATTTACTACATTTTCTTTATCCATTCTTCAGTTGAGGGATGTCTAAGTTGTTTCAAGTTTGAACATAGTTGAGCAAGTATCCCTGTGATATAGTGGAGCATCTTTTGGGTATATGCCCAGGAGTGCTAGAGTTGGGTCTTGACAGAACTTTTCCTAGTTTTCTGAGAACCCTGCAGATTGATTTCCAAAGTGGTTGTACAAGTTTAAACTCTAACCAGCAATGGAGGAGTGTTCCTCTTGCTCCACAACCTTGCCAACATGTCCTAGCACTTGAGGTTTTGATTTTAGCCATGCTGATTAGTGTAAGATGAAATCTCAGAGTTGTTCTAATTTGTATTTCCCTGATGACTAAGGACTTTGAATATTTCTTTAAGTGCTTCTTGGCCATTCTAACAACTATTGGTCTACTTTTAACATCTATTGTTAATGGTATATGTTCTGAATTCAGTCAGCTTTACTAGGTATTTCTGCCACTTCCTTCTTACTGCTATGTGTTCTGCTACTTTACAGTCACATAATTGCTACAACATAAAAGGAAGGAACACAATGATCACTGAATGAAAACTTATGCCACAACCATTTATAGATATTCTCATCTATAAATTATACAAGTTGTGATAGTAATGAATTCGTTATGGGATATCAGGTAGTCTGTAGTAAGACAATAAATATTCTATGCTTTCCATAAAAGACTACTAATTGAACAGAAAAGCATCTAAATCAGGCTAGATACAATAGAATGTTGCTCAGTCATGAAACCAAAGTTAGTAGATAGATAGATAGTTAGATAGATAGATAGATAGATAGATAGATAGATAGATAGATAGATAGATAGATAGATAGATAGATAGAGACAGAGACAGAAAGACAAAGACAGAGAGAGGCAAAGAAAAAGACAGAGATAGAAAGGAAAGGAGAGAACATGATTTTAACTTGTCAAGAGACAAAGTAACAGTAAATTGACTTATGCGAGATTATTCTCAATAAATTAAGCTTCTATTTGTCAAAATATATGCACTTGAAATGAGATTTACTATAAAAGCATTTCAGAAGTAAATATATCTGAGTGAATCGGAAACCCTCATATGTTTAGTTTAAATATGCGTTTATTCTGAGTTCGCTTTTTATTTTCAATTTAGGAAGCTTTAAATTTTGAGGAAAGAGAGACAAATGGATTAGGATAAATAAGAGTCAGGGTGAAATGTACTTTCTAGGTGTAATCAATGTGCCATTATGCTAAAAAGAGAATGATTAGTGAAGGGAAAGTCATCCTGATCATTGTGACCTGGAGAAAATGAAGTATCTGAAAACATTTTACAGTGAGAAACCATTACATTAATTATCACTGGCTGTTTTCTGTAATGTTTTCCATTTTCTACATTTATTTGTGCATTTTACTGTAATTAAAATATAATTCTAGTTACCTTTGAAGCATATATAGGTAGATCTATATACAAACAATTTCATATTAATTAACAATGGGCACATAGGAGAAGTAATTGTGTAAATTCTACTAAGGACAAATTGTGTCATTACATTACACTTCCTGTAAGCCTACCTTAGATCTTGACTTTGTGGCATTACCCTGCGGCATATGTCCGCTGTCATTGATTAAGACATTAATTACTACATAACGAAATGTAAATATGCATATATATGTTACTATGTTATTAGTCCCCAAGCCAGAAAATCCTCAGGTCATAGGACTATCTGCAATTGTGGGTTTTCTATTTTCATAACTGATTCTGAAAGTGGGCCTCAGGATATTAACTCCCAACCTCCCAGGGACTACAAGTGACACAAATTGCATGATGAATTTGCAAGTAAATGAATGTCCCCTTCTTCATCTTTCACAGTAGACTCATAGTTCCTCATTGCTTCATCAAAATTCCAGACTTCCTCCAGTTTCACTGTGACTAGAATAACAGACAACCTGATTACAATCTTGTAATTTAGGCTGCTTGTAAACATGACATGGAAGCTCACTACTTTATCTAAAGTGAATACTTAGGGTTCACTGCTGTGCTGTGGGAGCCTGAAATGGTCCTATAACCTGGGCGATGCAGTTTCTGTCTGCCCATGGCAGTACAACCTCTTCTAATAAGTTGTTTACTTCAAAGATAATCTTCCTCAGTGTCTCCCTGGTAGTCCTACCTTAGACTAATTGCAGCTTCCTTTTGAAATTTCTTTACCAAAGCTAGGTAAATATATATAGTTATGAAACACCATTATCTTAATTGGTATTTTCGCTCTCTTAATCTTACAACACATTTAAGATGTCAAAACCATTGCAGTATTCACAAATTTTGAGTCTCATAAATATTTAGCCTTGATAGCTAAAGACGCAAATCAAAAGAGGCAACAAACATGGTCAAAATTTCTAAAGAGAATGTGAATAATGTTATTTTGCCATGTAAATATTAGTTTAATTCCTACTGTTCTTAGGTTGTTTCAGAATTTCAAAATTTAAATACTGTAACCAACACTGTAACATTATTTATCAGTGCCTATTTTATACTTGATTTTAGTTAAAAGGCCAAGAAGAGACCAATATTTATATTTATTAATAATTATTAGCAGGTTTTAAAATGTTTTAAAAATAGAAATTCTATGTAAAATATTATGTAAAATATGTCCAAGTCTGGGAAAACAGGACACAGAACTTTCAGTGCCTCCAGGCCTCCTTGCATCTTTTAGTGAAAGATTTAGGCCCACCTTAACCTTTGATGCAGCTGAGATAAATGATATGATTTCCTTAGGTACATCAGGACACTCTCACAAACAGGCTCCTCATTACAGTGTAATTTAGTTTTAAGTGCTAGTTTAATCCTTTCCCTGTAGTCATTAGGCACCATTAAATTCTTTTTCTTTCCTTCTACCCTTCCTTTCTTCTCTTTCTGTTTTTATCTTTCTTTTGTTTGTTTCTTTCTTTCCTTTTTTCTTTACTTCCTTGTCTCTGTCTTCTTTCTTTTTTCTTTTTCTTTCTTCTTCCTTCATTTTTTCTTTTCAATTTATTTCTTCCTTCTTTCCTTTTTTTTTCTTTGCCTTTCTTCTTTTCCTTTTCTTTATTTGGGACTACATCTCACTCTGTAGTCCTGCATCACCTAGAACTTATGATATAGATAATACTGGTAGGTCAAACTCATAGAGAATCACTTGCTTCTGCCTCCTAAGTGTAGAAATGGTAGGTAGGAACTGTCACACCTTAACTATTAAGATTATTTTGAAGTCCTTAGGTATCATGTCTTAAAATTCAATAATTTTAGATTACTTAGTAGTACTCATTTTTTTAAATCAGGTTTTACTAAATAGCTATTGTGAGTAAAGTCTATGAATAATGTTAATGTTAGAACAGAGGCTGAAGTAATTATTCAAAGTGGATACGACAAAACAAAGCAAAAAAATCTCTGTTGGTTCTTATTCATGGTTTCTTTTGTGTTTGTGTTTTAGGTTAAGTGATATCTATTTTCTCTATATTCTTTAAGGCTTTGGTCTGTTTATTAGCTGTGATTTTATTAGATAGATGATAAATACATATTTATTAAGTTTTATTTTAGCAAATATTTCTGGTACCTAAACTTTAACTTAACTCCTTTCACATGCAAGTATATTCAAATTTTATGAACTCTAACTGCTTATAATAGCAATTGATTTGCCTCTTAAGTAAACTTATAGAACATTAATTGGTTAAAATATTACATATTAATATATGCAATTATAAAAGTTTCAGCATAAGAATAATTGCTTTATCAATGTGGTATATCTCATGTTTAGTTTTTGCAACTAACCATTTTGCGTGTGTATGTCTATATGTTCATGCTTCTCTGTATAAGCGCGCGTATGTATTTGTGTGTGCATATGTGTATGTGCATGATTATTTGTATTACATGTGTGCATATGAAGGCTAGAGTTTATGTAGTCAGATATATCATATCTCCTTCAAATACATTTTTGCCTTTTTTTTTTTTTTTTGCCACAAGATCTCTCAGTGAATCTGAAATGGTGGACACTATGCAGGAAGAGCTGCTATAAAGCAGTGACCTCCATGCCCACTGTCTTGCTCTACTCTGGTGGTTGCACTCTCGAAAGGCATGGCCCCAGAGATTTTTTCCCCAGAATTTCTTCTTGTTACAGATGTGTGTCTCATGTATGTCATCGCCATATTCCTCCTTTATTTGGCCTGATGTGAGTGAATACTGGGAGAATCTCACAGACTATAGCTTGGTGTGATTACTGTACAGATCATTGTCAACCAAACATAGGGCGAAACTTGATACTATAGACTTGGCCTACTTAAACTTTGTTAATCAATGCCAAAAGAATTACTGCTTGGGAGTTATAATAGCTGTGGAGAGAAAGATAGATAAGACTTGTTTAGTTAGATGTGTTTCAAATAAGAAATACATAACCAATAGTCCTGCTGTAATTTCCTCTTATATAATGATTTCAATCTCTTTTGAAGAATATGTTTTTATGCAATTATTTCTAGGAAAAAAAAACTAGTAGCTATGAGGTAATTTACTTGCTAAATAGAAAAAATTCACCTCAAGAGGTATAAAAAGGGTTAAGAGTCGAATTTCTTGAGTTCTTTGTATATCTTTTCCCAATCTGTTTGTTGCCATTTTGTCTTATGATGTGTCCTTTGCCTTACAGAAGCTTTGCAATTTTTATGAGGTCTCATTTGTTGATTCTTGATCTTGAGGCTAAGCCATTGGTGTTCTGTTCAGGAAAATTTCTCCTGTGCCCATGTTTTCGAGGATTTTGCCACTTTGTCTTCTATTAGATTCAGTGTATCTGGTTTTATGTGGAGGATCAATTTGGATTCTTCTATATGTTGACTGCCAGTTGAACCAGCACCATTTGTTGCAAATGCTGTCTTTTTCTCCACTGGATGGTTTTAGCTTCTTTGTCAAATATCAAGTGACCATATGTGTGTGGGTTCATTTCTGGGTCCTCAATTCTATTCCGTTGATCTACCTGCCTGTCACTGTACCAATACCATGCAGTTTTTATCACTACTGCTCTGTAGTACAGCTTGAGGTCAGGGATGGTGATTCCCCCAGAAGGTTTTCTTTTTTGTTTGTTTGTTTGTTTGTTTTGTTTTGTTTTTTATTGTTGAGAATAGTTGTCGCTATCCTGGGTTTTTGGTTATTACCAATGAATCTCTAACTATGAGGAATTGAGTTGGAATTTTGATGGGCATTGCATTGAATCTGTAGATTGCTTTCAGGAAGATGACTAATTTTACTATATTAATCATACCAATCTGTGCTTCTTAGAAGGGGGACAGAATACAGGAGGAAATATGGAGACAAAGTGTGGAGCAGAGATTGAAGGAAAGGCCATCTAGAGACTTCCCCTCCTGGGGATCCATCCCATATATAGTCACCAAACCTGGATGCTATTGCGGATGTTGAGAAGTACTTGCTGACAGGACCATGATATGACTGTCTCCTGATAGGTTCTGCAAGAGCCTGACAAATATAGAGGTGGATGCTCTCAGCCAACCTTTGGGCTGAGCACGGGGTCTCAGATGGATGAGTTTGAGAAGGGACTGAAGGAACTGAGGGGGTTTGCAGCCTCATGGGGGGAGGAGAGCAACAGTGTCAATTGGCCAGAACCCCCCCCCCCCGGAGCTCCTGGGGACTGGACCACCAATGAAAGAGTACACATGGAGGTACCCAGGGCTCTGACCTTGAATGTAGCAGAGGATGGCCTTGTTGGACATTAGTAGGAGGAATGGCCCTTGGTCCTGTGGGAGTTCGATACCCCAGTGTAGGTGAATGTCAGGGCAGGAAGGCAGGAGTGTATGGGTGGGGGAGCCCTCATAGAGGCAGGGGGAGGAGGGATGGGATAGGGGGTTTCAGAAAGGGAGACCTGGAAAGGGGATAACATTTGAAATGTAAATAAAGAAAATGTACAATAAAAAAAAGAAGTTTAAGGGAAAAAATAAAATGCTAGAGCCTACCTTTGCTTCAGTCATTCTTTGTGGTGTGTGTGTGTGTGTGTGTGTGTGTGTGTGTGTGTGTGTGTGTGTGTGTGTATGTGTTTTTTTTGTGCATGTGTGTTGGAATTCCTGCCTTTTCTTTTCTTGACTCACTGGCTCCCCTTCTCAATTGCTGTTAGCACCTACCCTGTCAGCTGCCATCAGAACTGATTCTATTCACCAATGGCACACCTTGTTGCCTGGCTTGGTTTACACTGTAGTGTCAAAACTGGCCTTTGACACTGAAACACTGAAAGTCACAAACTCAGTTATACTAGCTGGCCAATAAATCCTAGGAGATAGATAACTCACTCTCTCCAAAAAGGAACATTAAGATTACAGGGATGTCCTCAGGTTTCACATCCTCAGATTGTTATGAGAACCCCTCTATTACCTAAAGCACTTCCCAGTCCTAAACTAAAATAATATTAAAATAGATAAAAGTTTATACCATGGCGACATTTAAAGAAAAAATCATTAAAATAATGCAGGACTTTTCTCAGTTTGAACTAGTCAGGTAAAAATCTTCTTTAAATGTAGCAACTATAGATCTTATGTAATTGAAATTTATTTTATAAAGTAGATTTTTAATTTTTTTTTTATGATTTCAACACTATATCTCTTATAGTCTTCCATGTTCATGTGTTATAGATCATTTGCTTTTTTATATTTTTGATACTTTACTTACATTTCAAAGGTCTCCCCATTGGAAACCCCTATCCCTTCCCCATTCCCCCTGCCTCTATGAGGGTATTCCCCCACCGACCCACTTACCCACTCCTATCTTCCCTCCCTGGCATTAACCTATACTACAGCATCTAACATCCTCAGGCCCAAGGGTATCTCCCCCCTTGATGGCCAACAAGGCGCTCCTCTGCCACATATGTGACCTGAACCGTGGGTCCCTCCATGTGTATTCTTTGGTTCATGGTCCAGTCTCCAGAAGCACTGGGGAATCTGGCCAGTTGACACTGTTGCTTCCTCCATGGGGCTGCAAATTCCCCTCAGCTCCTCTAGTCCTTTCTCCAACTCCTCCATCTGGGACCTCACGCTCAGTCCAACAGTTGCTGTGAAGTGAATCTTGGATATTCCGAACATTTGGGCTAATAACCACATATCAATGAGTATATATACCATGTTCATTCTTTTGTGACTGAGTTACCTCACTCAGGATATTTTCAAGTTCCATCCATTTGCCTGCGAATTTCATGAAGTCATTTTTAATAGCTGAGTAGTATCCAATTGTGTAAATGTACCACATTTTCTGTATCCATTCCTCTGTTGAGGGACATCTGGGTTGTTTCCAGCTTCTGGCTATTATAAATATGGCTGCTAGGAACATAGTGAAGCATGTGTCCTTATTACATGTTGGAGCATCTTCTGGGTATATGCCCAGGAGTGGTATAACTGGGTCCTCAGGAAGTATTCTGTGCAATTTTCTGAGAGTCTGCCAAACTGATTTCCAGAGTGGTTGTACCAGCTTGCAATCCCACCAGCAATGGAGGAGTGTTCCTCGCCAGCATCTGCTGTCACCTGAGTTTTTGATCTTAGCCATTCTGACTGGTGTGAGGTGGAATCTCAGACTTGTTTTGATTTGCATTTCCCTGATGACTAAGGATATTGAGCATTTCTTTAGGTGCTTCTAAGCCCTGCGAATTTCCTCAGTTGAGAATTCTCGGTTTAGCTCTGTTCCCCATTGTTTGATGGGGTTATTTGGTTTTCTGGAGTCTAACTTCTTGAGTTCTTTGTATATATTGGATATTAACCCTCTATCGGACATAGGATTGGTTAAGATTTTTTCCCAATCTGTTGGTTGCCATTTTGTCCTATTGACAGTGTCCTTTGCCTTACAGAAGCTTTGCAATTTCATGAGGTTCCATTTGTCGATTCTTGATCTTAGAGCATAAGCCACTGGTGTTCTGTTCAGGAACTTTTCCCTGTGCCCATGTGTTCGAGACTTTTCCCCACTTTTGTCATCTACAGAATTAACTATGTCATGGTTGCCTCTCAAAATAATTGATCTATTTATTTTCAAGTGTTTTTCAAAGTGTTTACCACTTTCAATAAGTTAATTATTTACCAAGACATTTTTATCAACTTTTCTACCCTCTCCACACACCCTGTCCATGTACGAACATCTCTTAAAGCTTTTCATATTTATCATATGCATATTATTTCAATGTAAAAGCAACTTCCTGTGACTCCTAGACCACACCTACAAACAATAGTTACTGTGACTGCTTCTTTAAATTTGTCTTAAATGAGTGTAATAGAATTAAAACTGTTGGGCAGAATAGTAGATTAAAATAAGAGATCAGCTATCAATCTAAACTGAGATTACAGGATTTATTTCATATAAATGTTTAATTTTACTTTGTAGAAAAAAGCAATTGCACTAAAAACCAGATTATTTAGTTAGATTTTACAATTAACTGCAATTAACACTACACTGGAATTAATTTGTGTTTTTATATTCTTCGTACTTTAAATAGTAATGCATGGCTACCTGGTTTGGAAGCCTTTCCAAAACAAAGGTTTTGAACCTAGGAAAGACCTTGGAGTAATTGATGCTGAGAAAGCTGAGATTTTTCTATAATACAGATGTATTCCACTGTCTCCTCTAGACATGTCACATAGAAAAACATCATTCACTCAGCACTTACTACCAATTTCTCCAAGTAAAAACCTGAACCATGCCTTTTTTCATAAAATATTTTGATTAACTGTGCAGAAATAGCTCAGTAATAGATCACTTGTCAATCATATTGAAGGAGCCATAATCATTGATTGCAGAGAAAAATCACTGGCCTTTTTAATCTATTGGTTATAAGCTTGGATAAATTAAATTTAAGTGTTTTTTCTACAACTTTCTGACTGAGCCTTTGGAAATTTTAATACATGTAAACAGAGAGTTTCTTCATATTCAACTTTAATGGGCATCTTTGTCCTTACCTGAGAACAATTTGACCATTCTGTCAACTCTCTTTGAATATTCTGGCACCTATTTTTAAAAACCTTAATTTCACTAACTAAAGTCCAAAGTTAGTGTTTTCAATCTGGGGAACTAAGTGGCATTTCAGGTATTGGGATGAAAACCAACAAGATTATTGCATTTTAATCATTATTCTTTTGCTAATGACAGTTCTCATTTTCTGAGCAAGCTTTCCAAACTGGGGCATTTTTGGATGTTTAACAAAATTTAAAATAATGTGTTTATTTGTTTATGAAAAATATTCCTTGTACATTTTTTATTTTGTAAGAATACATTGATAATAAAGCAAAATACTTGAGGAAAAAGTATGTATGGGTACTTCCCAGTTCAATGTGTGGCCATGTTTATTAATGGTCAGCATACAGAAGTATATTTGAGAGGAAATCCAGAACAAATAATTCCTGTACATTTCCTAGATTAAACTTTTCGTAAGGTATTCTACATAGAAATATTAGGTTTGTGAACTTTCCTCTAATGTGTTCTACTCTGTAAAAATATCTTACCATGTTCATATCATTGTACACATATTTATGTATGTGTGTCTATATCTATACATTTATACATATATTATACAAACACATGAATATTTTATATTACATATTTATATTTATATTCATATCTATATTTATATGTGTGTTTGCAATGTTGTTTGTTTACTATTATTACTTTTAGTTTTACACAGTCCATTCATTGCCCCATTCCTGGTCTGCCCTCCTACGTTTCCACATTCTTTTCCTCCTCCTCCATCTCCAAGAAGATGTTTTCCCCCACCAAACCTCCCCACTTCCTGGGACCTCAAGTCTCTCCAGTGTTAATTGTATATTCACCCACTGAGGCCAGACAAGGTAGTCCTCTAGTTTATATGTATCCGGGGCCTCAGACCAGCTTATTTATGCTGCATTGTTGGTGGCTCAGTGTTTGAGAGATCTCAGGGCTCTGGGTTAGTTGAGAATGCTTGTCTTTCTATAGAGTAGCCCTCCTTCTCACCTTGTTTTAGCCTTTTCCTAGTTCAACTACAGGGGTCCCCAACTTCAGTACAATGGTTGGGTGTAAGTATCTGCTTCTATCTTATTCAACTGCTTGTTGGACCTTTCAGTTGACAACCATGCTAGACTACAGTCTGTAAGCACACCACAGCATGAGTAATAGTGCCAGGCCTTGGAGCCTCTCCTTAAGTTGGATCTCATGTTAGGACAGTCACTGAACCTCATTCTCTTCTCCATTTATAGCCCTGAAGTTCTTTTGGACAGGAACAATTCTGAGTCAGCTTTTGACTGGGATGGCAACCTCATCCCTCCACTTGATGTCCTATCTTTCAATTGGATGTTGACTGTACAAGTTTCCTCTCCCCACTGTTGGGCATTTCATCTAAGGTCCCTTCCTTTCAGTCATGAGACTCATTCACTGCCCAGGTCTCTGGTATGTTTTAGAGGGTTTCCCCACTTCCAAAACCTCGAAGTTACAAATTTCCAATAGTTCTGTGGGCCTTCTTGTCTTCTCTCCTGTGTTTTCCAACCCCCATACTGATCATGTTTCCCTTTTCCCCTCCCCCTCTCCTCTCCCATCCAGGTCCCACATTCCCTCTGTCTCCCTTTATTGTTTTATTCTCCCTCCGAAGTCCTACTGAGGCATCCTCACTTGAGTCCTTCTGCTTATTAACCTTTTTGAGTTCTGTTGATTGTATCCTGAGTAGTCCGTAATTTTCTGGCTAATATCCACTTATCAGTGTGTACATACAATGCATGTGTTTTGGATTTGGGTTTCCTCCCTCATGATGATATTTTCTAGTTTCATCCATTTGCCTGCAAAACTCATTCTCAATAGCTAACTAGTATTCTGCTATGTAAATGAATCGCAATTTCTGTATTCATTCTTCCATTGTGGGACATCTAGATTTTTTCTGGCTTCTGGCTATCACCAATAAGGCTAGTATGAACATAGTGGAAAATGTGCCCTTGTGGCATGGTGGAGAAATTTTTGGGTATATACCCAAAAGTAGTGAATGTGTGTCCTCAGGTGAATATATTTCCAATTTTCTGAGTAACTTTCAGATTTAGTTCCAAGGTGATTGTACCAGTTTACAATCCACCAGAAATGGAGGAGTGTTGCTCTTTCTTCACATCCTTGCCAAAATGTGGTGTCACCTGAGTTTTTGATCTAAGCCATTCTAATTGTTGTAAAGTGAAATCTTAGGGTCTTTCTGATTTACATTTCCCTGATGACTAAAGACTTTGAACATTTCTTTAAGTGCTTCACAGGCACTTTGAGATTCTTCTGTTGTAAATTCTCTGTTTAGCTCTATACCTCATTTTGGATTGGGTTGTTTGATTTTTTGGAGGTTAATTTCTTGAGTTCTTATATATTTTGGATTATCAGCCCTCTATCATATGAAGAGTCAGTGAAGATTTATTTTTCCCAATCTGTAGGTTGCCAATTTTTCCTTTTGACTATGTCCTTTGTCTTACAGAAGCTTTTTAGCTTCGTGAGGCCCCATTTATCAGTACTTGATCTTAGAGCATGAGCTATAGTTCAGTTTAGGACATTTTCCTATGTGTCCATGAGTTCAAGGCTTTTTCCCAGTTTCGATTCTATTAGATTCAGTGTATTTGGTTTTATGCTGAGTTCCTTTTCCACTTGGACTTGAGCTTTGTGCAAGGTGACAAATATGGATCTATTTTCATTTTTCCTACATACAGATTGCCAGTTAGACCAGCACAATTTATTGAAGATGCTTTCTTTTTTTTCCATTGTATATTTTTGGCTCTTTGTCCATAAGTCTGTGTGTTTATTTCTGGGTCTTCAATTCTATTATAGTAATCAGCCTGTCTGTCTATGTACCAATACCATGCTGTTTTTATCACTATTGCTCTGTGGCACAGCTTGAGGTTAGGAATGGCGATTCCCCAAAAAGTTCTTTTGTTATTAAGAATTTTTTCAGTATCCTCTTTTTTGTTTGTTTGTTTGTTTGTCCATATGAAATTAAGAATTGTTCTTTTCCTATCTTTGGATAATTGTGTTAGAATTCTGATCAGGATTATAATCCCCTTCAGCTCCTTCAGTCCTTCCCCTAATTTTTTCTGTGGTCCCCCAGGCTCAGCCAACATGGTTGGCTTTGAGTATCTGCATCTGTCTTAGTGAGGTGCTAGCAGAGCCTCTCAAAGGACTGCTTCACTAGGCTCCTGTCTACAAACCCTTTGTGGAATTTGGCATCTTCACTAGAATAGGGGATTGGTATCTGCAGATGGAATGGACCCCTAGGTAGGGAAGTCTCTGGATGGCCTTTCCTTTAGTCTCTGCTCCTTTTCTTTTCTCTGCATTTCCTTTGTACAGGAACAATTCAGGTTAAAATTTCTGAGATGGGTGGGTGGTCCCATCCCTTAACTGGGGATCATGTCTCTTCAGGTTGTTTCTTCTTTCGGTTAAGTATTTCAACTACTATCATCCTCATTGGGTGCTGGGATCCTCTTGCTTTCCTGGAATCTGGGACATTCTAACAGTTTCCCTCATTCCCAACCCCCACCGCTTTTTATTTCTGTCCATTCTCTTTGCACTCTGGACCTCCCTCCTATCTCTTCCCATACCTGATTCTGCTCTCCCTCCTCCCTTTCCCTCTCTCTCCCAGGTCCCTCTCATGATTATTTGTTCCTCCTTCTAAGGGGGATTAAAGCATTTGGCATTCCTTCTTGTTAAGCTTCATATGGTCTGTGAGTTGTATCATGGTTATTCTGAGCTTTTGGGGTAATATCCACTTATCAGTGAGTGCATAGAATGAGTTTCCTTTTGAGTATGGGTTACCTGACACTCAGGATGATATTTTCTAGTTCCATCTATTTGCCTCCAAAATTTATGATGTATTTGTTTTTAATAACTGAATAGTATTCCATTGTATAAATATGCCACATTTCTGTATCCATTCTTCTGTTGAGGGACGTCTGTGTTGGTTCCAGTTTCTAGCTATTATAAAAAAGGCTGCTATGATCTTAGTTTAGCATGTGTTCTTGAGATATATAGTTCATTCATTCAGCAGACAATTTTGTTCTTCTGATTTTCAATCCATTCTATGTTTTGCATAAAATACCAATTGATATTGACATGTTCATCTATTTTAGAAAGGCATATAGAGAAAGTTTTCTTGTTTTAGTGTCCAACATATGTCACCATAGTTAGCCAGTAGTGTTTCCGTGCTTTATATTTCGCATTATTAGCTATCTATACATGTAAATTGAAATTCAGCTTGAAAATAATTAAATTTTATTCCATTATAATACCATATAAAATATAAGTAGTTTGAAAAGAAATACAAAAGTAAAAAGAATGAAAATAATTATATTTAATAAGTTTAAAGTACATTGATCTCTTCATAGAAATCTATGATAAAATATAAGTGATAAAAATTTTCTGGTTGTAGAAACAGCATAGTTGCTCAAACTATTTTATTTTTTTAATTGTGGACTTACTTAAAAATCTCATTATTAATGCCATCTTTTTCTTTCTTATAATCATCAAGGTATGTTAACATTTTTGTTTTATTCATTGTAAAAATAGTATATTTTACATTCTTTTAAACAGTAAATAGTAGAAAAGAAAAGAAAAATTATGAGTGAATTAATAATTTTTACATATTAACAACAAATTTAATATTCATAGTATTATGTAAGTCATTTAATGAATTCCACCAAATGGGGTTATTCTAACTCTAACATTTTTTAAAATAATTTTTCTTGAGTTTTACTTTATGTACCTATATACAGTCAAACTGTATTTCTGTAGGGTGGGGAAGGGAGTTCACATAGTCTGTTTTAAGGTGTCAGAAATAAGAAACCTCTCAAAACTTTTAATATGACAGTCAATGTGAGTTAAAACATAGTGACCCACGTTATGAAAAGATGAATCTACTTCATAAAGTTTTCCTCTGATATCCACAAATATGCCATATCATTCAAGGAAAGTAATGCCATGCAAAAGGTAAACATATCTCTTTGTAGATTTCACTGTTCTCTCTTCATATGTAGACTAATGTTGAAGATTTCTAGTACTAATAAGATTAAATGATTGCCATTGTTTCTAGACTATTAAAATATAAAAACCTTACAAAGCACTGTCTATAACAATATTGGCAACTGACAATATATGATGATAGATACTCACACCATGACTATTAAGAGTAAATATTTTAAACAGTTTAATCATAGATTAGATGATCTTTCTTCATTTAAAAATTTAGGACATATATTAAGGCTGTGATGAAAAGGAAACTGTAATATAATTTCAAAAACATAACTCACTCCTTCCTCCTGTAATGCTTTCTATACTGTTTAAAAAAAAAGAAAAAGAACAAAGAACTTTGTTAGGGATTAACACAGATGGACACAAAAAGTCAGAGTCATATACAGACACACAGACATAGAGATAGAGTCACAAGACAGTCTTCAGGCAGGCACAGATTCAGACTCATACCAGACGGTCAGAGGATAAAAGACACAGAGAGTATGAAACAGAGAATTCAAATCCTGACTTTTTCACAGTTAAATGACATCAAGCGAAAGTGTTCTGATGCCCTTTCTTGATGCAATGGAGAGACATTATTGATGACTTTGAGTTTATTAATAATGCATTCAAAGTGACCACAAGGGATAGCTCAACATGTGTAAATCAATAAATGTCATCCAGCACAGAAGATTCAAGGTCAGGGACCACATGATGATCTTGTTAGCTGCAGAGAGTCCTTTGATAAAATCCATAGCCCTTTATGATGAAAATCCTGGAGCATCTCGGGAGACATGGGACATTTCTTGACATAACAAATCTATCGACTGGAGCAGGGAGAATGGATGACTTTGCTCTAAATAGTTAAGACTTTTTAATGTGAAAAAACTGTATTAGGCAGTGGCAATATTCAGATAATAATCTCTTAAAATCTGTTGAATTATATAAATTATTTTTAATTATTGTTTTTTATTTTTTATGTCCATTATTAATATCATTGTTTGTCCATATGCATGCCTTTGTGCTCACAAGTAGATGTGCCTTCCATGGTTGGCATGTGAAGGACAGAGGGCAACTTTTGGGAGTCTCTTCTCTCTTGTTTTTTGAGGCAGGTTTGGACTCATTTCTTTCATGCGGCTTACTCTATTTTAATAAGCCTATGAGCTACAAGGGAATTTGTCTTTCTGTGCCTTCTACCTTGTAATTGAAGTACTGGGATTCCAGTTGCAATCATCAAGGATTTTATGATTTTTAGAAATGCAACTCACATCCTCAGGCTTGTACAACCAGTGATTGACACACTAGTCAAGAATCCTGTATCTTGAATTGTGTACATTGAGACTCCAATTGTAGAAAAATATATTAGAGATTTTTTTTTGTATATTGTCACTGTGTGTGAATATGTGTAATCATCTGAGAACATAACAACTGATGTATAGAACCATTTTACCTGATGGCATCGTGAATACTGCCAAAAATGAGATTCCAAAATTATATAAAAACTTAGGGCTTAAAGTTTCCACTTTGAGAAAAATTAATCCTTCAGAAGGAAAATAATGGACAAGAAGCTCGGAGAATGCCATTGAGAAGCTGCTGGTAATATTGCTGTAGGTAACCACATGAGTGTAATGTCCAGATATTCAGAGTCAATATGGAAAGTACCCCTGTTCTTAAAATTTATCTATATATCTAATTTAGAATATCACAAATTGCATTATAATTTTCTTTGTCATAACATACTACAATTACTCCATATTATTAAATATATATATAATTTATACATTGATTTAAAAATTCACTATAATATATGCAGTAAATATGTTGACTCAGTGCTTTTTTGTTTATTTCAATAGTCTATTTTCTGTATTTCTGGGGATGCCTTCTGTTTCACTATAATTTAATATAAAATGTAACAATGTAAGGGTAGTTCCATTTTTTCTCATTGTTTTTCCCCAGGTGTTCAATAATAGCAAATTTAAATCCTCACAGTTATGACAGTTCTACAAAGATGGGTCTAGTTTATCTTCTGCAAACTGCAAAGGTTAAAACAAAGAAAACAGGGATAAAGTAATTTTCTTTGAGATAATGTCTTTTAAGTCATTTGCTTTTATATATGAAATTAATTAAACCAGCTAGATTGAAAGTTGATATATGGAGGATTTTATTCCTTTTGCTTAATGTAGCATATTATTTCTCTGTGAAAAAACGTTCAGTTGTAATTTTCCCTTTATTTTTCATTTTCAATCATCTATAATTTTAGTTAATGATATACTGCATTATATAAAATACTCACTTCTCTATTATGTATTTAGTATACAGATAAAGTATTTCCTCATATCATTTAAAACTCAGCCGGCCATAACTATGCGAAACAGATTATTCTATGATAACAAATGCTATGTAAGGTCTACATTTTTGTAGCTAATAGACAGATGCCAAAAATATAGCTACTTGGAAATTATAAAGTACCTTTCCTGGGAAAATTTCTTGATGCAAAAGAAAAAGAATATTCTTCTGTGTCCAGAATATTTGGAAATAAAAACTATTTTATTATATCTCATAATTACAACCATTATTTCTGTGCAGTTTTATGCTGAATAATTCAATTTAAATAGAGATGGAGGTAGTATTATTTTTTCATCGTTTTAATACTTTAAAGGCTTAAGTGTTACATTTGGAAATATATAAGGATTTATAGTATTAAAAACATTGTTAAAATATATTTATTTGTTATTAGGGGTCTGATATATTTTTTCATAGACTACCATACTAACTCACATTAAAGCTATTCTGTGTAAGAGTTCACATTGTATTTTGTATTTATTTGGTTTGGATAATTTAAATTCTATGTCTATTTATGAAGTCCAATATCAGAGTAAATACTATTTAAGTATGAGTTAAGAAAAAATAAGTCCGTTAGCTAAAAGGAGACAAAAAGTGTTACTAATTATCAGATTTATTTTAGATCTCTAGTTTTCTGTGTTACTCATAGGTTTTTTTCTTCTCTCATAAATTACATCCCAATAGCAGTTTCTTCTACTCCCATTCTACTGAATCCCTTCCTGCCCTGTCTTCCCCAGACCTCCCTCTACTCCCTATTAAAGGGAAAGAAAATAGCAGGCCTCTCACCAAATATGATCCAAGGAGCTATTCTCAAATAAATTTGTTAGAATATCAAAAAACTATTTTCCTAGAGAATTCAAAATTCATATTTATAATTTTTCTAAGAATATATAGATTTGCATTTTTAACATTGCACATCGACCTTTAAGCAAATGTTATATAAGTCATTTTTAGAAGTCTTTATTAAAATTATTTTTATATCATTTTAGTAAGTTTTTAAAGTATTTGTTGCATTGCCACTAGGTGGAACCAGTAAACTTTGTAATTTATACTAATACATTTTTTTTCTTTATGTATATTCTGATAAACTCTTCAACTAAAAGCCATAGAACTATTTCAACATTGAAATTTATTAACTATGATCACCATTACAACATTACAATTTCAAGTCTAACAATATTTTAGGAAAATATTATTTCAAAAATAAGGAAAAAAATCATCATCAAATATAAAGGTATTTTAACAAAGTAAATGCCATTTTTTAGCAAAGAGAAAGGATGATTAAATCATATGTTAAAACTGCATCAATATTTTTAATGTAAAATATTAAATTGTATTTCTGTAGAAGTATGAAAATTTCAAAAATATTTGTACACATTTTTAGACTCTTAAATAATTGGTAGCTATTATATATAAAATAATTGGTAGCATGAGATAAAGTTGCTTTAAAAGTTACCTGTAACAGTTAACTATGAATTAGTTTTTTTATAGGAAATTAATTTAGTAGGATTAATACTCACTACTCCTATAAAGTAAAAGTTATGGATATGTTTTATGGGAATGATAATCTTTGTTCTTATTTGAGTTCCAAACATCAACCCACTAGGCTTTAAAACATATTTCCTAAGCCATAGACACACAAATCATCTTGGCTAAAATCACAAACAATAAGAAATGAAAACATCGTTAATGAATGTGAGAAATGACTTGTATGGAGTAAAGTGACAGTATCAGAAATAAGAGGGAGACAAGAGGTTAGGGGCAACAGTAAGAAGAATGAACTTATTTACAAGTATGAAATTGTTCAAGAAAAAATTAATCAACAACACATGGACACATAAAAATAAAACATTAATGATAATGGTAGAGGAAAAAGAGCATAAGTGATAAACTCAGATTAGCAAAATATTGATGACAAAGTAAGCTATTTCCTCACAGGGAAGATAGTGGTAATGTAATAGTCTCACAAAGAGGAGATGAAGCTTCCAAACAATAAAAGACAAAGGACAGAGGAAAAAGAAGAGCTGTGAAAGGTCTCCTTCAGAGGCTACAGGTCCCCCAACAACTGGAGCAGAGGATCCTGTTTCCATAATTGGGCTGCCTTGTCTGGCCTCAGTAGGAGTGTATGTACATAATCCTACAGTGATATGGTGTGCTAAGGTGGGCTGGTACCAGGTGTGTGTGTGTGTGTGTGTGTGTGTGTGTGTGTGTGTGTGTGTGTGTGTGTGTCTCAACCTTTCAGATGACAAGGGGAGAGGGAATGGGAGGAGAGCTTGTGTGATGGGAAGACTGGGAGAAAATGGGCTGTCTATAACCAGATTTGTTTAAATAAATAAACAAAGGAAAAGGAAACGGAAGCCTGGGTATATTAGAAAGGGAGACATTATACCTCACAGTTCTAGAAGGCGGTATTCTGCACTCAATATGCAGCGAGATCCCGATTTTCTACTAAGACTGTGTAGAATCCCTCAATTATCCCTTCATGGCCCCCTGTTGAGGGATGGGGTCACTCACCCATCTCAAAAATATTAACACAGAATTGCTCCTGTCTAAAGGAAATACAGGAACAAAGAGTGGAGTAAAGACTGAAAGAGAGGCCACCCAGACCGCCCCACCTAGGGAATCCATGCCATCTGCAGACACCAAACCTAAACAGTATTGCTGATGGCAAGAAGGGCTTGCTGACAGGAGTCTGGTATTAACTGTCTCCTGAGAGGATCTGGGGAGCCTGACCAATATAGATTCGGATGCTTGCAGCCAACCATCAGATTGAGCATGGGGGCCCCAATGGAGGGGTTAGAGAAAGGATTGAAGGAGCTGAAGGGGTTTGCAACCCGTAGAAAGAACAACAATATCAATCAACCAGACCTCCCCCCAAAAAACTCCCAGGGACAAAAAACCACCAACCAAACAGTACAAATGGATGGACCCATGGCTCCAGCTGCATATGTAGCAGAGGATGGCCTTATCTGGTATCACTGAGAGGGGAGGCCCTTGATTATGTGGAGGCTTGATGCCCCAGCTTAGGGGAATGCTAGGGCGGGGAGGCAGGAGTGGGTGAGTGGTGGCGCATCCTCATAGAAGTAGGGGGAAGGGAGTGAGAGAGGGGGTTTGCAGAGAGGAAACTGGGAAGGGGGATAACACTTGAAATGTACCTAAATAAAATAACCAAAAAAAAAAAAAGAATAATTTTGTATATTCTCATCATTTTTACACTGAAAAATTCAGTATCCAAAGTTTGGTCTGGTTCCTCGGATGGCTTTTTCATGACAGATAAGTTTTGATGTATTCTGTCACCTAGAAAACATGGAACAGGCAACTGGAGGGAATCATTGTGGCTTCACGAGGAAGGAAGAGGAGGAGGAGGAGGAGGAGGAGGAGGAGGAGGAAAGTGTTAATCAAAAAAAAAAAAACCCACAAATGTTACCTTTGTCCCTTATTTGTGAGGGTGCCAATTTCATTCTTGAGTACCCAAATTTTGACATATTATTCTATTGTCACATTAGAGCTAAAATTCTCCTTTTGATTTTGAGAATATAACCATACTCTAGCATCTGTGTCTAAATAAAGTAGTAGAGAAACAATTTTCTTTGTTCTTTTAAGAACAGCAACAAAAGCCTAAAAGGTAGAGAGTTGTTGAACTTTGGCAAATGACAAAGACACTTGTACAAAAGTAGGTTTGAAATCCTTTGTTGAATTAGCAGCAAAGATGCTGATGATATAAGCAATTAACAGTGCTAAAAAATAGTGAAATTATAGCATGGATTTTCCATGTGTTAATATTCAAATGATTAATTTTCCAAAGAATTTTAACTTTTCATTGCTTAAGAGAATAAACAACTTTAAACTGTTAGGAAAACAAAGCATAAAAAGACATAGCATAACAGATGTAATGGTTGTATAAGGTTGGTATTATTATATGGTAGAACTTGTATGAAAATTTCATTATTTATCTTTGATAGTACTTAGAACATCCTAAAGGTGTTTGACTCTAGTAATTTGAATGCACTTTGAGTTTCTTCATAACGTGTAATGGTTGTTTTATAGAACTGATTAGTAAAATACCTTGAAAACAGAAGGGAAAATTGGTAAGAAGACTATTTATGGAAAATGTTCAAAGTTTGATTTATCATTAAATGGAGTATAGGAGCTGGTGTATATAATAATATAATATGATTGCCTTACATACCCAGCTGTAAGAAGTCATTTATTTACAAAAACTACAATGTGTTCACTAACAGAAGTACAGAATGGAAGAGCTACTTAATTAGATGAGGACTTGTATGTAAGCATACTTACAGAGGTAATAAAGTTATTATATTATGCTGAGATATATGTAAATGTTTATCAATGTTCATAGATATACATAAGAAGGAACAGTACATGAGAAGAAAACATGAGCACTTGAGATGGATAACATTGCTACATAGTGATGTTTGAACATTTCAAAAGAGTTGTTGAGCTACATATACTTTCAAAAGGGTTAAATATAAATTATGCAGCTACATCAAAATAAACTTGTGCTATTTGTCTTGATCTATCTAAACATTTACTTTTCTATTTTTAATATGAAAATATTATTTAATTCTGCATTAAATGAAAAGAAGCTATTTAGGAACTCGGTTTATCTTAAATGTTTGAGTGACTATGGAAGACACTTTCTTTAAACATAATAATATAGAAATAAAACATTTAGAAACATAACTGAATATCTACAACAATGTTTATAATTAAGTAATAGTTAAAATCATCTGTTTATGTTACACATATGTAATACATTTTTTAGACTGGTAGAATGAAGGAAAATTCCATCCATCCACCAGAATCACAAGAGTAAGTAGGTTCTCTTGGACAAAAGTTAAAAATGCTTATGATACTACATAGAACATGCATAAGCTACTGGGCCTCCAATTTGATCAGAAAGTATTTTTAATTTGTTTTGTTCTTTTTAGTGAAAATCTTAGCAAGCAAGAAGTTGACCTTAGCACATAAACCCTATGACCACAGATGAAACTACTACTCTCTTATTTGATTTTGAATTTATGTCTCATCATCCAAAGAAGGGTTGAACAGACAGAACCATCATCAGCAATGGTGACCTGACTAAGTACCAAAATCCAAGTATTAACTGTGGAGTTGAGAAATCAATATCTTTGTTTTATTTATTGGTTAAGAGAAAATTTAGAAGAGTTATTTCTAAATGATCTTAAAATGTATGTAGTCTTCACTGGTTATAAGAAAACAAGAAAAATTATGGTTACGAACCCATGAGCCCTTAAGATTACAATTCACAGACCACATGAATCTCAAGAAGGAAGACCAAAGTGTAGGTGCTTCAGTCCTTCTTAGAAAGGGGAACAAAATACTCATGGGAGAAAATTTGGAGACAAGGTGTAGAGCAGAGACTGAAGGAAAGGCCATGCAGAGACTATCCCACCTGGGGATTCATCCCATACACAGTCACCAAACCCTGACATGATTGTGGATGTGTAGAAATGCTTGCTGAAAGGAGCCTGATATAGCTGTCTCCTGAGAGGCCTTGCCAGAGCCTTACAAATACAGAGGCAGATGCTCACAGTCAAGCATTGGATTGAGCACGAGGTCCTCAATGGAGGAGTTAGAAAAAGGACTGAAGGAGCTGAAGGGGTTTTCAATAATTAATTAATTGGATTTATATTATTATAATTTTTAATATTATTTTAATTCAGATACTTATAAATCTTACATTTATACTCAAAAATATTGTAAAGTGATATTGACATAGAAAGTAATACATAGATAATTACATAGAGGCAAAAATCATTTATAAAGAATTTATGATAATGAATAAAAAGAATATATTTCCCAATTGAATCATTTTCTGTTGTAGCATATTGTGCATAATTATTTCCAATATAAATATATCTATCATTCATAACTTTAAAAAAATAATAAGGAAACAGAAATAATCTCAACATTTGTTAGTCATTTTTCCTATCTGCTGCTCTTAGGAGATTATATTCACAAATACTGGTATCTGAGAATAAATATAATTTGTAATTTGGAGATAATTTCATTATTTTTAATGGAATTTAATTGTTGATGCCATCAAAATCAGAAAATATTCAGTTTGACATTATGTACAATGCTTTTTATTGGGATATGAGCTACATGTTTATAGACTATATTACTATATTTATAACTTTATAATAGTTATTGATTGTGTCAACTTGAACCAAACTTAAGCGTATTTGTGGAGAGGAAATCATCATTGAGAAATTGCCTCATTAGATTGCCCTATGGGAGTGCATCTGTGAGGCGTTTTCCAGACTGAGGGATGATATAGAAACCCTGCTTATTACAGGATGTTATATCCGTAGGCCAGTGGACCTAAGTTGTATAAGATGCTAAGGTGAGCCAGCCACGCAAGCAAAAACAGTAGGTAGCATTGCTATGTGGTCTCTGTTTCAGATCATGTTTGAATTACTGCATTGGCTTTCTGTGACTGTGAACTATAACCTGAAAGTCAAATTCAGACTTTCCTATCCCAACTTACTTTTTGGCATGGTTTTTAACACACTAGTAGGAGTAACTAGATTAGTTACTATAGAAATATTTTTTTCCTGTTGATATGACATACATTAAATAAGAAACCTTAGTATCTATAATTTATATTTCAGCCAATAAAACCTATATATCTGTCATTATGAATAGTCATAATTATATATAAGAGTATATAACCATATTTTCACAAACAAATTTTTAATAAGGAGAAAAGATTCTCATAAGTACATATTTAGTACGTACAAGTAAGTACATAAGTACATATTATAATAAAGAATAAAGAAATACCTCTATGCTCATTTTAATTACAAATTTTAAGTCATCTAAATTTAAGATTGGCCCTCTAAAATCAAAAGTTTAGTGTGTCTTCGATAAGAAATTACATGTATTAAAACAATGTGGGGGAAGATAATAAGATCACTGATAGGCACAACTTTCTAGGAAGTTTTTGTGTTTTCAATGAGATATGTCCTGAAAGGTTCATGTCTTTGCACGTTTGAGCTGCTAGTGGCACTATGCTTTGAGAGGTTGGGACTTACTGGAGTTTTGGGGAATATATATAATCACCTCACTCCCTATTATCTCTCTGTGCCTCGTGTTGTATTTTTAAATGTGATAATCTAACATCCTATCTTAAATCAAAAATGTACTACTTCCCTAGCTCTGTGTAGTAACTTTGCTGATAGGGATCTTGATCTCCTACCTCTTCCACAAGGTATCACACTGGTTCACTATGTTGATGACATGGAAAAAACGAACAATTTCAGACTGGATGTGTAAGGTAGGAGAGGGTTTCCCCACTAAGAAGAATGGAAAATTGATGATTCTGAGCTCTACTGCAATGTGGGGTGGGGGGGAACAACACATGGTTAGTGAGTTATTCATGCTTAGAGACTCCATTCTGCTTATGTAGTTGTTGTTCTTTGGTTCATATACCAAATGCCTCAAATTTCTTCTGGATTTGTATGGAATCCAGAACAAGTGAAGACTCTGAAAATGTATCAAATGCTTTCAGGCTACTTACAAATTGGGTGGACCATAAGACCCAGCAGAATCGTGTTATTCAATGTGCCAATGTAAGATATGATGCTGGATAGATTCATTTGAATATTCACATTGATGAAATACAAGGTATTTGAGATGTTAGAACTAATCACTACCACAGTATTTAGATAACTATTTTATTTTTAAGAGATAGCACTTTTCCTGACAGTTAGCCTTCATAGAAAATAAGTGCTGATAATGTTCCATCAAGTATACATGTGACATGAGCTAACTGTAATGAACAGATTGTGTTGTACCCACTGATTCTTAAATTTGTATGTGCATACTAAAAAGTAACCATCAAATATGACTGGAAATAAGATTCTGAAGATTTTTAAGAATGCAAGCTAAAATTTCCAGTCACTATTTCTGTTATTTGTGTTCTGTTTCCCAACTTGTATCTATGTGCTCATGAAAGAGCCCACTTGAATATATGATTGAAAAAAAAGAAAACTAGGGCTAAACCACATCTCAGTGTTCACTGAGTCTGATACAATGAACTATATGATTAAATATTTAAGCCATTTAAAAGTTCTGAGAAAGTAAAATGGAAAAATTATGTACTTAAGCAAATTAACATTCCTGATCAAAATATCACCCATTAAAAAAAAAAAGAAATCCTTTATATGAAAACAAAAGCACTATTGTGACTGTTGACTCATTACATTGTCTCATTAATTCATTGATGAAGAAAAATATTCCAAAAACAGTTTACCAATATCCCATATGAACTTCAACGAAAATGAAATTGTATGTGTTCTTCTCTTGTTTACTATTCTAGTGTTCTGATAACAGTTAACTTATAAAAGAAAGTACTTAATTTGCACCCATGGTTTCTTAGAGTCTCCTAGAGGAATTTTAACCCAGCAGTGGCTGCTTTGGCAAGGGATTACATATAAATAGGATGCAGTTAGGAACCAAACACCTTTAATAACTGGATGGAATGCACACCCTTAATCCTTCTGGCTGGAATAAAACACACTTTTAGTAAACGCCTATGATCCCAAACAATGACATCTAGCTAAGCGGCAGCAAACTAAGGAATCAGAAAATGATTTGTCAGAATAAGTTAGAGATACTTTCATGAGAACTTTCATGAGAACAGCACTGGAAAGTGGCTTCTTAAGAGTTGTACAAAGCTCAAGTCCAAGTGGATCAAGGACCTCCACATAAAACCAGATACACTGAAACTAATAGAAGAGAAAGTGGGGAAGAGTCTTGAACACATAGTAACAGGGGCAAATTTCTTGAACAGAACACCAATGGCTTATGTTCTAAGATCAAAAAATAGACAAATAGGATCTCATAAAATTGCAAAAGTTCTGTAAGGCAAAGGACACTCTCAAGAGGACAAAACAGCAAACAACAGATTGGGAAAAGATCTTTATTAACCCTACATCCCATTGAGGGCAATATCCAATATATACTAAGAACTCAAGAAGTTAGACTTCAGAGAACCAAATAACTCTATTTAAAAAATGGGTACAGAGCTAAACAAAGAGTAATCAACTGAGGAATATTGAATGGCCAAGAAGCACCTAAAGAAATGTTTAACACCCTTAGTCATCAGGGAAATGCAAATCAAAACAACCCTGAGATTTCACCTCACACCAGTAAGAATGGCTAAGATCAAAAACTCAGCGACAGCAGATGCTGGCTCGGATGTGAAGAAAGAGGAACACTCCTCCATTGTTGGTGAGATTGCAAGCTGGTACAACCACTGTGGAAATCAGTCTGGCAGTTCCTCAGAAAGTTGGACACAGTATTACCTGAGGACTCAGCTATACCACTCCTGGGCATATACCCAGAGGATGCTCCAACATATAAGAAGGACACATGCTCCACTATGTTCATAGCAGTCTTATTTATAATACCCAGATGTCCTGGAAAGAGCCCAGATGTCCTTCAACAGAGGAATATATACAGAAAATATGGTACATTTACACAATTGGATACTACTCAGCTATTAAAAACAATGAATTCATGAAATTCTTAGGCAAATGGATAGAACTAGATAATATAATCCTGAGTGAGGCAACCCAGTCACAAAACCCACACATGATATGCACTTCCCAATAAGTGGATATTAGACCAAAAACTCAAAATACCCAAAGTAAAATTGACAGACCATATGAAGTTTAAGAAGAACAAAGACCAGATTGTGGATGATTTTGTCTTTCTTAGAAGCAGGAACAAAATACTCATGGAAGGAAATATGGAGATAAAGTGTGGAGTAGAGACTTAAAGAAAGTGTATCCAGAAACTGCCACACCTGGGGATCCATCCTGTATACATTCACCAAACCCAGACACTATTGTGGATGCCAAGAAGTGCTTGCTGACAGGAACCTGATATAATTGTTTCTTGAGAGGCTCTTTCAAGCCTGACAAGTACAGAGGTGGATGCTCATAGTCAACCATTGGACTGAGCACAGGGTCCCCAGTGGAGGAGTAGAGAAAGGACTGAAGGAGCTGAAGGGGTTTGCGATGCCATGGGAAGAACAACAATATCAACCAACCAGAACCCCAGAGCTCCTGGGGACTAAACCAGCAACCAAATAGTACACATGGAGGAACTCATGTCTCCAGCCACATATGTAGCAGAGGACAGCCATGTTGGACATCAATGGGAGGAGAGTCCCTTGGTACTGTGAAGGCTCTATGCCAGGAGTGTGTGGGTGGGTGAGGAAACACCCTCATAGAAGAGGGGGGGAAGGTGGATGGGATAGGGGTTTTCTGGGGGAGGGAACTGTAAAAGAGGTTAAGATTTGAAATGTAAATAAGGAAAGTATCCAATAAAAAAATTTTCAAAAAAAAAAAGCATACAAAAAATAAAAATAAAAAAATAAAGTTTAAAAAAGTGTATCACACACACATACACACACACACACACATACACACATACACACACACACACACACAGAGAGAGAGAGAGAGAGAGAGAGAGAGAGAGAGAGAGAGAGAGAGAGAGACCAGCTTATAGAGTTCATAGGCAGTTTTGCCAAGCACAACATTCAATCAGAAGCTGAGAGAAGCAAATCTGAGTCAGTCAATTTGAAGAGGAGGTTGATTCAGAAAATCTCAGTTGTGCCTACCAGGCATAGCTCAGAAAGAGCTATAAAGTGTGAATCTATTCAACAGTAATGTTCCAAGGCTAAAGCATACTAGGCTTAAAATTATTAGATGGAGGTTGGAAGCTGATGCCTTCAAGGTCCAGGCTTGCAGATAATTGGTTTGTACAGAGGCTAAAAGGATAGAAAGAACAGAAAATGAAGCCCTCTGGCCTCAACCAAAGTAATGGATTCACACAGCTTGGATATGATCCTCTTCTCATCCCACTATCCAGATGAAACTAAAGCAACATTTATACAGACCAGTATAACTGAGAAAAGTGATGGCAGCAGGAAGCTCTGAGAGACTCAGTCTTGATCCGCATGTGTGTGGTAGAAAGAGAACACGCTAGGAATGGCTTAAGTATTTTGAAATGTTAAATTCCAACCACAGGGAGGTTACATCTCTTATTCCTTGGCAAGAGTTCTACTAACTGAGGGTCAATTATTCAATCATATGAGCCTGTGCTAGTCATTCTCATTCAACCTAAGACAGCTTCCTCGTCATAACAAATTCCTAGTCATGGGAAATTTGAAAATGAAAGTTTGAGAAAAATACATTGCTAAGTACTAAAAAAAAAAAAAAATAAGGCCATTCATCATATATATATATATATGTGTGTGTGTGTGTGTGTGTGTGTGTGTGTGTGTGTGTGTGTGTAGAATATTTACTAGATGACAACTGCTTGCCAAGATAGAAGAAATCTCCAGAATGGGGTATATATCCTAAAGCAGTATGCAGTATATGGTCCTGTTCCTATTGCCTGAAGTATTGGATCTAAGAACTAAGAGTTAGAAATGATACTAATATTAGACACCAAAACCATTACTGATATCTAGCAGGATTATTCCTTCCTTTCTTATAATATTATTCTCTATTGAGAAGTTTTGGTCCACCACAAACATTCTATATTGAACTAGAATCTGAAACTTCCTTTGCACTATTTTGTGACCTGATATTCTGATATTTTACAACCCTGATATTTTTCTAAAAGAGAAGTTATAGTTTTAATAAGGGTGGTGAACCGAGATTCATGGGAAAGTTAGCATACCCAAATATTGAAGTAAAGAAGGTTTTGTCTGGGGTTCAAATGATCCTTTAGTGTATCTCTTATGATACTATGTCCTGTAACTATGGTCAGTGGGGTAAGAAAATCACACAGTCAACTCAGGATGATGAATAACTCAACTCTTCAGGAGTAAATGTTTTGATAATCATTGCAACTCTGTATTAGCTGAGAGGCTTGCAGAAGGTGGATGAAATATAGAAGGTTAGTAGAAGTAAGTGGTTATGAGCATCAATAATTCTGTTCCCCCTTCTAAGCAGGACTGAAGCATCCACACATTGGTCTTCCTTCTTCTTTAGCTGCATATGGTCTGTGAGTTGTATTGTGGGTATTCCGAGCTTTTGGGCTAATATCCACTTATCAGTGAGTTCATACCATGTGTGTTCTTTTGTGAGTGGGTTTTCTCACTCAAGATGATATTTTCTAGTTCTATCCATTTGCCTAAGAATTTCATGAAGTCATTGTTTTTAATAGCTGAGTAGTGGGAGGAAGAGAGGAGGGGAAAAGGGAAAGGGGGGCAGGATCAGGTACAGGAGGAGACAGGGATGATATACAGAGAGTCAGGAATTTGAACAGAGGTGTGTAGCAATGAGGGATGGGGAACTGGGGGTAGCAACCAGCAAGTCCCAAATGCCAGGAAAGCAAGAGGCTCCCAGGGCCCAACAGAGAAAAGATAAAATGAAATGCACAACAAAGGGAAGGGAGAACCTAGAGAGACCATATCAAGAGGTTAGGCAAGGACCCCAGTTGATGGATGGGGCTACCGACTCATCTCCAAATTTTAACCCATAATTGTTCCTGTCTAATGGAAGTACAGGGACAAAGTTTAGGACAGAGACTGAAGGAAAGGCCATCCAAAGACTGCCCCATCTGGGGATCCATCCAATATACAGACACCAAACCCAGACACTATTGCTGATGTCAATAAGTGCTTGCTGACAGAGCCTGATATAGCTATCTCCTGAAAGGCTCTGCTAAAGCATGACAAATATAGAGATGGATGCTCACAGAATAAAAACGGAATGAGCATGGGGACCCAAATGGAGGAGTTGGAGAAGGGACTGAAGGAGCTGAAGGGGATTGCAACCCCATGGGAAGAACAACAATATCAACCAACCAGACCCCCAGAGCTTCCAGGGACTAAACCACCAACCAAAGAGTACACATGGAGGGACCCATGGCTTCAGCCACATATGTAGCAGAGGATGGCCTTGTGGGGCATCAATGGGAAGAGAGGCCCTTGGTCCTGTAAAGGCTCGATGCCCCAGTATAGGGGAATGCCAGGGTGGTGAAGTGGGAGTGAGTGGTGGGTGGGTGGGAGGGAGAGCACTCTCATAGAAGCATGGGAGGGGGATGCGATAGGGGGTTTCTGGAGGAGAAACTGTGAGAGACAATAACATTTGAAATATAAATAAATAAAATATCTAATAAAATATAAGCACCAAAAATATACATGAAACAGTTACAGAAAAAAAGACTGGAAAAGTGATAGAATTCCATTCCTTATTTTTCAATGAAAATATATGTACACATAAAGTGTATATTCATGTTCTTTCCTTTAAGAAAAGGTACTATTACATAAATTGAGTTAATCTTTACTTAATCTCTTGTCATATTATGCGACAGACCATTAAAATAATAATTCATCAAATGATTTTATTATCTAGTGTACAAGAATTAGGGCATTTTTGGTTACAAAGAAAAATTTTTATCATCTTAGGTGAAATTTAGACCTCACTATTATTTTTATTTGGAAATAAAGGATGTCATAAGACATGGTTTGTAGTCAAGATGCAAAAGAAAGGATTATAGTGATTATCTTTCAATGTTATCTTGATGAGTTCTAGAAATATCTAGGCTATATACCTCTGAGTCTTTCTGTGAATATATTTCCAGACCTGATTTACTAATTCGTGAAATCCCCATGCAAAGTGGGGAGCAATTAATGATGCACATACCAGATATTTCTTATTTCAATTCTGTATCTTTCCTGAGTGTCAGTCACTATGTGTATAGTCCTGTGTAAATAACACATTTTAGCCTGTACTTCCAACATAAAAACAAAAGGAATGACTCTCCATAGCTCTTTATTATTCGGTATTGGAAGAGATCTCTGGTGGCAAATAATTTCATATTTTGTGCACCTACTAATATTTCTGTCTTACCAGTATGTACATGGTGTTATTGAACTTCCACACCTTCATGTAAATCAATTTAATAAATGATAGTTTACAGTTTAAAGATTTATTACCATGTGTATGAGTGAGCTAATAAATATATGAAGTTATACTACATGGGTACCTCAAGGCCCTGGAGGCCAGAAGAGGTTTCTGATCTCTGGGAAATAGACTTACAGATGATCATGAACCACAATATGGATAATGGAAAATGAACCACAGTTTTATCACAATACTCAACAAAATAACAAGTGCTCTTAAACACTAACCTATTTATCCAGATCCACCAATGATTATAGGTAATGTATATATTTCATTAGCTTTGTTCTTCTGGATAACTTTGTCTAATTCACAATATAATCATCACAAAATACTCTAAATTTTGATAAATTTTGCTAACATAGAGTTAGCATAATTAATTGAATTTTGGATAAAGTATTGTTTCAGAAAATTATACTCTACTGATTGTTTTTAAGTATACTATATGTCATTTTGTAAAATCTTATCATTTATACACTATGCCTGACATGCCAATGCTATTACACTTGGACAAAGACAAGACAAACACAACACACTGAAAAATGGTCAATATGAATGGTGAATTGTCCATGATACATTGATGTCAAGACATATAATATTTAGGCTCATTTGCAGTGCAGGAAGACACAGATCTAATAATTTCTCAAGTCTGTAAAAAAATGTTTATGAATACTTTAATCTGTATTTAAGATATAACAATAAGTAGTATAACAGTAAAATATAGGAAAAATTAAAGGAATCTATATATAACATATTGAAAAGTTTTGCTTTACTTGATTAGTTTTCAAAATATTTGAGAATCTGAGTTTATTTTTAACTCATATTTCACACACTATATATTTTTAAAATTTTTTGATACTTTATTTACATTTCAAATATTTCCCCCTTTCCAGGTATTTCCACTTTGGAAACCGTCTATCACCTCCACACTCCCCCCTGACTTTATGAGGATATTCCCCCACCAACCTACCTGCCCAACCACTCCCATCTTCCCACCTTGGCATTCCCCTATACTGAGTCCTCTAACTCCCTCAGGCCCAAGGGTTTCTCCTACCCCTGATGGCCAATAAGGCCCTCCTCTGCCACATAACATATGTGGCCAGCACCATGGGTCCCTCTATGTGTATTATTTGGTTGTTGGTCCAGTCTCCAGGAGCGCTTGGTGGTCAGGCGAGTTAACACTGTTGCTCCCTTCATGGGGCTGCAGTCTCCCTCAGATCCTTCAGTCCCTTCTCCAACTCCTCCATCTAGAACGTCACTCTCAGTCCAGCAGCTACTATAAAGTGAAACTTGGGTATTCCAAACTTTTGGGCTAATATCCACTTATCAGTGAATACATACCATGTTCGTTCTTTTGTGACTGAGTTACCTCACTCAGGATGATATTTTCAAGCTCCATCCATTTGCCTGCAAATTTTATTGTTTTAATAGCTGAGTAGTACTCCATTGTGTAATGTATCACATTTTCTGTATCCATTCCTCTGATGAGGGACATCTGGGTTGTTTCCAGCTTCCGGCTATTATAAATATGGCTGCTAGGAACATAGTGGAGCATGTGTCTTTATTACATGTTGGAGCATCTTCTGGTTATATGCGCAGGAGTGGTATAGCTAGGTCCTCAGGTAGCATTATGTCCATTTTTCTGAGGGTCCTCCAAACTGATTTCCAGAGTGGTTGTACCAGCTTGCAATCCTACCAAAAATGGAGGAGTGTTCCTCTTTCTCCACATCCTTGCCAGCATCTGCTGTCACCTGAGTTTTTGATCTTAGCCATTCTTACTGGTGTGAGGTAGAATCTAAGTTTGAGTTGTTTTGATTTGTATTTCCCTGATGACTAAGGATGTTGAACATTTCTTCAGGTGCTTCTCAGCCATTCAATATTCCTCAGTTGAGAATTCTCTGTTTAGCTCTGTTCCCCATTTTTTGATAGGGTTATTCAGTTCTCTGGAGTCTAACTTCTTGAGTTCTTTGTGTATATTGGATATTAGCCCTCTATCATATGTAGGATTGGTAAAGATCTTTTCCCAATCTGTTGTTTGCTGTTTTGTCCTATTGAGAGTGCTTTTTTTCCTTACAGAAGCTTTGCAATTTCATGAGGTACCATTTGTTGATTCTTGATCTTAGAGGATAAGCCATTGGTGTTCTGTTCAGGAACTTTTCTCCTGTACCATTTGTGTAATACTTTTCCTCACTTTCTCTTCTATTAGATTCAGTGTATCTGGTTTTATGTGGTGGTCCTTGATCCACTTGGACTTGAGCTTTGTAGAGGGAGATAGGAATGGATCTGTTTGCATTCTTCTACATGTAGACCGCCAATTGAACCAGCACCATTTGTTGAAAATGCTGTCTTTTTTCACTGGGTGGTTTTAGCTCCTTTGTTGAAAATCAAGTGACTGTAGGTGTGTCGGTTCATTTCTGGGTCTTCAATTCTATTCCATTGATCTGCCTGCCTGTCATTGTACCAACACCATGCAGTTTTTATTACTATTGCTCTGTAGTACAGCTTGAGGTCAGGGATGCTGATTCCCCCAGAAGTTCTTTTGTTGTTGAAAATAGCTTTTGCTATTCTGGATTTTTTGTTATTCCAAATGAATTTGAGAATTGTTCTTTCTAAGTCTATAAAGAATTGAATTGGAATTTTGATGGGGATTGCATTGAATCTGTAGATTGCTTTTGGCAGGATGGCCATTTTAACTATATTAATCCTGCCAATTCATGAGCATGGGAGATCTTTCCATCTTCTGAGGTCTTCTTCAGTTTCTTTTTTCAGAGTCTTGAAGTTCTTGTCATACAGATCTTTCACTTGCTTGGTTAAAGTCACACCAAGTAATGCCTGTAGGATTTGCTTAAGGACGCAGAGGCAGGAGGATCACGAGTTCGAGGCCAGCCTGGAATACACACACTATATTTTTCAACTCTAATAAAAAAGGAAAAACTTAACATGTTGAATAATTGTCACTCATCCAATGGAAATGACAAATTATATCGACCAGTGTACAAAGAATAATTAATCATGTAAATGTAGATAAAAAATGTGGACTCTGTATTCAGTTGAATTCCAAATATATCACTGCATATTATAACATTAATTTGTTCACATTTACATTGTATTGTTCTTACTATGCTATGTTGTAAGGGGAAGATAATAAGAAAAATCTCTGCACAGATTAGTGTAACAATGAATGTTAAGATATTATTGTAAATCCCATCTTTTAAGGCATATACATATACCAACAGTAATTTGTTACACTTATTAGTATTTTGTCCATTGGACTGCCATAAAAGCTTGACCAATGATATTATGGATACAAAGTGCTCATTTAATATGTTCTCTAAATAGCACACCTATTAGATTCATGTTCAATGTAAAAACTGGTCATATTGATAAGCAGACACAACTTCTAAGGTCATCGTGTGTAAATTTTACACTAACAATATGACACAAAAATTGAACAGTCTCTTTCTGATTTTAGCCCAATTAAACCAAAATTATTCTATTTATAAATTATTCGTTGGAAACTTTTGTCTCTTTTGGGAGAAATTCTAATAGTCAAGCTTTGGATGTATTACAATTTTCTTAACATTTTCCTAATACCTGTTAGAGGATGTAGACCTTCATTACATCACTGTGATTTTTATATATAACAAAATATATAGATGGTGACTTAATCATAATATTCTTTTTTTTTTTATTTTATTTTTGATACTTTATATACATTTCCAATGTTTCCCCTTTTCTGAGTCTCCTCTTTGTATACCCCCTATCCCCTCCCGAACCCGCCTCTAGGAGGGAATTTCACCTCCCACCCCCCCAACCCCCCCCCCCGTCTACCCATCCCCATTTTCCCGCCTTGATATTCCCCTTTACTGAGGCCTCTAACATCCTCAGGCCCAAGGGCCTTTCGTCTCTCCCTGATGGCCATCGAGGTCATCCTCTGCCACATATGTGGTCCAAACCATAAGTCCGGCAATGTGTATTCTTTG